>JAVIAB010000156.1:17770853-18098353 GCA_032433765.1 Megaustenia siamemsis | reverse complement strand
TTCTGTTCTTGACTGTTTTCCATGCCATGACACCAAGATATCCAGTATTTTTTATCTTTGTCGTCCGCGATCTCTCTTTCCTTTTATTTTGCCAGTTGTAACCAAGTATCCCAATTTTCCTCTTCTCATGATGTGCCCGAAAAATGTTGATTGTTTCTTTCTGATGTTTTTTAGGAGCTGCCTTTTTGTGTTGGCCTCTTTGAGCTGTCCAGGGAGCTTTCAACATTCTTCTGAGAAATCCCATCTATGTGATCTCTAATCGTCTTTTCATTTCTTTGTAAACTGTCCATGATTTGCTTCCATAGGTCAGAATTGGTTCTATATAGCATGATGAACTATCTTTCTCATTTCTTTGTAAACTGTCCATGATTTGCTTCCATAGGTCAGAATTGGTTCTATATAGCACTGATGAACTATCTTTCTCATTTCTTTTGACATAGATTTGTTGCATAATATATTTTTCATTTTCTGAAATGCTTCATTGTTGATACTTCTCGTATCAATTCTGTAGTTGACGGTTTATCGAACTACGACACCAAGCTGACCTATATCTTCTCTCTTGTGGTTCACGATATATCTTTCCATGTATTTGCCAGCTGTAACAACGTATTCTAACTTTCCTCTTCTCATGGTGTGCCAGAAAAATGTTGATTGTTTCAGTCTGTTTTTTTATGAGCTTTCTTTTTGTGTTGGCCTCATTGAGAATTTCCTCTTTGGTCTTTTTAGCTGTACATGGAACTTTCAACATTCCTCTGAACAATCTTTCTCTCTGGCCTCGAGTTATCTTTTAATTTATTTGACAACTCTCCATGATTCACTTCCGTAGGTCAGAATTGACTCTATGTAGCACCAATAAATTCTCTATCTCACTTCTATTGACATATGCCTGTCGCGCAAAATAAATCTTTAATTTTATTGTCAAATTAAAAAAAAAACATATTTTCATCTATGACGACAGTAGCAATCATTAGGGCGCAATGATAACCCAGGTTCAAGGCCTGATGTCCTTCAACGGATCATAGGTCCCTAGTCCACGTAGACGAATAAGGTAATAGCAGTGAGTGAAAAAGAAACTATCTCAGTCTTATCTCTATACGATTTTATATTGCACGATGAAGCTTAATACTTCACTACTATGCGATGTTATATGTGTATATGATATGTTTATATGATATGTTTTATGCTCTGCAAAATACGAACAAACGTGGAATTCTTTCTTTGAGCGGGGGGGGGGGGGCAAATTGCATTAGAGGTCTTCACCGGTGCAACTGAGTTTGTGTATCTGAGCTGAAGATACCTTCAGTGCTCTATCTAGTGAATGGCGAGCGTGCTTCATACCGGTTGACGTGGAGTAGGGGGTTGAGCTCTATGAAGTTGCATGTTGGGATATGTGAACGGTATGTCGACTAAACTGGAATGAACTGAACTGAACCGAAATAAGCTAGGCTAAGCTAGGCTAAGCTAAGCTAAGCTAGGCTAGGCTAGAAGGGAGCCGCGATAGCTCAGTGATTAGTGAACTGGACTACAAAGGACAAGAGGTAGGGTTCGATCCCAACCGACGGGGTCCGGGTTCAACCAGTTTTTAATGGGTACCGGATTTTTTCTGGGAAAGTAAAGCGGCACGAGCGTAATACTGACCTCATTACCCAAAAATCATGTGCCGAAGGTCTGTAAAAGGTATGGTCACTAACACCATATTACCTATACGCCACTTGGCGTGATGGGGGGTACTTTATTTTTTTTTTTTTTAGGCTAGGCTAAGCTAAGCTAAACTGCACTGCACTGCCCCGCGCTGCGCTCTACTACACTGCACGCACTACACTACACTACACTACACTACACTACACTACACTACACTACACTATACTACACTACACTACACTACACTACACTACACTACACTACACTACACTACACTACACTACACTAAACTACACTACACTACACTACACTACACTACACTACACTACACTACACTACACTACACTACACTACACCACATCACACCACACCACACCACACCACATCACACCACACCACACCACACTACACTACTTACTAACACGATAGAAGAAACATAGCAAATTATCTTACTTTGAGAGTAGGCTTGATACAGCTGTGGTTTTTTTTTTTAACTTGTTCACAGAGGGTAAGGAGTCGAGTTCGATTTCCCGGTAACCACCTTTTAGGTTCACCCAGTCGTAAATGCATTTTGAAGTTTACTTTTATTCCCCTGGGAAAGTACGACAGTACCAGCGTATTGCTGACAACGTTACCAAAGCATTAGCAACTGGCCAAATACGTTATCAACACTATCATTACTTTCCTAAACACCACTTTCAAGTTATTTCAAGGTACTTTCTTTCTTTTCCTTCCTTCCTTCCTTCCTTCCTTCCTTCCTTCCTTCCTTCCTTCCTTCCTTCCTTCCTTCCTTCCTTCCTTCCTTCCTTCCTTCCTTCCTTCCTTCCTTCCTTCCTTCCTTCCTTCCTTCCTTATTCCTTCCTTCCTTCCTTCTCTCGTTCTCTTCTTTCTTTCTTTCTTTCTTCCTTTCTTTCTTTCTTTCTTTCCTTCCTTCTCTCTTCCTTTCTTAAATTGGAGAAGTAAACTGCTGTTTCCAGAATACAAACATAACAAATCTCAGAATAGCTTTATCAAGCTTGTTTTCTAAAAAAAAAAAAATAATAATAAAAGAAATGAAAAAAACATCACAGAGCTGCAGAATAAAAAGAGCTATTCACGGACACTTCGACACCGCAGGTGTGAGCATTTTAAAGAAATCGCCTGTGAAAATTATGAAACCAGACCCGGAAATGATTGGTCTGCACCGTGCCACAGGTGTTTGTGCACCTTCAGTGTAGGCCGTATCGGTTGTGTGCACGGGGAATATTCTTACACGGTTGTAGAGTTTTTTTTACGGTTCAGAGAACCCGCACGAGGTTGTGTTGCGTATTGGTTGTACTATGTTTACAGCTTGTATCTTTCTTGTAAATTTTACTTGATTATGTTTATAGATTGTATCTTTCTTGTAAATTTTACCAAATTATGTTTATAGATTGTATCATTCTTGTAAATTGTACCTTGCTTATGTTTATAGAATGAGCCGTTCTTATAACTTTTACTGAGCTTATGTTTATAAATTGTATCGTTCTTATAACCATTGTACCATTTTTACCATTCTGTTTTCCTGCTTTTACCACCCCAATGTCCAACTTTTCCCATCCTATTTTCCCGGTTTTGCCACTCGAATGTCCCATTTTTGTCATCCAAATGTCCCGTTTTTGTCTCAAGCAAACATGGTCAGCCTACTCTTTCATCATCTAATTTATCAACACACTTTAAGTTTATCAACACATTCTGTAGTTTATCAACACACTCTCACCAATTCATCAACGGACTATCTAATTTATCAACACAATCTCTTTAATTCATCAACACATTCTCCAATTTTCGCGGGGATAGATAACATACGAATAGAAATAATAGCAGCAGCAGGAGAAACAGGAGTGACAAGGCTGTACAGAATATTCAATGCAGCATGGCACCAACAAAAAGCCCCAGAAGACTGGCAACTGACAATCATTGTACCAGTATGGAAAAAAAAGGTAGTAAAAGAGACTGCAATCAATATAGTTATATCTCTTCTCAGCCATGTAAGAAATCTATACGCCAAAATCGTGGTAAAAAGGCTGAGACCAACAATAGAACTACAGTTAAGCAATTTACAAATGTGGTTCCGAAAAAAAACAGAGGATGACTGACGCTCTATTCAACTTAAAGCAGCTTGCAGAAAAAACGACAGAACACTATCAAGATTTGTACATAGCTTTCTTTGACCAGGAAAAAGCATTCGACAGAGTAAACAGAGAAAACTGTGGGAGATACTAACAACAAACGGAGTAAGCCAACATGTAACCAAATTAATTAATTATATGTTTCTACACCAACAGCAGCAGGCTACACGAACCACTTTGAAATTAGATCAGGTGTAAGGTAGAGGTGCATACTATCCACCTTACTGTTTATTACATACATGGACCATATATGCAAGCTAGCCAACCCATCAGAGACAGAGGAGATCAACGAGCTTTTAATTGCAGACGATCAGGCACTAAAAAACTATCTTTACGTCACATAGTACCATTGCTGGTGTATGACGGGGGGCAACGATAGGACCAGAGAAATAAAGGCCGCTTGGTCAAAGCAGTCACCACGACGTGTGAGACTCGGGATTTTTATTTCACCCCGATAGAAAAAATCCTTTCTGTCTACCGCGGGCTTCTAACACCGTACGTCAGCTTTTCAGCCCGCGGAACAGTGGTTTTAGCCGCACGGCCACGCGCTCATGAAAAACTAGAAGACCTACAAGAACACTTAAATAGACTCCTCAGCACAGGCACGAAATACAACATGAAAATCAACAAAACAGAAGTAATCTATGCCGCCAAAAATAAGCAGAACATCAATATAACTATAGAAGACAAGCAACTAAGATAAGTAGAGGAATTTAAATATCTAGGAAATTCAGTGACAAACAATAATTCTCAAACAGAGATAGAATCAAGATGCAATAACGCTTGTCAAATCATTGGACAGTTATCACTACTATTGTCCAACAAGGAAATAACTCTGGAGGCAAAACGAGCACTCTACAATACAATCTTCATCCCAACGTTGTGCTACCAATGCCAGACCTGGACTCTGGATGCAAGAACAACAAGAAAATAACATCTACTGAAATGAAGTGTGTTAGATGAATGACAGGAAACTGTCTGAGAGATAAGATCAGAAATGAAGAACTGAGAAAAAGCTAGGAATAGCCCCCGCCATAGAATATATAAAGAAACAACATATAAAGTGGTTTGGCCACGTGACAAGGCAGAAAGATCAAAACACAACACAACGAGCCTTCAACAAACGTTGTGAGAACACCAGACCCAAGGGCCGACCACGAAAAAGATGGATCGATGGAATATTAGAAGCACTAGGAAACATAACCAGCAGCAGAGGCGAACAGAAAAGTAAAAGTCCGCAAATTATATCTCCCCTCGACGCTGAAAGACAATTGAGGAAGGAAAGTAGAAGAAGAATACGATTCTCTAATTTATCACTGCACATTATGTCACTCACCCCACACACTTTCTTGACACCTTACCACACAATCTCCCACATTATGTCACTCACCCCACACACTTTCTTGACACCTTACCACACATCTCCCACATTATATCACTCACCCCACACACTTTCTTGACACCTTACCACACGATCTCCCACATTATATCACTCACCCCACACACTTTCTTGACACCTTACCACACAATCTCCCACATTATATCACTCACCCCACACACTTTCTTGACACCTTACCACACGATCTCCCACATTATATCACTCACCCCACACACTTTCTTGACACCTTACACACGATCTCCCACATTATGTCACTCACCCCACACACTTTCTTGACACCTTACCACACAATCTCCCACATTATATCACTCACCCCACACACTTTCTTGACACCTTACCACACGATCTCCCACACTATATCACTCACCCCACACACTTTCTTGACACCTTACCACACAATCTCCCATATTATATCACTCACCCCACACACTTTCTTGACACCTTACCACACGATCTCCCACACTATATCACTCACCCCACACACTTTCTTGACACCTTACCACACAATCTCCCACATTATATCACTCACCCCACACACTTTCTTGACACCTTACCACACGATCTCCCACATTATGTCACTCACCCCACACACTTTCTTGACACCTTACCACACGATCTCCCACATTATGTCACTCACCCCACACACTTTCTTGACACCTTACCACACAATCTCCCACACTATATCACTCACCCCACACACTTTCTTGACACCTTACCACACAATCTCCCACACTATATCACTCACCCCACACACTTTCTTGACACCTTACCACACAATCTCCCACATTATATCACTCACCCCACACACTTTCTTGACACCTTACCACACAATCTCCCACATTATGTCACCCACCCCACACACTTTCTTGTCACCTTACCACACAATCTCCCATATTATTACCAAAGCACGGCTCAACAAACACTTCTCCACCAACTCTCTCACCATCCACCTGTTTATCCCACCCCACAGTCACAACGTGAACTATCCACACACTATCTCAACATCCACGCAGACACCTACTCACGGGCCACACAACCACTTTACCCCACCCCCTCGTTTCAGCCTCATTTCTCGCCCACGAGCACTCGTGTAACCCCGTGACCTGTCTATGAGACGTCATCCAGACGTTAAACATAGACCGTACCCCTCAAAGTGTGGGTGCCCTGCCTAGACAAGCTCACCACAGCTGCTCAAACACTTAAAATACCCATCCCTGACACAGGGTCTTGAAATAGACGTAAACATGGGGGCGTCAATTGAAGCAGCGACTATAATTGTATTGGTCTTCTTTAACTCATTACTTCTCACAGCTGTTTGTTCTAGCCTTAAAAGTGATAATTTAGTTACAGCTGAGAATATTTCGGATTATTTCTGTAGGCGCGTAGAAGACACTTTAGAATACACAGGCATCACAAATGTCTCCTGCGTGTTGCTCATCGTGATAGTTTCTATTTCATTAATCCAGTGTGCTACCTCTGAGAAGGTGATTGGATCGACAACTCGTCGGGCTTCAAACTGGGGTATCTTACGTTCGAATCCCGATAGGGTCAACATTTTTGTACCCCTGTCTTGGGTGAAATGCAAACTCAGACTCCAAACAACTCTCGGCGAGTGCACTGGACATCATTATCAAGTTCCATGCCTGCTGGCGTGGGTGATCATGTCTCTCCACAACTTTCGATCTCGACAGTTATTTATTATTTCTGTTATGACCTTCTGCCAAGCCATTCTCTTAAGCTGTTTGATATTTTTTTTCAATTTGCTTCCCTCTATCTCTTCGTCCCTCAATTTTCCCACTTGTTACAATATATTCCAGCTGTTCTCTTCTCATTACATGGCCAAAAAAATGATGATTGTTTCTTCCTAATATTGGAAATTAGCTCTCTTTTTGCTTTGACCTCTCTCAGAACATCTTCGTTACTCTTCTTAGCTGTCCGTGATATTCTTAATATTCTTCTGTAAAACCACATTTCTATAGACTCCAGTGATTTTCTTGTCTGTTGTCCTATTGTTCATGATTCACATCCATATGTTAAAACTGGCTCTACATAACATTTAAGAACTCTTTTTCTTGTTTCTATTGTCAAAAATGGATTGCATAGTGTCTTCCTCATTTTACTGGACAAGCGGCCTTATTCTCTAGTCCTGTAAGTCTCCCCGCACTCAGGCAGACCTCAGTAGTGGAAACATACAGTAAGGAGACGTTACTGTCTACCTCTACCTCTATTTCTTTTCCCGTTGCTCCTGAAAGTTGAAGCGTCTAGAAAGACGCTCATGCGGAGATCGCGTCACAGACTAACATGTTTGCACTGTTGTTTGTTACCATGATGTTGCAGCTGTGTTAATCCAAACGTCTCGCCACATTTCAGGATTATTTCGAAAAATAAATAATCTGTCAAGTTTTTTTTTTTACCTTACATCTATGTAATGTTACTGCTGTCAAACATTGACACTTATCTGAAGTGAAACCTTTCATTCATGTATAGTTAATGCTGTCAAACATTGACACTTTTCTAAAGTAAAACTTTTCATTCATGAATTGTTACCGCTGTCAAACATTGACACTTATCTAAAGTAAAACCTTTCATTCATGTAATGTTACTGCTGTCAAACATTGACACTTATCTAAAGTAAAACCTTTCATTCATGTAATGTTACTGCTGTCAAACATTGACACTTATCTAAAGTAAAGAAGCGAAAAATTACGCTTGGTAGGAAGAGTAGCTTGGGCAAGAAAAGACTAGTTACTGGGGAAATAATTGATGAACGAATTGATGGCTTCAGAAACATCATCAGAACTGCATTCTATCTTAAACATGATCTAGCCACGAGATTGGCACATATGGGATATTGTATTAATAGCTATATCTTAAACATGATCTTTGGCACATTTTTTCCCACAATGTGGCTGGCACAATGCTGTCTTTCTATTACATAAAATATCTCTAAAACCCATTTAATGATTTTTTTTAAAATTTCCTTCCTCATGTGCCTTTCACCGTCGAGGGGAGATATAGTTTGCGGTCTTTTGCTCTTCTTTTGGAAGAGCTTACACAGTTTACACTTCAATATACATCTTTTTATATTACCAGTTCCGGCTCTCTATAATTGTTTTCAGTGTTTATTTTTCCTCTTTATTATTAAAGAATGTATAATTTATTGTATTTTTGTGCTTGTTTCCTGTTGAAGATCTTTGGAGTCGACATGAGCACTATCTCATCCGCAGTGCTGGAACATTCTATTTTTAGATACTTTGTTGTGTCCAGGGGTAAAGGATGTCCTATATAACATATATAAAAGCACATGTAAATGAAGCATTTCAGAAAATGAAAAATATCTTATGGAACAAATCTATGTAAATAGAAGTGAGAAAGAGAGTTCATCGGTGCTATATAGAACCAATTATGTCCTATGGAAGCGAATCATGGACAGTAGACAAACAATTGAAAAGACGGTTAGAGGCCACTGAAATGAGATTTCTCAGCAGAGTGTTGAAAGTTCCCTGGACAGTAAAAAGGATTAATGAGGAAATTCTCAAAGAGGCCAACACAAAAAGGGAGCTCCTAAAAAACACCAGAAAGAAACTATCAACATTTTTCGGACACATCATGAGAATAGGAAAGTTGGAATACTTTGTCACAACTAGTAAAATACAAGGAAAAAAAGGATCGCGGACGACAAAAGGAGAAAATACTAGATAGCTTGGTGTCATGGCATAGAAAACAGTCAACAACAGAACTGATACGATGCATTGTAGATGGAAGATTGTGGAAGAACATGATCGCCTACGCCAATCGGTATGGCACATGATGATGATGATGAAGTGTAACATTTCATGCTGTAGGCCATAACATATTAGGAGTTGGTGGGGGTGGGGTTTGTAGGGGGGGGAGCAATGCTCCCATTCCCGATCGTTACCTTCCCCAAACTCAGTAAGTCAAGTACCCAATCCTTTTGCTTTTGGGTCAACTGGAGAGTGTAATTCTGGGATTGAACAATCTTGTATATACATTAATCTTAAATTATTTTTAAAAATAGATTGAAGTAAAGATGCCCTGATTCAAATAAAGGTGCCCTGATTCAAGTAAAGATGCATGGTATTATTTTACATTATGGTATGTTATCTTATGCTCTGACAATCGTCATTGCACAGCGGAGACACCCATAGGTGCTCCGATTTTCTTCCTGAAATAATGATAACCTCAACGGTGTTCGCTGTCGCACAAACTACGCATGCGTTGCCTGGGATCCACGAATTGTGCAAATGGCGTTATTGGCCAGATCTTACAAATACTGGAAAAGACCATCAGAGTTGGCTCATGTTAATGAGGCACATTTAATAATGTATTTTGTTGAACAATATACTCACTGGCGTTGACAATCGTGTAGAAGTCGTAGGCTGTTGTTGTTGCAAGCAGGAATGTAGTGATGGCTGAGATAGTGACATGTCCTCTACCAAACCTCGACATCTCAGGGGTTCGCTGTTCAACTTTCTACGCTGAAATTAAAGAAAAAATGAATGCAGCATCTCGTAAACGATAAGACTTATTTATTCTTGTCTGATAGTCCACAAACATCTTTAGTGTTACTAAGGCCTGCGGGCTGAGAGGAAAATCCCAAATTATCTCAAATCTATGACGTCTTCAGCTATGCAAGCTATAGACGGCTGACATCATATTACCCACAACTGCCCATGCTAGGAATGTTGAAAACGTCACAAACTTTGGGTGATTTCTTTCAACCCGCTATAATAGTTGACGGTGGATTGTCTCTGTCACTGACAGCTGCTTTAATCCTAGAATGAACTCGTCTCATTCAATCTACTACTTCTTCTTTCCTGCCTCATTTGCCTTTCTACGTGGAGGAGATATATAATTTGCGGTCTTATACTCTTCTGTTTGCCTCTCCTGCTGTTATGTTTCCTAGTGTTTCTAATATTCCGTCAATTCATCTTTTTCGCCCCTTGGGTCTGGTGTTCTCCAAACGTTTATTGAAGGCTCGTTGTGTTATGTTTTGATTATTTTGCCCTATCACGTAGCCAAACCATTTTATCTGTTGTTTCTTTATATATTCTTTGAAAGGGATTATTCCTAGCTTGTTTCTCAGTTTTTTCCCTTTGTGACCTATCCTCTCAGGCCGTTCCTTGCATTCGTCTTACACATTTCTCATCTCGGTTAACGTTATTTTCTTATTGTGCCCGTTTTGCCTTTAGAGTTATTTACTTGCTGGACGATAGTGGTGATAGTTGTCCAATTATTTGACAAGCTTTGTTGCATCTTCAGTCTATTTCTACTGTTTTTGAACCGTCATTTGTCACTAGACTTCCTAGGTATTTAAACTCCTCTACTTGTTTTAGTTGTCTGCTGTCTTTAGTTATGTTGATGTTATGTGTTTCTCTTTTGCAATGTTCATGACGTCTATTTTGTTGATGTTAATTTCATGTTGATGTTGATTAAAGAGAACTACGAAACAAAATTAGAACAAAACAAATGAAATTTGTAAGGCATGTTAAAAGACACAACGGCCTAATAAAAGTAATATTGGAAAGCAAAATACAAGGTAAAAGAGGCAGAGGCAAACCAAGACTAACGTGGACGAGTAACACCAAAAGATGGACAAGTCAACCTATGACTATCTGCACCATCAAAGCAAGAAACAGAGTGGAATGGCGCTCCATGGTAGCCAACCTTCGATGCGGAGACGGCATTCAAAAATGATGATGCTTTTCATGTTGTATTTTGTGTCTGTGCTGTTGAGTTTATTTGAGTGTTCTTGTAGGTCTTCTTTTGTTTCATGTATTAGTGCCTGATCGTCTGCAAATAAAAGCTCTTTGATCTTCTTTGTCCTTGATGGTTTGGCTAACTTGCATGTATGGTCCATGTATGTAATGAACAATAGGAGGGATGGTACACACCCCTGTATTACACCTGATATAACTTCGTAGTGGTCTGTGTAGCCTGCTGCTGTTCTGACCCTGCAGCTGCTGTTGATGTTGAGACTTTTAATTAGGTCGGTTAAATGTTTTCTTACTCCATATTGTTGTTAGTACCTTTCACAGTTGTTCTCGGTTTCCTCTATCGAATACTTTTTCCTGGTCAATGAGAGATATGTACAAATATCTAGAATTAGTAAAGGTACTTTTATTTATTTATTTGTTAGCGAACAAAAACAAAACAAAATAAAAAATTAAGTGCATTCTGTAATTTATAAAAAGTACATTAGTGGTGATTTGTGGATATATATATATATTGCCAAGGTAGTATCTTATAGACAGCTTACTACGGTTAAAGTAAGTAGGAAAATTACCGAGTTTTTTTTTTTTATAAGAATTGTAGTATTTTGTAGTAATTGTAGTGTTGTGCTGCTGTAGAATGGGCACTGTGGTAGATAACGTAGTCATGGTACTGTGGTGATTTTCTGAGTAAGAGTTGTACTGTTTTGTGAGACCACCAAAAAATGTGAACAATAGCAAAACAATTACAATGCTCCAAAAAGGTAGAATAACAACTTGATACTAATAAAGAATAAACACTCATTAGAGCGGTACTACCGTTTACCAGAGTGTACAAACGAGCTGAATTAGACGACAACTTGTAGATATGGAAGACTTATATGAATATTATTAGCGTTACCCGTTAGTGTACAAGAAATCCTCGATATCCGAGCATTTCTGCCCGACACATCCGTCTGTGGCATTGGGTAGATTTGCTTAACAATGTTGGCCCAAGCAGCAGCTATTCGTGGCCTACTGTTTCGACTTTAAACTGGGTTCTTTGAGGTGTGCCAGTGCACACAGAGCCTCCCTCCTGTTTGTCGTCGTTATCCGAGAGGGCTAGCTATCTGATCTCACTACCTAAAGATCAGAGGAGTGTAAAGTCACAAAGAAACCACGATATCGAAGTGACAAATTTCCAACTACCTGTGCGGGAATCAAATCCGAGACCTCGCGGTCAAAAGGCCGACGTCTTACTTCTAGACCACACAGACTCACTTTGTGGGATCGAAAGAGCTGATAGACTTGACCTCAGGTGGCCCAGCGATGAGGATCATGGGTATGCACAAAGACAAAGTCTCTGAAGACATTCAACTACTGCTTTTATTTTGAAAATCGACACAGTTGTTAAAGAGAAATTCAAACAAGACCAAATAGATTTTTGCGACATGTTAAAAACACAGCAGCCTACGAAATGTAATCTTGGAAGAGAAAATACACGGTAAAAGAGACTGGGGCAGACGAAGACTAAAATGGACACGTAACATCAAAAGATGGACAAGTGAGCCTATGGCAACCTGCAACACCAAAGTAAGAGTCAGAGCGGAATGGTGCCCCATGGTGGCCAACCTTCGATGCGGAGACAGCACTCAATGATGATGTTAAGAAATCTTCCATTTTAGTTTACAACAAATTTAAAGGCAATGCCCAAACTCTCTGAATGAGTGTTCAAGGATATTTCTAAATAAATAAACGTAAGTTTAGGTACATCTATTGTAGCGTTTGTTCAATACCAAAACGTTGATCTAACTCGACACGAACAGCCTTTAGACTGAGAGAACCAGTAAAAAGAAGTAAGTGTTGTTTCCATCTTCCCAGCTAATTGGTCTATTAACGCCATTCCTCTTTCTTAACTCGTTTCGCCCTCAATAGCTATCTCGTGATTTTGTCCGCGGCTGTTAATTCACTCGCGAAGCATTTAGTAACAGTTCCACCATCCGTCAAGGGATTGATGCGCTCTATAGCATGGACTGTCTACCTGAGGTCTTCACGCTAGGGCTAATAAAATGTAGGAAACATCGGGTGGTGGGTGGATGAAGAATGGTTAAAGTAATGCAGACTTTAATAAAGAAAGAGCTTTACAATTGTAGATTGTATAATAGTAAGATTGAGGTAAACGGGATTACCATAAAATATATGTAAAGTAAACGAGATTTCAGTGTAACATTATGAAGACAAAGCTAATAATATTTGAGTAAAGAAGGATAACACTTCTTTTAATGTGATGTCAGGGAAGAAGGACTAAGGCAAAGAAAAAAAGATATTGGAGATTAACTACGACAAAGCAAAGTAGATGTGAATGGATGTAATAGTAGACAGCCAAGAGGGCATGTGTTGAGTGTAATTGGGGGTGCGAGTAGCTATGATAGAAATAGACCAGAGATAGGTGTAATAGTATACAGCCAAGAGAGCGTGTATGTAGTGTGGAGTCATAGAAGGGTGAAGGACACCGGGTGAGAGTAGTCATGTTAGAAATAGACCATAGATAGGGTCAAGGTCAAAGGGTTCATACAGAAGGGATCTGGAAGGTTCTAGGAGTGACGTATTTAGTACGCATGTTTAAAGATAAAGGAGAATGGAAGGTCGTAAACGATTGGTTACGGAGGACTCTGGGATTGTGAACAGGGGTGGGGGGAGAGTATAAATAGTTAGGACGAGAGAAATCTCTCTCTCTCTCTCTCTCTCTCTCTGGTCGATCACTGCCATAAGTTCATGTAACCACTGGATGGCTTTTATAAGTGGAGTGAATTGTAGCTATATTTTGTACAGACATTGTCAACAGAATACTGTAAATAAACTTGCTAGTCTGTTTAACGACGAATGGTGTTGCCTCCACTTCATTAAAGCCATCGCGGAGTTTTGCCTACTACATGGAGAATAACTTACGCCAAGCACAGTAGATGTGAATGACTAATGATTAAGATAAAGTATAGTAGATTTACATTCAGAATTGCCGTTAGAGAAATGAAACTAGATTTGAACCTGAGAATGGCTCAGATAAAGCAAAGTAGATTTGAACTGATAATGATTAAGATAAAGCAAAGTAGATTTGAACTAATAATGATTAAGATAAAGCAAAGTAGATTTGAACTAATAATGACTAAGATAGGGCAAAGTAGATTTGAACTGTTAATGATTAATATAAAGCAAAGTAGATTTGAACTAATAATGATTAATATAAAGCAAAGTAGATTTGAACTAATAATGACTAATATAAAGCGAAGTAGATTTGAACTAATAATGATTAATATAAAGCAAAGTAGATTTGAACTAATAATGATTAATATAAAGCAAAGTAGATTTGAACTAATAATGATTAATATAAAGCAAAGTAGATTTGAACTAATAATGACTAATATAAAGCAAAGTAGATGTAACTAATAATGATTAAGATAAAGCAAAGTAGATTTGAACTAATAATTACTAAGATAGGGCAAAGTAGATTTGAACTGTTAATGATTAATATAAAGCAAAGCAAAGCAATGATAATGATTATTATAAAGCAAAGTAGATTTGAACTGATAATAATTAATATAAAACAAAGTAGATTTCAATTGATAATGATTAATATAAAGCAAAGTAGATTTCAATTGATAATGATTAATATAAAGCAAAGTAGATATGAACTGATAATGATTAATATAAAGCAAAGTAGATTTGAACTGATAATGATTAATATAAAGCAAAGTAGATTTGAACTAATAATGACTAAGATAGGGCAAAGTAGATTTGAATTACTGTGTCAGGTCGGATAATTTTACCTGCTACTGTATGCAGTAAACTGTACAACCGGCGGCTGCCCTGCTGCTTTACAGTTATTCTCGCTCGGAAGAGTAAAAGGTTAAAGGAGGGTACCCCGAAGTAAAACAACCCCACTGCCTTGTGGGTGATACTTTTTAGTCAATGGCTAACGAAGCCAATCGTAAACAAACGACGGAAGGCAACAGAAAACCACCGTCGTAATTTATTTGTACAATCATGAATCGCCACGATAATAGAAATCACGACAACAACGTTAAAGGGGATTCCAATGGAAAACCCTCGTTCGGTAGGGGACATCATGTGCTACAGGTGATACCAGATCGTCATCAAGCTACTGTAAGCAAAATAAAGATAACACGTACTCTAAAGATCGGTTGGCTTACCACGGCAACAGCCGGGGTTCGTACCCTGGCGAGGACACCTGGGTTTTACTAATTCCCTAAAAATTAGTAGGAGCCGCGATAGCTCAGTGGTTAGTGAACTGGACTACTACGGACAAGGGGTAGGTTTCGATCACAACCGACGGCTCCGGGTTCACCCAGCCTTAAATGGGTACCGGATTTTTTCTGGGAAAGTAAAAGCAGCACGGGCGTAATACCGACCACATTACCCCAAAAATCATGTGCTGAAGGTCTGTAAAATATGTGGTCACTAACACCATATTTCCCTATACGTCACTTGGCGTGACGGGGGGGGGGGGGGGGGGGGGGGGGTAAAAAAAAAAAAAAAGTACTCTAAAGATAGGTACGTGGAATGTGAGAACACTCATGCAGAAGGGTAAACTAGAAAACATCATACAAGAAATGAAAAGAATGGGTTTACAATTACTGGGACTTTGTGAAATGAGATACACCGGATTAGGGGAGATGTATTCTGATAAACATAAAATAATCTATTCTGGAGGTACTGAACACCAAGAGGAGTAGGTATCATCTTGGATGCAGAAAGAGCAAGAACAGTGAAAGGCTTTTACCCAATATCTGACAGTCCTTTTAGTGAAATTGAATGGAAAGCCAATAGACATAAATCTTATACAAGTTTATGCACCAGCAGCAGACAGTCCAGAGGAAACAACTGATAAACTTTACGACGAGTTAAATTAGGCACTTCGTGTATGCAAACCACGTGAAAACACCATAGTTCTAGGGTATTTTAACACAAAAGTAGGAAAGGAAAGAGTCGAGGAAGTAGTTGTTCATTATGGCTTAGGGGAGAGGAATGAAAGAGGTGACAAACTTATTGACTGGGAAAGAACAAACAACATGATGATAGGAAACACCTGGTTTAAGCAACATCCAAGACGTCTGTGGACATGGAAAAGCCCAGGGACAACGCACGTAATCAAATTGATTACATAATGATAAGCAATAGATTAGAAACAGTCTGGTGTGTGTGAAAACTCGACCAGGGGCAGATTGCAATAGTGATCATGTACCAGTTGTGGGAAAGCTTAGAGTAAAATTAAAACAACAAAACGAGCCTCAGTTAACATCAAGTTAAATTTAGATTTACTCAAATCAGACAAGAAGCTGCAAGACAAATATAAAATCACAATTCAGATCCGGTACAATGCAATAGAGAAGATACAAAGCATTGACGAACAGTGGGGAAATGCTAAAAGAATCAATGCACAAACATCAAAAGAGTTGAAACCACCAGTGAGGACAAATTCAAGAAAGAAATGGATGGTGAATGACATTTTGCAGCTATGGATACAGAAGAAGAAATAAAGAAAATAAGGATTAGTGTAAGAGATTAAATAAAGAAATTGTAGTAAATGCATTGAAGCAAAAGAAGCATGGCTAAAAGAGAGATGCAAAGAGATCGAATTGCAACAAAAAGGAGATGCTAAAGCTATAAACAAACAAATTGAGCAATCAACAGGAAGAAAAACGCAATCAAAAACTGGATGTTTAAGATCAAAGAAAGGAGAACTGTTGATTGATCAAGAAAACATAAGGGAACGATGGACAGAATACATTAAGGATCTTTATAATGATGAACGAACAGAAGTAAATATTAAGGATAATGGAGAAGGACCAGAAATACTAAGAGAAGAAGTGGAAGACGCCTTTCGCAATATGAAAGCAGGCAAAACTCCTGGACCAGATAATATAACTAAAGAAGAGATTGAAGCCATTGGTCATTTTGGAATAGCAATAATAACAAAAATATTGAATGATATCTACAACATCGGATATATACCAGACGACATGCTCAAATCAATATTCATAGCCCTACCAAAGAAATCGGGTGCGATTGAATGCGATGATCATCGCACAATAAGCCTTATGATTGGTCGTTTCAAATCTAAATGTTCACGATTAACATGAAATATCTCCTCTTTCCCTGCACTTACAAACTTGATTTTTTTCATCTGGCCTTGTTTTTCCAAGGTCCACCGATTTCACAAAATTTAATGATGTAGGAAGTATGCTTCATCATGAAGCAGCACTTTCCTTTGATCTCAGTGAATTTACGGATCTTTTTGCTCCTGGAGAAAATAATTTACCGTACATTAATGGAAATCAGCTTCTCGACATAGGCGTCTCTACACAACTTGAAAGTTGGAGGCGTTTATCAACTGTTTACTTTCTATTGTTTACTTTCTTTAAAATACTATGAGAATGTCAATGTTATAGCCTTTACAGACGGTCTAAAACAAATCAGCGTATAAACAGTTCCATTAATGAAAACTATTTAAACAATATACAACAAAGAATACATTTAAAAAAATTAATTATCCGTTGCGAGCGATAACGAGCATGACATATCAAGCAAAGTTATTGTTTATGGGTACGCATGTGACTAAAGAGTCCGATGTAAGCACGGGATCCTCTTCACTGTAAAGAGCTACATTGTTCGTTTTATGTCTTTCCATGCGAATTTCATTATTTTACGTAAACAAGACATATGAAAGTGATTTAGTTTCTTTGCATGCCTGCAGTACACATATCAAGAATCTTTACATTTTCAAAACGTTATCAACTTTAGCTAAAGATTGATCATGCGGACATATAAAAACGTCCATTATTATTTCATTTATTCTGAATCAGAGGAGTCTAACATATTGATTACTAATCTGGGCTGAACGAACGATAGTCCATCTTTTTTCCAATAGTCATTTTCTTATTTTAAGACATGATCTTCACATTTGCACCAAAAATCTTTGTCAATCTGTGATAGAGCAGCATATGTCAGTCCTTTTATATCGCATAGTTTAAAACTTGTATTCTCAGCTGCCACCTGCCCTTTAATTTTTGCCCAAACGAGTTCAATGGGGTTTAATTGTGGATGATAAGGGGGCAGTCTCAAGCACGTATGACCATGCTGTTGAATGATTTTGTCTATTTGGAATACTTTGGTCTTTTGCGATTTCTTAACAAGTGACAGTAATTCAGGTTTCAAAAATCCCTCGTTAAATGGAATTCCTTCCTTTCTTAGCCAAATCTTTATAACATCTTTTGTACTGGTAGATGTAGGAATTTTGTCTTCTTCTGCCACAGCGTTGTGGTACGACGCGTTGTCCATTACCAGACAGGATGGTCTGTCTAGAATTGGAAGAAGAGTATTTTCAATCCACTCTAAATATATGGCCATTCATCTCGGTGTGATAGTCCCTGTTGTCAGTATAATTAGAGGTGAATATAAGTTCTGCATTTTTCACCAACCCTTCTTTTCGGCTGCCTGCATGTGCCATTATAATACGCTGTCCTTTTCCAGTGGGTACACATCTTTTAATACTTCCATCTGATAACTGCCATTCCTTTGCACTTGTGTGGTGAGAATTTATCCAAGATTCATCTAGAAATACAATATCATAACCTTGGTTACGCATTTCCCGTACTTCACGTAAATATTTACTCCTCATAGAAACTAAGTGCGGCTTCTCGCAGATGACATTTCTACCACTATCGTACTTTCTAAACGTAAAACCGATGCTTCTAACAGTTCTCCATAATGTTGTTTTCGACACAACAATGTCATTTTCTGCTCTCAGTCGAATTTTCAGTTTTCTTAAAGTCACAGTTTCTTTGGAATCGAACATTTTACAAATTGCTCTTCTAATCACTTCCTTGTCAAAACTATCTACTACTTTCTTTCTTCCTAGCGTCCTAGTCTTGATTGAACTGGACACTACGTTAGCTTTAAGCACTTGTTTGAAAAAGCGTTTGCTTATACCCAATGCGTGAATAGTTCTCTTTTCTGGCTTTGAGATGCTTCGATACAGTTTTCCACGCTTAGCTTCTATGCAAAAATATTTATACACCTTTATTGCCACTGATTGCAATGTAAGGAACTTTACTTTTATACCCATTGACTAACAGATCACAAATTTAACGAAATTACCCAATAATTAGGATACGCCGTTGCACATAAATCACAACAAAACGACAGGAAATGGATGCACCGGATATAAAATTATAACTATGACGCGTTTTATGTGTTTTTTAGTGCTTAAAACAGGGAAATTGGCGCGCATTACGTTCAAGATGACAAGTCCGTGGGTGCTCACTCATATGAAGCGGTAATTCCTCCAAATATATGGTTTGACCAAAATGCCTTAAATTTGTATACTTCAAATAAAGAATATTTAAAACTATACGTTTGTTGGTGAGGAAATGAATGTACTTCTTGGGACCAAAAAATCACAAGACCATATGCAAAATTTCAGCATTATCAATCAATTGGTTGCAGAGATATGGAATTTTAAACACCTTCAAAATATTTTGAAACGACCTAATAAGATATTACTAAGAATCATCATGCGAAGAGTGCGAAACAAAATCAGTCCAGAAATAAGCGATGAACAGTGTGGCTTTGTTGGAGGTAAAGGAACAAAGAATGCCATCATATACATCATAAGATCTTTAGTAGAAAGAGCCATAGAGGTGAAAACAGATCTATACCTATGTTTCATAGATTTTACCAAAGAATTTGACAAAGTAAAACACAAAGAAATAATCACAATTTTAGAAAGCATAAACGTAGACAGCAAAGATCTAAGAATAATAAAGAACATGTACTGGCAACAAACAGCGGCCATACGAACTGGAAACCAATTGGGAATGTTTCAACAAATAAAACAGGGTGTTAGACAAGGTTGTGTGCTGTCACCAGATTTGTTTAATATTTATGGTGAGATTATTTTAAGATCCTTAAGGGACATGCCTGGAATAACAATTGGAGGTCATAATATAAATAATCTAAGGTATGCTGATGATACAATCTTAATAGCTAAGAGTGAAAATAAGTTACAAGAAATGTTGGACATTATAGTGAAAGAAAGCAAAAATAAAAGGACTCAGCCTTAATAGCAAAAAGACAGAAGTAATGGTAACAACAAAGAAAAAGACATCGCCTCAGTGCAAAATAAAGACAAGTGGAATAATATTAAAACAGGTAAATGAATTTAAATATTTGGAAACTTTGTTAACCTCAGACGGAAAATGTACAAAAGAGGTGAGATGCAGAATGGCTCAGGCACAAGCAGCTTTCCAAAAAATGAGGAAGATACTATGCAATCCATTTTTGACAATAGAAACATGAAAACGAGTTCTTAAATGTTATGTAGAGCCAGTCTTAACATAAGGGTGTGAATCATGGACAATAGGACAACAGACAAGAAAAACACTGGAGTCTGTAGAAATGTGGTTTTACAGAAGAATGTTGAGAATACCATGGACAGTTAAGAAGAGTAATGAAAACGTTCTGAATGAGGCCAAAGCAAAAAAATTTCCAATATTAGGAAGAAACAATCATCATTTTTTGGCCATGTAATGAGAAGGGAACAGTTTGAATAAATTGTAACAAATGGGAAAATTGAGGGACGAAGAGATAGAGGGAAGCAAAGAGAAAAGATATCAGACAACTTAAAAGAATGGCTTGGCAGAAGGTCAACAAAAGAAATGATAAATAACTGTCGAGATCGAAAGTTGTGGAGAGACATGATCACCTACGACAGTAGGCCCGGTACTTGATTATGAGAAGATTTGAACTAATAATGATTAAGATAAAACAAAGTAGATATGAACTAGGAATGATTAAGTTAAAGTAAAGTAGATTTTTTGATTTTGTTGTAAATCAAAGTGATGGAGATTTGTCTATAAAGCAAAGTAAGGGGTAGGAGATTTCATTAGGATGCTATTAAAGCAGAGGGAATAGATATTTCAACTAAGAGTCATTGTGCCACTGATTTTATTTGAATGAGTCAAGATGAAATGAATCAATCGAGAATCAGATAAAGAGACTGGCGTTGTATTGTCACGGCACTCGAAACGTGAGACATGTGATTAAGACCGAGGGGTCACGTCAGTCAATGCTTGCTGTTAGTATTGTCACGTTGCGTGGACTCAATTTGATCTTTCTCGATCGTAATAGTAGTAGCTTCGGACTGATTACTTTAATTGTTCTTGTAACTCTCTCTTCATTCGAAAATAAATGTCTAAGGAAAATGCTTGGTATAGCTTGGAACGAATTCAAAACAAACGAGGAAAATAGAGAAATCGCCAATCAACCACTAATATCTTCAGTAATAAAGAAAAGACGATGGTCATATGTTGGACATGTGATGAGAAGAGATAATAACCGAATAGCAAAGCAAGCCCTCATGTGGGAAACTACAGGTAAGAGAAAAAAAGGAAGGCCCAGAGAGACACTGAGAAGAACATTGCTGAGAGAGGCTAAAGCAGCAGGAATCGGCTCCCTCAATGAGATAGAGCTGCTTACACAGAACAGAGACAAATGGCGAGATTTGATAAAATATCTTTAAAAGAATTGAAAACTGCTAGAACAAAAATTCAAATAAGAGAAGGAGTATCTTGGTCTACGTCCTATGGGCCGGCTACGGCTCGAAAGGTCAATAGATAGATAGATAGAACTCTCCGCATCGTCATTACTTTTTGGTTCTTTGGTTCTGGAAGGCCCCGGTATCACTGCAATATGAGGAAACTGCAACAAGGAACACCTTCATACATATCCTTCAACGGTTCCTGCCGCCTATCCACCATATTGACCAGAAGTTCACGTCCTCCTGAAAATGATGATCGTCATATTTTTAAAAATGTTTAACGTTAAATGTTTAGCGCCTGATGATGTTCTAAACAAAGAAAGGTAGTTATAGTCCCCATCATAACAGTCTCAGCACACGCCAAAAGACATAAGGCGAAACCGCACAGAAAGTGAACACAACCATCTGTTCTCCTTCATACAATATCATCACTCATCGTAAACAATCGGAATATTGAAACACGATCAAAACAGATGAAACGCTCAGCTCACGGTGTGCACAGAGCACTTAACTCAGTAGCTCTTGCAACAAGCCGAAGTGGTAGCTCCTGCAACAAGGAAGAAAGATAATGGGCTAATGGAGAAGAAATAGAAGGAGATGAAAGTGCAGATGGAGTAGGAGAATAAAATGAAGGAGAATGGACCAAAGGAGAGGGGTAGATGGAGAGGAAGGAGAATGTGCCTATAGAAAGGGGGAAAAGAAGAAGAAATAAGAGAAGGAGAATGGGCCGATGTAGAGGGAGAAGAAGAAGGATAAAGGACATATGAAAAGGAAGTAAAACGAAAAGAAGGAGGAGAATGCACACAAGGAGAGGGAGATGAGGAAGAATGAGAATAGACAAATGTGAACGGAGAAGAAGGATAATGGACAATAGAGAAGTAGTAAAAGGAGAAGAAGGATAATGGACAATAGAGAAGTAGTAAAAGGAGAAGAAGGATAATGGACAATAGAGAAGTAGTAAAAGGAGAAGAAGGATAATGGACAATAGAGAAGTAGTAAAAGGAGAAGAAGGATAATGGACAATAGAGAAGTAGTAAAAGGAGAAGAAGGATAATGGACAATAGAGAAGTAGTAAAAGGAGAAGAAGGATAATGGACAATAGAGAAGTAGTAAAAGGAGAAGAAGGATAATGGACAATAGAGAAGTAGTAAAAGGAGAAGAAGGATAATGGACAATAGAGAAGTAGTAAAAGGAGAAGAAGGATAATGGACAATAGAGAAGTAGTAAAAGGAGAAGAAGGATAATGGACAATAGAGAAGTAGTAAAAGGAGAAGAAGGATAATGGACAATAGAGAAGTAGTAAAAGGAGAAGAAGGATAATGGACAATAGAGAAGTAGTAAAAGGAGAAGAAGGATAATGGACAATAGAGAAGTAGTAAAAGGAGAAGAAGGTGCAGATGGAGAAGGAGAAGAAGGAGGAGAATGGGCCAATGAGGAGGAATAAGAAGGAGAAGGAAAATAATGACAACAATTAAAATAAGCAGAACAATAAGAAGATAAAGCAGAAGTAGAAGAAGATGAAAGAGATGAAGATATACGTGTACGCTCAAAATACTTGTAAAAATCACTATTTTCGTGCGCTGTAAATGAAACGTTTGTACTTGATAGCTATAACCACATCCATGTTTTTGTTGAGAAGCGCTTACAAATACTGACTATAGAACTCTTTGCTACAACGCCTGGCTTCCTAACATCAGTGCAGTGCTTTGCCTTATCCTGCAGGTTATTTCATTCCATTTTTATTCTATTTCTTACGATTTGTCTTTCCGGCTCACGTACTTTATTTATGCACTCGTTGATATTATCTCGTGATTTATAGTTTTCTATCTAGATCAATGCTCTTAAACATGTTTATACATAACGACGTACGTTTGCTATTATCTTCTTTTTTTACTTCTTCTCCTCATTCTTCACTTCCTCTTCTACCCTTTCGGGTTTCGAGGAAAATACATAGTTCTGGCCCTTTTGGCGGCTTAATTCATTTTCAGTTGATGCAGCGTTTCTTTGATACTGTCTATCCATCTTACTCTGGGTCTGCCTCTCTCTCTTCTCCATTCTCCTCTTTTAATATGTTTTGTATGGTAAGGAATCACACAACATTCTTTCTAGATGGGCAAACCAGTTTATTTGTTGTTTCTGTAGGTAGCTTAGCATTGACTCAATGCCTACTCTTTCTCTCATAATGCCATTTCATATTAGGTCTTTCCTGATTTGAAAATGAGTTAAGCCGCCTGATTACTAAAAGCGCATTTCTCAGACATCTCATATCTGTAGTGACATATTTTCTTTTACGCTTCGTTGTAAGTGACCATGCTTGGCATTTATAGCACAATGTTGGAATGAATATACTCTGTACAAGATGTTTCTTGGTGGTAATAATCATTGCCTTGTGTGTCGGTGGTAGCTGTCTATAGATTTTAATTTTATTTATGTCAATTAATATCAATAATACAAGTAACAACCAAATAAACTGCCATCTCATGCACACGGATTACCATTTTCTTCTCCTTCTATCCTTCTTTCATTGCCGTCACGTCGAAGGGAGAACAATCTGCGATTCTTTGCTCTTCTGTTGGCCTCTTCTGGTGTTATCCCTCCTAGTGACTCTAGTATTCCCTTTATCCATCTCTTTCTCGGTCTTCCTCTTAATCTGGCGTTTCTGTAGCGTTTATTTAAGGCTCTTTGAGTCATTGTTAGTTCTTTTTGTCTTGTTATGTCGCCGAACCACTTTGTCTGTTGTTTCTTGATGTATTTGATGGCTGGTTCAATTTCGAGTTTCTTCCTCAGGTCAGTGTTTTTTTTTCTCCATTATTTTGGCTCTGAGCACTGTAGGATTACCGTTAATTTCAATAATGTTTAATTTAACAAGATGATTGAGTTTAATGGCGAGAATGAAACTACGATTATAATTATTTACAAACGTTTTTATATTATGATTGAAAAGTAAGTAAAGAGCCCCGTCACACCATGTGACGGTTAGGGAATATAATTTTAATAGACCTTCGGCACATGATTTTTTGGATAATGTGGTCGGTATTACGCACATGCCGCTTTATTTTCCTAGAAAAAATCCGGTACACATTTAAGGCTGGGTGAACCTGGAAGCTGTCGAGTAGGATCGAACTCGACCTCTTGTCTTTTGTAGGCCAGATATATTATGTTTGAAGTGAATTAACATTATTTATTTCATCATCGGCATCGTCGTCGTCGTTGTCGTCATTGTCGTCATCATCATCATCATCACCATCGTCGTCGTCGTCATCATCATCGTCATCACCATCACCACCACCACCACCATGATCATCAACATCATCATCATCACCGTCGTCATTGTCATCATCATCGTCATCATCATCATCACCATCACCACCACCACCACCATGATCATCAACATCATCATCATCACCGTCGTCGTCGTCATCATCATCGTCATCATATCGTCATCATCATCGTCATCATCATCATCACCACCACCACCACCATGATCATCAACATTATTATCATCACCATCGTCGTCGTCATCATCAACATCATCACCATCATCATCATCATCACCATCGTCGCCGTCGTCATCATCAACATCATCACCATCATCATCATCATCATCATCACCATCGTCGTCGTCGTCATCATCAACATCATCACCATCATCATCATCGTCATCATCATCGTCATCATCATCGTCATCATCATCACCATCACCACCACCATGATCATCAACATCGTCTTCGTCGTCATCATCATCGTCATCATCATCACCATCACCACCACCATGATCATCAACATCGTCTTCGTCGTCATCATCATCGTCATCATTATCACCATCACCACCACCATGATCATCAACATGTTTTATGTTTGAAGTGAATTAACATTATTTATTTCATCATCGTCGTCGTCGTCATCATCGACGTCGTCATCATCGCCATCATCATCTTCATCACCATCACCATCATCATCGTCGTCATCATCATCACCATCACAATCATCTTCATCATCATCGTCATCGTTGTCGTCATCACTGTTTATATCTTGCCCATGCTGAAACTTGGCTTCACTGACAGATTCTCTGAACTTTTCTTTGTCCTGCGCAACGTGCCCAGCGTCTGCAGCACTCAATCCCACCACGTCTGTGATAAACTGCATCTATTTTACGGCGTGTTTACTACTGCTTCAGAATATTCTTTGTTACAACATGAAAATACGGAGAAAGAGAGTTCGCGAAAAACAAAGAGAGAAGATACTAGATAGCTTGGCGTTGTGGCACGGTAAACAGTCAACAACAGAATTGATACGATATACTGTTGACAGAGAATTGTGGAAGGACATGATCGCCTAAGCCACCGGGTATGGCACATAATGATGATGGCTATCGCATATTTGGTTAATTTTGACGTTTTGGAAAGGTTTCTATATATTCTTCTACCTTTTTAGCTCCCTGTGGAGCATTGGTCTTCAACAAACACTTTCCAAGTCGTTCTGTTTATTGCCATTCTTTTAAAATCATTCCATGTCTTCCCCATCATCTTCATCTCTGCTTCTATCTGTCTTCTCCAAGAATTCCTTGGTCTTCCTCTTTGTCTTTTCCCCCGGGATTCCAAAAAAGGACCTGTTGTGTAATACTCTCAGTTGGCTTCCGTAGTGTGTGTACTTTCAATATGTAGCAAATAATTATTAGTATGCATATCAACTGTTTGATGGTTGTTTAGACTCGAACTTAAATAGTACTCATTCTGTGTCAGATTATAATTAGGTTTTGATGAATTTAAATTACAATTTACTTTATAAAATATACAGTTGAACTACTGTTCTCAAAATATTAACATTTAATTATATTGTAAACATTTTAAATATTATGTTAACACTTTATTATTATTATGTTAACATTTTTATTATTATATTAACTTGTATTTCTTTAATGCAAACGAATTAAAATCCATAATTGCTCAACCGCCCGTGCCAGTGGAATCGTCCAAATTTAAACCCATCTCATTGAAGGATCCAAACAAAAACAGGCTAGTGCAGTCCCCATCATTGCAGTTACAGCACACGCCAAAAGACACAAGGCCATGCGGCACCGAAAGTGAACGCAGCTGAATTATCATTAGCCATACTATATCATTATTCATCGTAAGCAATTGAAACACGATCCGAATAAAAAACACAGCTCACGGTGTGCACAGAGTACTAAACTCAGTAACTCCGGCAGCAAGCCGGACTTTGGAATATGAGGAAACTGCAACAAGGAACACTTTTAAGACTGAACCTCAATGATTCCTGCTGCCTATCCGTCATATTGACCGGAAGTAACTAACTATGTAGTGCAGGAGAGAAGGTTATGCAACTTTCATGCACGTTGCTATCATAAAATAATCAACATGGAATGATCGGAGAATGTAACCAACTCTAACGCCCTACAACAAGCCAAACTCCCATCCATCAAATGAACAGGTAGGAGTCTGAGATTAAGGTGGTTGGATCATGTGAGAGGAACAGACAACAATCGTATTCCAAAACGCAATGCACCACAAATGCATCTTATTCATTCCGGTGCCGAATCTCTATCCAACGTTGGCTAATTCAGCAACCAGAGGCTGATCAGTAAAAACAGCATCCAACATAAGACACGAATATATAACCAAACTTCTGGCTAATAATGATTACCTGCTACCAAGGTCTATCAAGCACAGCTGTTTTTAACTGATACTTTAGTTAATTTTCTAACTTGTATTTTTTCTACAATTTATGAAATACACATCATCATCTTCATGTGCTATACCGGTTGGCGTAGTCGATCATGTCCCTCCACAATCTTTTATCCACCGCACATCGTATCAATTCTGTTGTTGGCTATTTTCCATAACATGAAACCAAGCTATCTAGTATTGTCTCTCTTTGTCGTTTGCGATCTCTTTTTTCCCTGTATTTTGACAGTTATAACCAAGTATTCCAACTTTCCACTTCTCAAGATGTGCCCGAAAAATGTTGATAGTTTTTTTCTGATATTTCTTAGGATCTTCCTTTTTGTGTTGGCCTCTTTAAGAATTTCCTCGTTGGTCTTTTTAACTGTCCAAGGAAATTGTAACATTCTTCTAAGAAATTCCATCTCTGCGGCCTCACATCGTTTTTTCATTCGTTTGTTTACTGTCCACGATTCGCTTCCATATGTTAGAATTGACCCTATATACTCTATATATCACCGATGTACTCTCTTTTTCACTTCGATTGACATAGATTTGCAGAATAGGACTTTTTTTTAAAAACTAAAATACACAAGCTTCTTTTATTACACATAAGTTGCTTCATCTTTAAATTGAACAACTTCTGTTGTAAGTTTGAATATTGCATCTCCCGAAACTCTCAGACTTACCCTTCTTTGATGTTTTATTTGTGAGCATTATTTTTTACTAAAATATCGTTCACACATAAATAGTTAATTAAGTTAACACTTTTGTGTTTGGTGTCATAAATTGAAACCACTTCCATAAAATATACATTGTAATAATGAATAGAATGTACTAGGTTCAAAGCATTTTCATTCATAAATGTTGAATAATTGTTTATAACAGTTCACTGTAACCAAAGTGCCACTTTTATTTTAAAACAAGGAGCCGTGCGATGGGTCAAAGGTTATAGACTGAATTTCTCGGAAACCTGGCAGCAGATAAAGTCAGGCAGTAACGCAAATTAACTCTCCCCTTGACTCTAAAAGTTAGATGAGAAATTTAAAATAGAAAGAGAAGAAAAAGACGGAGTGAAATTCTCCGATCTCCCAACTTGAAGGTCAAACATCCACTAGTCAGAGTTATCGCCCGAGTTATCGCCCAAGTTGAAAAGCTATATCTTGGCTCTATCTTGGTTCATTTACAAATTAGATCAGTGGTTCTCCACGTGGTGTACGCGGACGCCATTGTGCCCGCCGCGTGTTTTCTTGGTGCCCGGGAAGTACAGCCATATTCCAGCGTGTGACGTCATTTATTGTCCTGGCATTCAGTTGAACGGAAGATTGGGAGAGATAAAAAGAAAGGATGAATCAAACGCTCTCGTTTTTTTTTTTTTTTTTTTTTTTTTTTTTTTTTTCCTTCCCAATGAACAAGAGTACGGACAAGGGGTAGGGTTCGATCCCAACCGACGGCTCCGGTTCACCCAGCCTTAAATGGTACCGGATTTTTTCTGGGAAAGTAAAAGCAGCACGGGCGTAATACCGACCACATTACCCCAAAAATCATGTGCTGAAGGTCTGTAAAATATAGGGTCACTAACACCATATTTCCCTATACGCCACTTGGCGTGACGGGGGGTACTTTACTTTTTTACTAATGAACAAGAGCGGTAACCGTCGGCATAAAATGGTGGACGTCAAGGCAAAGCAACACAAATAAATGCGGAGCTGTAGTAAAGTGGAGTGTGAAAGGGAAATGAAAACGACATCAAATGGTGGATATCAAGGCAAAGCAACACAAATAAATGCGGAGCTGTAGTAAAGTGGAGTGTGAAAGGGAAATGAAAACGGCATCAAATGGTGGATATCAAGGCAAAGCAACACAAATAAATGCGGAGCTGTAGTAAAGTGGAGTGTGAAAGGGAAATGAAAACGGCATCAAATGGTGGATATCAAGGCAAAGCAACACAAATAAATGCGGAGCTGTAGTAAAGTGGAGTGTGAAAGGGAAATGAAAAAAGGCAACAAATGGTTAGAGCAAAGTAGATTTAGCGGTTGGAATTAACACTGACGTGGTATCTTGGAAGGCTTGAGTAGAGGTGAACTTGAACTTACATCAATCATACCTCCGCAACTTTGAAAATCTAGCAGCAAAAAATGAAATCCAAAAAAAAAAATCACATTAGTTAAGTGCAGAAGTGTAGTGTAAGTAAGTAAAGTAAAGAGCCCACGTCACGCCAAGTTACGTATAGGGAATATGGTGTTAGTGACCATAAATTTCACAGACCTTCAGCACATGATTTTTGGGGTAATGTGTTCGGTATTACGCCCGTGCCGCTTTACTTTCCCAGAAAAAAATCCAGTACCCATTTAAGGCTGGGTGAAACCGGGAGCTGTCAATTGGGATCGAACCCTACCCCTTGTCCTTTGTAGTCCAGTTCACTAACCACTGAGCTATCGCGGCTCCTTAAGTGCAGTGTAATACTTTCTGTTTTTAATGCTCATTTTCCTGTTTCACTTCAGAAGTTATGTAATTAAAAAAAATTTTTTTTTAACTTTTTCTGTATTTATTTACATATTTAAATTTATCTAATATATAACATATTGTAGGTGGATCTTCATCCCAACGTTGTGCTACCAATGCCAGACCTGGACCCTAGATGGAAGTACAATAAGAAAAAAAATAACCTCTACTGAGATGAAGTGTGTTAGACGAATGACAGGAAACAGTCTGAGAGATAAGATCAGAAATGAAGAACTGAGAAAAAGTTAGGAATAGCCCCCGCCATAGAATATATAAGGAAACAACAGATAAAATGGTTTGGCCACGTGACATGGCATCGAGAACAAAACACAACACAACGAGCACTCAACAAACGTTGTGAGAACACCAGACCCAACGGTCGACCACGATAAAGATGGGTCGATGGAATATTAGAAGCACTAGGAAACATAACAGCAGCAGAGGCGAACAGAAGAGCAAAAGACCGCAAATTATATCTCTCCGCGTCGCTGAAAGGTAGATGAGTAAGGAAAGAAGAAGGAGAAGAAGTAGGTGAATTTTTAGATAATTGAACAAGGTAGTAGATTTCAGGAACACCAAGATGGTACAAGACATGTACAAATAATATGGTTTGATGACGATTCACACTAATCAAATTGAGAATGACGCACTATGCTGCGAAAGGTACGTGGCCTAAATCGGCATGGCGCACAGTGCGGCGAAACGTACGTGGTCTAAATCGGCATGGCGCACAGTGCGGCGAAACGTACGTGGTCTAAATCGGCATGGCGCACTATGCAGCTAAACGTACATGGTCTAAATCGGCATGGCGCACTATGCTGCGAAAGGTATGTGGCCTAAATCGGCATGGCGCACTATGCAGCTAAACTTACGTGGTCTAAATCGGCATGACGCACTATGCTGCGAAAGGTATGTGGCCTAAATCGGCATGGCGCACTATGCAGCTAAACTTACGTGGTCTAAATCGGCATGGCGCACAGTGCGGCGAAACGTACGTGGTCTAAATCGGCATGGCGCACTATGCAGCTAAACGTACATGGTCTAAATCGGCATGGCGCACAGTGCGGCGAAACGTACGTGGTCTAAATCGGCATGGCGCACTATGCAGCTAAACGTACGTGGTCTAAATCGGCATGGCGCACTATGCAGCTAAACGTACATGGTCTAAATCGGCATGGCGCACAGTGCGGCGAAACGTACGTGGTCTAAATCGGCATGGTGCACAGTGCGGCGAAACGTACGTGGTCTAAATCGGCATGGCGCACTATGCAGCTAAACGTACGTGGTCTAAATCGGCATGGCTCACAGTGCGGCGAAACGTACGTGGTCTAAATCGGCATGGCGCACTATGCAGCTAAACGTACGTGGTCTAAATCGGCATGGCGCACAGTGCGGCGAAACGTACGTAAAGAGTTAAGATAGAATGCTTTATATTTATTTTTCTTTGAAAATGGATTCTCAATAACCGTGAGATGAGCAACAAGTTGTGTTCTAGATTTGATTATCCGCTATTTTGACATAAACCCGCTACTGGTGCCAGCCTCTTTTTTGTGTGTGGAAAATTTCCAGTGCGCCCGTGGACATAAACAGTTTGAGAACTCTTGGACTAGAAGAAACAAAAAAGAGAAGAGAGGAGCACTTTTTGAGCCAGAAAAATGAAAGTGATCAAAGATAAGCGCGGAGTTGTGAGTGTGTATAACTCGTATGTAAAATATAGCCACGTGGTGGTGTATGTTAAGGAAGCAGTTAAAGAAAATAAGCAAAAATACAAAATATGAATTTAGAGCAAATGGCAGGAAGACTATTTTAAGCAGAGCGTATGAAAAAAAAAAGGACTCAAAAAGAATATTCAAAGACAAAACAATAAACCATATAAGAAATATAAAGAAGTTATTTGGAATGTCTAAAAGTAAATAAATTAAAGCAACATGAAACGGTGGGGAACGTCGCCCTTGATATCTCTGAGCCTCTCCGCTGAGGGGAGTGTGGGGGAGGGGGGGGGTTTCCCCGAAAACACCCCATACTTGTGACGTCTCGAGCTATGCAAAACCAGACGGCTGATCTTATTTCTACTGACAACCGCCTCTGGTCACAATGATGAAAACGTCACAAAAATTGGTCGGTACCCCCTCAGCGGGGAGGCTCTGGGACATTGTTGACGGCTGGTAGAACTTCTTTCCTTCCTCATCTGCCTTTCAGCGTCGAAGGGAGATATAATTTGCGGTCTTTTGCTCTTCTGTTCGCCTCTGCTGCTGTTATGTTTCCTAATGCTTCTAATATTCCATCGATCCATCTTTTTCGTGGTCGACCCTTGGGTCTGGTCTCAATATTTTGAGTTACCGTGTTGCAGTTTCCTCATATTCCAAGTCCGGCTTGTTGCAGGAGCTACTGAGTTAGGTGCTCTGTGCACACCATGAGCTGTGTGTTTCATCCGTTCTGATTATGTTTCGATATTCCAATTGTTTACGATGAATGATGATATCGTATGACATGGAACAATTGGCTGTGTTCACTTTCTGTGCGGTTTTGCCTTATGTCTTTTGGCGTGTGCTGAGACTGCTATGATGGGGAATACAGCTACCTTTCTTTGTTTGGGAGATTAGATATTAATTCGGATGATTCCACTGGCACGGACAGTTGATCAATTATGGATTTTAATTTGTTTGCAATGATACCAGGGCCTTCCATAACCAAAGAACCACATTTTGAGTTACCTAATTTAAACTATGCCCTACCAAAGGAGGAGTAAGGCGTCTCCTTTCCTCCGCTAGTCTTCGGGACACCCTTGGGCAAGGTGAAGCTCCCTTTTAGCCCCCCTATCAGGATTATGTGAAGCCATTGGAGCAGGTGGTGAATAGTGTTGTGGGAGCAACCAACAAGTAGTGCAGGTTATGGTCCGCTCTCCGTGATGGCAGGCAGAGGATCTCATGTATAGAGACAATGGCTGCCATCTCCGACTAGTACAGTCACTGACAAGAAGGAAAGGAATGACAAAACTACATTCTTATATTGCCTAGAACAATCATGTTAAAACACAACGATGCACTATAGATAGAAGATTGTGGAAGGACATGATCGCTTACGCCAACCGATAAGGCACATGACGATGAATTTAAACTATAGACGACGCTAATGGCGCAATAGAGCTACAGAATAACTAATACACGCAAAGAAATATGATGCTGCTTTTGAGCGATTAAGTGAGATTCCTACACATAGGTTATGTTACTTGCAATGTTCAACATTTATAAAAGGGTTAGAGACACATTGCCCTGTTGAACAAAAGGTGTATATGTTAATCACACCAACGTTGTATAGAAATCTTCATTTCAACATTGTACTGTTATTGCCAAACTTAAACACGAGACTCAAGAACTACAAAAATGAAATGTGCTAGACGAATGGCAGGAGAGAGACTGAGAGATATGATCAGAAATGAAGAATTAAAGGGGGAAAAAAGCTAAAAATAAACCCTGCTGTTGAATGCATAAAGAAACGACAGATACTATAATTTGCTTACGTGATAAGACAGAAAGATAAAATACGACAAAACACGTCTCCAACAAACGTTTCTAGAACACACGAGTCAAATGTCGAACACGAAAAATATGGGTTGATGGAAAATTAGAAAAACTAGGAAACATAAAAGCAGCAGAGGCGAACAGAAAAGGATCATAGAAACAATTGTCCATCTCAAAAATAGAACGTAAAGACTATGGACTTGTCAAGCTAGATGTACACAGGGGCTCATTCGAAAAGGAGACTTCATTGGAATGGAACTGAAACGGCTGCAGTCTACAGGAAACCAGGCGTGTAGCCTAGTTAAGGGCCTCAGTAGCCTAGTGGTGGGCCTCGGTAGGCTAGTTGGGGGTCTGGGTAGTCTTGTTGGGGGCCTTGGCAGCCTAGTTGGGGGCCTCGGTAGTCTAGTTGGGAGCCTTGGTAGCCTAGTTAAAGGCCTTGGCAGCCTAGTTCGGGGCCTCGGTAGGCTAGTTGGGGGTCTTGGTAGCCTAGTTGGGGGCCTCGGTAGCCTAGTTGGGGGCCTTGGTAGCCTAGTTAGGGGCCTTGTTAGCCTAGTTGGGACCCTCGGTAGGCTAGTTGGGAAAACTACCCGACTGGGCTACCGACGTTCGGACAACCCGTGTTCGATTCCAGCTAGAAGCAACGTGAATTTGTACTCGTGGCTGGGAAAAAAAAATACCCCCTCGGTCGACCCAGCCGCTGACAGAAATGGGTACCAGGGTAGTACTCTAGAAAGGTGATAAATGCCGCCTCGCATCTTAAGCTTCAATGCTTGAAGCGACACTATCCAGAAGTCTCCGAACACTTCTGGATTGGCGGATGAGTACATATGGGTTGAAATCTCGCTGGTGTTAAGATTTTTCCGAGTGCTGTAAACATACCTCTTCCTCTGAATTGATTTGCTAAGACGCCGATTCAAGTCTCGTACTTTACCTTTACCAAAAAAAGAGAAAGTATACCTTCTTCTTCAGAGAGAAAATACTGGATAGCTTGGTGTCATGGCATGGAAATCAGTCAACAACAGAACTGATACGATGCATTATAGATAGAAGATTGTGGAGGGACATGATCACCTACGCCAACCGGTATGGCACATGATGATAATACCTTCTTCTGATAAGGCTGTCACATCTAACACAGCATGGAATAGCACGCAATTAAAATTATTGACAAAAATCGTTAAATCGTTTATCGCTGTATAATTAGTACTTTCTGTATGAATCTGAAACTTGGACAACCTGTTCAAGGCATGGGAAAGGACTATATAGTTTCAACATGATCTGTTTTGGGAAAAAAAGACAAATAAACATCAAATGGTAGGACAAAGCAACCAACATACATTTCACGCAGTGCTCTAGTTCCATTCATTTTGACGTCACTCTGGTGTCGAAGATTAAAGTGGTTTGGACATGTTAGAAGAATACACAATTATCGCATTCTCATGCAAATATTGTATGTGTCTTCTTTCTTCTTCTTTTCTCTTTCTCATTGGTACCGAAAAGGTGTTGTGATTATATCATTTGTCGTTCTTGCGCTGCTCGAACTGTCTGAATTAGTGATTTTCCTTTGTTGTTACATGTCTCTGTCACTGCATCTATCCATCTTCTTCTAGGTCTTCCTCTTGGTCTTTACGACTGCAAAGATTGTATGTGTGGACATACTTGGGAATCGGCCTGCGGGTAGAGGAAATTAAGATATAATAATTTGTGCAAGTCATCCTTGAGTGAATTCTCCATTAGTGAAATAAACTGGTAGTAGATAACAGATGGTGGTAGCACATGGGGAAGATTTACAAGTAGCAGCATAACAGCATTTGACAAAAAGATGTAAACGTTTGAAAAGAAAAGACGCAAGAGAAGAGACAAGAGATAAGACCAATCGGTAGAAATATTGCCTTGTTTATTTTGTAGCTGACTTGCCATTGCAAGCAGATAACAAAAAATGCATACAATTATAAAGCTGAATGTGAAGGAGAAGTGAAAAAATAGCAAAATTGGTATGGTTAAAGCTTTACGTAATCGATAGACGACACAAGTTTGAACGACGGTTCTGCGCAATAGGCCTTCAGCAGGAGCAAACAAACCACACACACACACACACACACATAAATATGTAAGTAAATAAAATAGAAGAGCGAATCAATTGAGAGGAAGAGGTCTGTTTACAGCAGCTTCCTCTGAATTGATTCGCTGATTGTCGCCTCGGAAGTTTCCCTCTATAATAATATTCATATATTATTATTTGTCTCCAAATAAAATAGTAAAGTAAAAAGTAAAGTACCCCCGTCATGCCAAGTGACGTATAGGGAATATGGTGTTAGTGACCTTAAATTTTACAGACCTTCGGTACATGATTTTTGGGTAATGTGGTCGGTATTACGCCCGTGCCACTTTACTTCCCCAGAAAAAAATCCGGTACCCATTTAAAGGCTGGGTGAACCGTTGACGTCGGTTGGGATCGAACCCTACCTCTTGTCCTTTGTAGTCCAGTACACTAACCACTGAGCTATCGCGGCCCAGATCCTACATAGCTAACTAATAATAAAGCAACCAAGACAAAATAATTTCGAACTAGAACGAGGAACAAAAATTAAAAATGACTTCCCTGTGTCGTGACCAGAGGGAAAAAGAACTCGTGGTGCGGGGTACACGATGGGCCAAACGATGGGCGGGTCAAAAACAGGTAAGAGGGGTCTAAAGTTATGTTGTGGGGGGACATTGTCTAGGTTATCTTGACTAATTCGACATTGGCAATGTCTATACGTATCAACACACCCACACACAAACACACACACACATATATATATATATATATATATATACATACATACGTACACATACGTATATGCACATACACACACACATATATAAATACACACACATATATACGCATACATACCAGAACATATCCATATATATATATATATATATATATAGCTACACCCATACGTGTGCGTACACAAGCGTGTGAAATGTGCGAATAAGGACTACATCCCCATTGACAATACAATAATGGCGTAACGAGAAGAAGGGCTGGACAAAACAACGAAAGGCAGCTACTATTGAAGATCGAGATTTGTCTGTTTCCAGCCGTCTGTGATGAAGTAAAATGCTGATTGTATCAGATATCAGAAAAAAGTGCTTGATACAGACAATCTCAGGTGTTATGATCACATACGCCTGCCGTCCGGTTTTTACAAATGCTGCATGGATGATATGGGAAGATAATATCAGAGAACGGACAGGTCTTTAGTTCACAAGACCACAACGTGTAGTCGCAAAAAAAGAGAAAAAATGAGGTCTGTAGCAGTCATGTATGCTATTCCAACAACAATGAAGTTTACGGAAGAGGGAAGGTAGGAAAAAAGGAAGGAAGGAAGGAAGGAAGGAAAGAAGGAAAGAAAGAAGGAAGGAAGGAAAGAAAGAAGGAAGGGGTGAACAAGGGATATATAAGGGAATAATGGAAGAAAAAAACATAACAAGGGAGGGAGAGCGTAAAGAAAAGATTAAGCACGGGTGGGAGAAGAAAGGAAGAGATGAAGCAAGAGTGCAAGAAGGAAGGAAGAGATGAAATGAGAGAGGGAGAGAGGAACGAAGAGATAAAACGAGGGTGGAAGAGAGGAACGAAGAGATGAAACGAAGGAAGGAGAGAGGAACGAAGAGATGAAACTAGGGAGGAAGAGAGGAATGAAGAGATGAAACTAGGGAGGAAGAGAGGAATGAAGAGATGAAACTAGGGAGGAAGAGAGGAATGAAGAGATGAAACTAGGGAGGAAGAGAGGAATGAAGAGATAAAACTAGGGAGGAAGAGAGGAATGAAGAGATGAAACTAGGGAGGAAAAGAGGAATGAAGAGATGAAACTAGGGAGGAAGAGAGGAATGAAGAGATGAAACTAGGGAGGAAGAGAGGAACGAAGAGATGAAACGAGGGAGGAAGAGAGGAACGAAGAGATGAAACGAGGGAGGAAGAGAGGAACGAAGAGATGAAACTAGGGAGGAAGAGAGGAACGAAGAGATGAAACTAGGGAGGAAGAGAGGAACGAAGAGATGAAACTAGGGAGGAAGAGAGGAACGAAGAGATGAAACTAGGGAGGAAGAGAGGAACGAAGAGATGAAACCAGGGAGGAAGAGAGGAACGAAGAGATGAAACTAGGGAGGAAGAGAGGAACGAAGAGATGAAACTAGGGAGGAAGAGAGGAACGAAGAGATGAAACTAGGGAGGAAGAGAGGATCGAAGAGATGAAACTAGGGAGGAAGAGAGGAACGAAGAGATGAAACTAGGGAGGAAGAGAGGAATGAAGAGATGAAACGTGGGAGGGAGAGAGGAACGAAGAGATGAAACTAGGGAGGAAGAGAGGAATGAAGAGATGAAACGTGGGAGGGAGAGAGGAAGGACGGAATATATGAAATATGAAGAGGATAGGATAGGCAAATAAATTGAAGTAAGAAAAAAAAATAGAAAATGACATTGCTTTCTAGTAGAAGACAGATGAAATAGTCAACAATTTAAAAAGGCTGGTAAGACCAATCCCCTGGCTTTAACTCGCAAAATTGACTTCAAAGAGTTTTGATTAATGTACTAAAGAAAGAAAAGAAAAAAATAAATAACGAGGGAAGGGAGGAAAAGCCATGAAACGACAGCAGGTAGGTAAGGGGTGGCTGGCAAATAAAGAAAACTAAATTTAAAAAATGAGTAAGATAGAAAGTAAAAAAGAATTCATCGTACAGCTTGTTGAAGAGCTTTATAGCTCAGTTAAAAAAGCGTTAATCTGAAACGGGTAATTCTGGAAATTCCCTGCAAGTGATTCTAGTCTATAATAATAGCAATTCAGGCACATCTTTAAGGGCGCATGAAATGGTTCAAGGACAGAGCTATATAAATAGACATTGACTTTATGGGTTTAGTCGCCAACGATGTGTTTATTAAAATAGAATAAATTAAAGGGAGACACCTGGCATTCGTTCATGGTTTGGCTATTACTTCCCTTGCTCTGTCGTTTGCATTAATTGTGAGCTCTTTTTTTCTCATGCGAGCGGGTATGTATAATTAATGTTGTCGTGTTACTCGTCTCCTGGCTTTGAGTTATATACTTCCTTGTTATTTCTTTGCTAGCTGCTCACCTTCTTTGTAATATGAACGTGTTGATTGTCACAGAGGAAAAATAACTCTCACTTAAACCGGCCGATAAAGGGGAGCGGTGGTAGTTTGGCGCAGAGACTTATACATTTCAGAGGGCAACAAACAACTATCCAATACCACGTTTTATAAACCCCGTCCTGATGACGCTACTGTCCCCCACAATAAACAGGTCCAATCTACCATCAAAGAACTGATCCGTGACCACCTCCTTCCCCCTAGCGCGTCTCGCCTTATTATCCCGAATAGTGGTCTTGGGAAACCATCTTTCTATATGCTCCCCAAAATTCACAAAATCGACTATCCAGGACGCCCCATCGTGTCTGCGTGTGCATGCCCGACTGAACACATATCTGACTATCTAGACAGTGTCTTCCAGCCCATGGTTGCCAGTCTTCCTTCATATGTCAAGGACACTAACCATGCACTTAATATCTTCTCTTCTATCTCTCTCTCCCATGGTCGCTCATACCGACTTTTTACCCTTGATGTTTGCTCCCTCTACACCTCTATTCCTCACTCCGACGGCCTCTTAGCTCTACGTTTCTTTCTTGACCAGAGACAACACCCCTCTGTGGATACTGCCACTCTTCTCCGCCTTACTGAGCTTGTACTCAACCTCAATACCTTTGAGTTCAATGGTGACTTCTATGATCAGGTTAGTGGAGTAGCCATGGGCACCAAGATGGGCCCTAGCTATGCTTGCCTGTTTTATGGGCTACCTTGAGTACCAATTTCTCAATTCATATCAAGGTCCCCTTCCCATCATATACCTTCGGTACATTGATGACTGCTTCGGACTTACCGATCTACCTGAGGATGACCTCTCCAGGTTTATCGACCACATTAGTGGCTATCACAAAGCTATCAAGTTCACATCTTGTACATCCACTTCCTCTGTCACCTTCCTAGATCTTATCGTTTCTTTGGGTACTTCTGGCCTCCATACTTCGATTTTCTATAAACCCACAGACGCCCATTGCTATCTTCTCTACACTTCATCCCATTCACCTTCTTGTCGTGATTCTATTCCGTTCTCTCAGTTATTGCGTCTCCGTCGCATCTGCCAGGATGACCAAGATTTCCTCCTACAGGCTCACCTCATGTTAGGTTTCTTCAGCCGCCGGCTTTATCCAGACTCGATCCTCCAGTCTGCCCTCCAGCGGTCCTCCTTATCTCCCGTCCCGAGGCACTCACCCCTTCCAACCGCCCCCCTTCTGAGAGAACTATACTCACCCTCACATATCATCCCCACAACTTAGCTGCTGTGAGGATACTCAACCGCTACCGTTCCATTCTCCTCTCTGATCCCACTACCCGTCTACTTTTTAGTGATCCCCCGATGATCGCCTTTAAGCGCGACAGGAATTTGAGAGATATTTTGGTTAGGAGCCATCTCCCTTGCTCCCACCCTCAACACTTCGGTACGGCCCCTTGTGGTCGAAACTGTATTACCTGTGCCTATGTGCTCCCTGCTGACTCGGTTTTGTTCCCTAATGGACGGTTCGAGATCAAGCATAGCTTCACATGTGTGTCCCGCAACATCATTTATGCCATCATATGCCAACGATGCCATATGACCTATATTGGTGAGTCTGGAAGAAGATTAGCGGAAAGATTTTGTGAACATCTACGTGATGTCCAACAAAATACTGGTACTCCGGTATCTTCCCACTTCAACTCCCCTGATCACAAGGGCAAAGACGACATCCGTGTCACTGGTATTGTCCTTTGTCACTCTGGCGACCGCAGCTGCTATACTTTGGAAAATCGCCTTATAGTCCAGTATGGTTCGCTGACCCCGAGAGGTATGAATGTATCACACTCATACGCATAGTTTCTTTTTGCTTGCTCCTTCCCTTTTGCATAGCCTTCTCTACTACACATATTTGGGTTCTTTGGTCTACTTACTATGCTATACTTTTATAGTTCTTCTCCTCTAGTCCCTTATGAGACACTTCGGTTTTCTCCTCTATAAAAAATTTTTTTTCTGTGCTTCTTACCCCTCATTTATTTTTACTGTACCCCACTCTCAGACATCTCACTCTTAGCGTCTTTTACACCTGTCAGACTACTATTCGATTCTTTCTCCTTTGTGTTTGCACACTGACCCTTGTGTTTACTCCTCTGGTTCTGTTTACATTTACGCACTTTTTCGCACGATTTTCGACGTTCACGACAGCCGCACTTGGTTACGATTTTATTTTGGATTTGACAGGATAGTTTTACTTTTTGTTGTTGTTTTCTTTAACACATTTCGATTGTTTTTGTTTTGGTTGTTTCGTTATTAATTTGTGTGTGTGTGTTTTTATTGTTTGTTCCTGATGAAGGCCTATTGAGCCGAAACGTTGTTTAGTCTGTGTCGTCCACTTGTCACGTAAAGCTTCTTACATACCTTTTTTTATTTTTTAATTTTTCCTCATATTCAGCTTTACTGCAGCTTCGCATTTTTATGCCTTAACCCTTTACTAGTACAATACAGCTGCTACTTAATGTTTGTATTTCGTCCTTAGTGTTTACTTTAGTATTTATATCTTAGTTTTATCCTTTTACTTGACTGCCATTTTGATCATCCTTTAGTTTTTGTACGTTTGCCACCTATTACGTTGTTATCATTGTTGTGATCACCATCATCACTCATACCTTATTTTAGTTTTAGTTCTTTTTTGCCTGTGTTAGCTTAGTCCTTTCACTTGTTCCTTTCTCTGACAGCATGCCCACACTTAAACAGTTTTCGAACTCCATACGCCGAGGTACTCTTTTAGCCTTCCAGTATTTACCTACAGACATCTCTTCTATATCCACTGAACTCGCCTTTACTACTTATAAGCTTACCAGATTTAGTTGCCACGTTAATTTCCTCCAAAATTGTATACGATTTAAGATTCTCCCTTTTGGGTTCCGGTCTAAATTCACCCCCTTTGTCCACCAGCCCAACCTTAGTGAAATTAGGCGATTTGATAGTATTGAAAGACGCCTTGGTTTCCATCGTATGAGGCTCGTTCTAGCCAACTACACCAGGTTGGTCTCCCACCTGCGCACTCAGCGTCTATTGCTGGTGTCGAGACTCAGGTGTTTAATGACCGGCTCAGACCATTTTATCCGACAGATCATCCACGACTTTAATAGGCAACTCTATATTTTTATGTCCTCCCAGCACAAGAAGAAGATCTCCTTCCTCCGCCCCGCCCACCTTCCTCTATACCTGCTACGTCAGCTACCGACTCTTTAGTTTTTTGTATACCCCCCGACCTCCATCTCTCACATAATGAGAGGTCTGTTCTCTCTAAAGGTTTAAAATTTATCCCCCTTCGTCCCTTTAGTGACCATTATAATCTTTGTAAGGATGTCCATGATTTCCATAGACGTATGCGCTTGAAGCTCCATTACTCTGGCACTACTGCAACTTCCACCTTATCTACCCCTGTAGACGAGTTTTCCCGCTTCCACTCCCGTAAATCGGATTGGACCCCTCAACCCGGCGCATCCCAGGCCTTGGATCACTACATTAATGTCACCTCACGTGAGATACTACAACTGTGCCCTAGAAAACTTCACCGCTCTAATGTATCTCCCTCTGAGCTTCGAGCCCTCTCTAATCTCCGCCGCCGAGAAGACATTGTCATCAAACCGGCCGATAAAGGGGGAGCGGTGGTAGTTTGGCGCAGAGACTTATACATTTCAGAGGGCAACAAACAACTATCCAATACCACGTTTTATAAACCCCGTCCTGATGACGCTACTGTCCCCCACAATAAACAGGTCCAATCTACCATCAAAGAACTGATCCGTGACCACCTCCTTCCCCCTAGCGCGTCTCGCCTTATTATCCCGAATAGTGGTCTTGGGAAACCATCTTTCTATATGCTCCCCAAAATTCACAAAATCGACTATCCAGGACGCCCCATCGTGTCTGCGTGTGCATGCCCGACTGAACACATATCTGACTATCTAGACAGTGTCTTCCAGCCCATGGTTGCCAGTCTTCCTTCATATGTCAAGGACACTAACCATGCACTTAATATCTTCTCTTCTATCTCTCTCTCCCATGGTCGCTCATACGACTTTTTACCCTTGATGTTTGCTCCCTCTACACCTCTATTCCTCACTCCGACGGCCTCTTAGCTCTACGTTTCTTTCTTGACCAGAGACAACACCCCTCTGTGGATACTGCCACTCTTCTCCGCCTTACTGAGCTTGTACTCAACCTCAATACCTTTGAGTTCAATGGTGACTTCTATGATCAGGTTAGTGGAGTAGCCATGGGCACCAAGATGGGCCCTAGCTATGCTTGCCTGTTTATGGGCTACCTTGAGTACCAATTTCTCAATTCATATCAAGGTCCCCTTCCCATCATATACCTTCGGTACATTGATGACTGCTTCGGACTTACCGATCTACCTGAGGATGACCTCTCCAGGTTTATCGACCACATTAGTGGCTATCACAAAGCTATCAAGTTCACATCTTGTACATCCACTTCCTCTGTCACCTTCCTAGATCTTATCGTTTCTTTGGGTACTTCTGGCCTCCATACTTCGATTTTCTATAAACCCACAGACGCCCATTGCTATCTTCTCTACACTTCATCCCATTCACCTTCTTGTCGTGATTCTATTCCGTTCTCTCAGTTATTGCGTCTCCGTCGCATCTGCCAGGATGACCAAGATTTCCTCCTACAGGCTCACCTCATGTTAGGTTTCTTCAGCCGCCGGCTTTATCCAGACTCGATCCTCCAGTCTGCCCTCCAGCGGGTCCTCCTTATCTCCCGTCCCGAGGCACTCACCCCTTCCAACCGCCCCCCTTCTGAGAGAACTATACTCACCCTCACATATCATCCCCACAACTTAGCTGCTGTGAGGATACTCAACCGCTACCGTTCCATTCTCCTCTCTGATCCCACTACCCGTCTACTTTTTAGTGATCCCCCGATGATCGCCTTTAAGCGCGACAGGAATTTGAGAGATATTTTGGTTAGGAGCCATCTCCCTTGCTCCCACCCTCAACACTTCGGTACGGCCCCTTGTGGTCGAAACTGTATTACCTGTGCCTATGTGCTCCCTGCTGACTCGGTTTTGTTCCCTAATGGACGGTTCGAGATCAAGCATAGCTTCACATGTGTGTCCCGCAGCATCATTTATGCCATCATATGCCAACGATGCCATATGACCTATATTGGTGAGTCTGGAAGAAGATTAGCGGAAAGATTTTGTGAACATCTACGTGATGTCCAACAAAATACTGGTACTCCGGTATCTTCCCACTTCAACTCCCCTGATCACAAGGGCAAAGACGACATCCGTGTCACTGGTATTGTCCTTTGTCACTCTGGCGACCGCAGCCGCTATACTTTGGAAATCGCCTTATAGTCCAGTATGGTTCGCTGACCCCGAGAGGTATGAATGTATCACACTCATACGCATAGTTTCTTTTTGCTTGCTCCTTCCCTTTTGCATAGCTTCTCTACTACACATATTTGGGTTCTTTGGTCTACTTACTATGCTATACTTTTTATAGTTCTTCTCCTCTAGTCCCTTATGAGACACTTCGGTTTTCTCCTCTATAAAAAATTTTTTTTCTGTGCTTCTTACCCCTCATTTATTTTTACTGTACCCCACTCTCAGACATCTCACTCTTAGCGTCTTTTTACACCTGTCAGACTACTATTCGATTCTTTCTCCTTTGTGTTTGCACACTGACCCTTGTGTTTACTCCTCTGGTTCTGTTTACATTTACGCACTTTTTCGCACGATTTTCGACGTTCACGACAGCCGCACTTGGTTACGATTTTATTTTGGATTTGACAGGATAGTTTTACTTTTTGTTGTTGTTTTCTTTAACACATTTCGATTGTTTTTTGTTTTGTTGTTTCGTTATTAATTTGTGTGTGTGTGTTTTTATTGTTTGTTCCTGATGAAGGCCTATTGAGCCGAAACGTTGTTTAGTCTGTGTCGTCCACTTGTCACGTAAAGCTTCTTACATACCTTTTTTTATTTTTTAATTTTTCCTCATATTCAGCTTTACTGCAGCTTCGCATTTTTATGCCTTAACCCTTTACTAGTACAATACAGCTGCTACTTAATGTTTGTATTTCGTCCTTAGTGTTTACTTTAGTATTTATATCTTAGTTTTATCCTTTTACTTGACTGCCATTTTGATCATCCTTTAGTTTTTGTACGTTTGCCACCTATTACGTTGTTATCATTGTTGTGATCACCATCATCACTCATACCTTATTTTAGTTTTAGTTCTTTTTTGCCTGTGTTAGCTTAGTCCTTTCACTTGTTCCTTTCTCTGACAGCATGCCCACACTTAAACAGTTTTCGAACTCCATACGCCGAGGTACTCTTTTAGCCTTCCAGTATTTACCTACAGACATCTCTTCTATATCCACTGAACTCGCCTTTACTACTTATAAGCTTACCAGATTTAGTTGCCACGTTAATTTCCTCCAAAATTGTATACGATTTAAGATTCTCCCTTTTGGGTTCCGGTCTAAATTCACCCCCTTTGTCCACCAGCCCAACCTTAGTGAAATTAGGCGATTTGATAGTATTGAAGACGCCTTGGTTTCCATCGTATGAGGCTCGTTCTAGCCAACTACACCAGGTTGGTCTCCCACCTGCGCACTCAGCGTCTATTGCTGGTGTCGAGACTCAGGTGTTTAATGACCGGCTCAGACCATTTTATCCGACAGATCATCCACGACTTTAATAGGCAACTCTATATTTTTATGTCCTCCCAGCACAAGAAGAAGATCTCCTTCCTCCGCCCCGCCCCACCTTCCTCTATACCTGCTACGTCAGCTACCGACTCTTTAGTTTTTTGTATACCCCCCCGACCTCCATCTCTCACATAATGAGAGGTCTGTTCTCTCTAAAGGCTTAAAATTTATCCCCCTTCGTCCCTTTAGTGACCATTATAATCTTTGTAAGGATGTCCATGATTTCCATAGACGTATGCGCTTGAAGCTCCATTACTCTGGCACTACATCAACTTCCACCTTATCTACCCCTGTAGACGAGTTTTCCCCGCTTCCACTCCCGTAAATCGGATTGGACCCCTCAACCCGGCGCATCCCAGGCCTTGGATCACTACATTAATGTCACCTCACGTGAGATACTACAACTGTGCCCTAGAAAACTTCACCGCTCTAATTTATCTCCCTCTGAGCTTCGAGCCCTCTCTAATCTCCGCCGCCGAGAAGACATTGTCATCAAACCGGCCGATAAAGGGGGAGCGGTGGTAGTTTGGCGCAGAGACTTATACATTTCAGAGGGCAACAAACAACTATCCAATACCACGTTTTATAAACCCCGTCCTGATGACGCTACTGTCCCCCACAATAAACAGGTCCAATCTACCATCAAAGAACTGATCCGTGACCACCTCCTTCCCCCTAGCGCGTCTCGCCTTATTATCCCGAATAGTGGTCTTGGGAAACCATCTTTCTATATGCTCCCCAAAATTCACAAAATCGACTATCCAGGACGCCCCATCGTGTCTGCGTGTGCATGCCCGACTGAACACATATCTGACTATCTAGACAGTGTCTTCCAGCCCATGGTTGCCAGTCTTCCTTCATATGTCAAGGACACTAACCATGCACTTAATATCTTCTCTTCTATCTCTCTCTCCCATGGTCGCTCATACCGACTTTTTACCCTTGATGTTTGCTCCCTCTACACCTCTATTCCTCACTCCGACGGCCTCTTAGCTCTACGTTTCTTTCTTGACCAGAGACAACACCCCTCTGTGGATACTGCCACTCTTCTCCGCCTTACTGAGCTTGTACTCAACCTCAATACCTTTGAGTTCAATGGTGACTTCTATGATCAGGTTAGTGGAGTAGCCATGGGCACCAAGATGGGCCCTAGCTATGCTTGCCTGTTTATGGGCTACCTTGAGTACCAATTTCTCAATTCATATCAAGGTCCCCTTCCCATCATATACCTTCGGTACATTGATGACTGCTTCGGACTTACCGATCTACCTGAGGATGACCTCTCCAGGTTTATCGACCACATTAGTGGCTATCACAAAGCTATCAAGTTCACATCTTGTACATCCACTTCCTCTGTCACCTTCCTAGATCTTATCGTTTCTTTGGGTACTTCTGGCCTCCATACTTCGATTTTCTATAAACCCACAGACGCCCATTGCTATCTTCTCTACACTTCATCCCATTCACCTTCTTGTCGTGATTCTATTCCGTTCTCTCAGTTATTGCGTCTCCGTCGCATCTGCCAGGATGACCAAGATTTCCTCCTACAGGCTCACCTCATGTTAGGTTTCTTCAGCCGCCGGCTTTATCCAGACTCGATCCTCCAGTCTGCCCTCCAGCGGGTCCTCCTTATCTCCCGTCCCGAGGCACTCACCCCTTCCAACCGCCCCCCTTCTGAGAGAACTATACTCACCCTCACATATCATCCCCACAACTTAGCTGCTGTGAGGATACTCAACCGCTACCGTTCCATTCTCCTCTCTGATCCCACTACCCGTCTACTTTTTAGTGATCCCCCGATGATCGCCTTTAAGCGCGACAGGATTTTGAGAGATATTTTGGTTAGGAGCCATCTCCCTTGCTCCCACCCTCAACACTTCGGTACGGCCCCTTGTGGTCGAAACTGTATTACCTGTGCCTATGTGCTCCCTGCTGACTCGGTTTTGTTCCCTAATGGACGGTTCGAGATCAAGCATAGCTTCACATGTGTGTCCCGCAGCATCATTTATGCCATCATATGCCAACGATGCCATATGACCTATATTGGTGAGTCTGGAAGAAGATTAGCGGAAAGATTTTGTGAACATCTACGTGATGTCCAACAAAATACTGGTACTCCGGTATCTTCCCACTTCAACTCCCCTGATCACAAGGGCAAGACGACATCCGTGTCACTGGTATTGTCCTTTGTCACTCTGGCGACCGCAGCCGCTATACTTTGGAAAATCGCCTTATAGTCCAGTATGGTTCGCTGACCCCGAGAGGTATGAATGTATCACACTCATACGCATAGTTTCTTTTTGCTTGCTCCTTCCCTTTTGCATAGCCTTCTCTACTACACATATTTGGGTTCTTTGGTCTACTTACTATGCTATACTTTTTATAGTTCTTCTCCTCTAGTCCCTTATGAGACACTTCGGTTTTCTCCTCTATAAAAAATTTTTTTTCTGTGCTTCTTACCCCTCATTTATTTTTACTGTACCCCACTCTCAGACATCTCACTCTTAGCGTCTTTTTACACCTGTCAGACTACTATTCGATTCTTTCTCCTTTGTGTTTGCACACTGACCCTTGTGTTTACTCCTCTGGTTCTGTTTACATTTACGCACTTTTTCGCACGATTTTCGATGTTCACGACAGCCGCACTTGGTTACGATTTTATTTTGGATTTGACAGGATAGTTTTACTTTTTGTTGTTGTTTTCTTTAACACATTTCGATTGTTTTTGTTTTGGTTGTTTCGTTATTAATTTGTGTGTGTGTGTTTTTTATTGTTTGTTCCTGATGAAGGCCTATTGAGCCGAAACGTTGTTTAGTCTGTGTCGTCCACTTGTCACGTAAAGCTTCTTACATACCTTTTTTTATTTTTTTAATTTTTCCTCATATTCAGCTTTACTGCAGCTTCGCATTTTTATGCCTTAACCCTTTACTAGTACAATACAGCTGCTACTTAATGTTTGTATTTCGTCCTTAGTGTTTACTTTAGTATTTATATCTTAGTTTTATCCTTTTACTTGACTGCCATTTTGATCATCCTTTAGTTTTTGTACGTTTGCCACCTATTACGTTGTTATCATTGTTGTGATCACCATCATCACTCATACCTTATTTTAGTTTTAGTTCTTTTTTGCCTGTGTTAGCTTAGTCCTTTCACTTGTTCCTTTCTCTGACAGCATGCCCACACTTAAACAGTTTTCGAACTCCATACGCCGAGGTACTCTTTTAGCCTTCCAGTATTTACCTACAGACATCTCTTCTATATCCACTGAACTCGCCTTTACTACTTATAAGCTTACCAGATTTAGTTGCCACGTTAATTTCCTCCAAAATTGTATACGATTTAAGATTCTCCCTTTTGGGTTCCGGTCTAAATTCACCCCCTTTGTCCACCAGCCCAACCTTAGTGAAATTAGGCGATTTGATAGTATTGAAAGACGCCTTGGTTTCCATCGTATGAGGCTCGTTCTAGCCAACTACACCAGGTTGGTCTCCCACCTGCGCACTCAGCGTCTATTGCTGGTGTCGAGACTCAGGTGTTTAATGACCGGCTCAGACCATTTTATCCGACAGATCATCCACGACTTTAATAGGCAACTCTATATTTTTATGTCCTCCCAGCACAAGAAGAAGATCTCCTCCTCCGCCCCGCCCCACCTTCCTCTATACCTGCTACGTCAGCTACCGACTCTTTAGTTTTTTGTATACCCCCCCGACCTCCATCTCTCACATAATGAGAGGTCTGTTCTCTCTAAAGGTTTAAAATTTATCCCCCTTCGTCCCTTAGTGACCATTATAATCTTTGTAAGGATGTCCATGATTTCCATAGACGTATGCGCTTGAAGCTCCATTACTCTGGCACTACTGCAACTTCCACCTTATCTACCCCTGTAGACGAGTTTTCCCGCTTCCACTCCCGTAAATCGGATTGGACCCCTCAACCCGGCGCATCCCAGGCCTTGGATCACTACATTAATGTCACCTCACGTGAGATACTACAACTGTGCCCTAGAAAACTTCACCGCTCTAATTTATCTCCCTCTGAGCTTCGAGCCCTCTCTAATCTCCGCCGCCGAGAAGACATTGTCATCAAACGGCCGATAAAGGGGGAGCGGTGGTAGTTTGGCGCAGAGACTTATACATTTCAGAGGGCAACAAACAACTATCCAATACCACGTTTTATAAACCCCGTCCTGATGACGCTACTGTCCCCCACAATAAACAGGTCCAATCTACCATCAAAGAACTGATCCGTGACCACCTCCTTCCCCCTAGCGCGTCTCGCCTTATTATCCCGAATAGTGGTCTTGGGAAACCATCTTTCTATATGCTCCCCAAAATTCACAAAATCGACTATCCAGGACGCCCCATCGTGTCTGCGTGTGCATGCCCGACTGAACACATATCTGACTATCTAGACAGTGTCTTCCAGCCCATGGTTGCCAGTCTTCCTTCATATGTCAAGGACACTAACCATGCACTTAATATCTTCTCTTCTATCTCTCTCTCCCATGGTCGCTCATACCGACTTTTTACCCTTGATGTTTGCTCCCTCTACACCTCTATTCCTCACTCCGACGGCCTCTTAGCTCTACGTTTCTTTCTTGACCAGAGACAACACCCCTCTGTGGATACTGCCACTCTTCTCCGCCTTACTGAGCTTGTACTCAACCTCAATACCTTTGAGTTCAATGGTGACTTCTATGATCAGGTTAGTGGAGTAGCCATGGGCACCAAGATGGGCCCTAGCTATGCTTGCCTGTTATGGGCTACCTTGAGTACCAATTTCTCAATTCATATCAAGGTCCCCTTCCATCATATACCTTCGGTACATTGATGACTGCTTCGGACTTACCGATCTACCTGAGGATGACCTCTCCAGGTTTATCGACCACATTAGTGGCTATCACAAAGCTATCAAGTTCACATCTTGTACATCCACTTCCTCTGTCACCTTCCTAGATCTTATCGTTTCTTTGGGTACTTCTGGCCTCCATACTTCGATTTTCTATAAACCCACAGACGCCCATTGCTATCTTCTCTACACTTCATCCCATTCACCTTCTTGTCGTGATTCTATCCGTTCTCTCAGTTATTGCGTCTCCGTCGCATCTGCCAGGATGACCAAGATTTCCTCCTACAGGCTCACCTCATGTTAGGTTTCTTCAGCCGCCGGCTTTATCCAGACTCGATCCTCCAGTCTGCCCTCCAGCGGGTCCTCTTATCTCCCGTCCCGAGGCACTCACCACCCTTCCAACCGCCCCCCTTCTGAGAGAACTATACTCACCCTCACATATCATCCCACAACTTAGCTGCTGTGAGGATACTCAACCGCTACCGTTCCATTCTCCTCTCTGATCCCACTACCCGTCTACTTTTTAGTGATCCCCCGATGATCGCCTTTAAGCGCGACAGGAATTTGAGAGATATTTTGGTTAGGAGCCATCTCCCTTGCTCCCACCCTCAACACTTCGGTACGGCCCCTTGTGGTCGAAACTGTATTACCTGTGCCTATGTGCTCCCTGCTGACTCGGTTTTGTTCCCTAATGGACGGTTCGAGATCAAGCATAGCTTCACATGTGTGTCCCGCAACATCATTTATGCCATCATATGCCAACGATGCCATATGACCTATATTGGTGAGTCTGGAAGAAGATTAGCGGAAAGATTTGTGAACATCTACGTGATGTCCAACAAAATACTGGTACTCCGGTATCTTCCCACTTCAACTCCCCTGATCACAAGGGCAAAGACGACATCCGTGTCACTGGTATTGTCCTTTGTCACTCTGGCGACCGCAGCTGCTATACTTTGGAAAATCGCCTTATAGTCCAGTATGGTTCGCTGACCCCGAGAGGTATGAATGTATCACACTCATACGCATAGTTTCTTTTTGCTTGCTCCTTCCCTTTTGCATAGCCTTCTCTACTACACATATTTGGGTTCTTTGGTCTACTTACTATGCTATACTTTTTATAGTTCTTCTCCTCTAGTCCCTTATGAGACACTTCGGTTTTCTCCTCTATGAAAAATTTTTTTTCTGTGCTTCTTACCCCTCATTTATTTTTACTGTACCCCACTCTCAGACATCTCACTCTTAGCGTCTTTTTACACCTGTCAGACTACTATTCGATTCTTTCTCCTTTGTGTTTGCACACTGACCCTTGTGTTTACTCCTCTGGTTCTGTTTACATTTACGCACTTTTTCGCACGATTTTCGACGTTCACGACAGCCGCACTTGGTTACGATTTTATTTTGGATTTGACAGGATAGTTTTACTTTTTGTTGTTGTTTTCTTTAACACATTTCGATTGTTTTTGTTTTGGTTGTTTCGTTATTAATTTGTGTGTGTGTGTTTTATTGTTTGTTCCTGATGAAGGCCTATTGAGCCGAAACGTTGTTTAGTCTGTGTCGTCCACTTGTCACGTAAAGCTTCTTACATACCTTTTTTTATTTTTTAATTTTCCTGATTGTCACAGACTTTGAATGAGGAGAGAGGAAGGGAGTTAGGCGAAGACTCTCGCGTAATGTTCAAATCTCGCGTGGACCTATCCTTTCTTTTTCATGATCCCTGAACTCAAGATAAATAAGACCTAGTACTCAGTCCTATCGGAAACGAATGATATATAATAGATCCCGTGGTTGAAGCTGAAAACGTACAATTCTTTTAAAATCTGTTATTTACGACGCCGATACCATCAAAATGGTTTGAAGTAGAAAAAGGATGGGACTGGGATGGATTCACTCTCATACATGGTCAACATCTATGCTGAGAACATCATGAGAAATGTGAGAAACGATGACAGGTTTGTAAAGTTCGACCCTTTCACAATGATTAAAGCAGAAAAGTAAGTGCCCCCGTCACGCAAAGTGGCGTGTATGGAATATGGTGTTAGTGACCATAAATTTTAAAGACCTTCGGCACATGATTTTTGGGGTAATGTGGTCGGTATTACGCCCATGCCGTTTTACTTTCCCATTTAAAAAATCCGGTACCCATTAAAGGCTGGGTGAACTGGAAGCCGTCGGTTGGGATCGAACCCTATCTCTTGTCCTTTGTAGTCCAGTTCACTAACCACTGAGCTATCGCGACTCCCCTTTCACAATAAATGTCAACATAATTCCAGAACTCAGATACGCTGATGACACAGTCCTCTTCTCAACAGTGCAGAATGATTAAAAGAGACAATTGAGTGAGTTAAAAAGCACAATGAGGAGCAAAACTTCTATCTAAACAGACAGAACACTCAGATAATGTTCATTGTCACAACAAAAAAAGTCAATCCAAAATCATCATCAACAGGGAAGAACTTGAATTGGTAACAAACTAAGAATATCTGGGATCTGTAGTAACTAACAATGGAGACTGTCAGAAAGAGATCAAAGGAAGATTAGCAATAGCAACACAACAATTAAACGTCATGAAGAACATGTGGTACAATTCCTGCAAGGCAATAAAATTATAATTACTGAGGATATATATCCTTCCGATAACAATGACGGACAATCTCACAAATAGCAAGGAAGAAAATAATAGCAAAAAAAAAAAATATACACAAAAATCATTAAGACACATTGGATAATAAAAAAGAACAATGAAAACATATTAAAAGATGTAAACATTAAGAAGAACTGGCTTATAAACAATATTCGACGCATCAGAGGCAGACCAAGAAGAAGATGGCTTTTCTGACACCAAGGAGTTCTTCAAGATGATAACAGTGGGGAATCTAGCTAGAGACACAGATTCTTTCACAGATTGTCCGTCACAGAACAGTTGTGGTAAATGCAAGGTTTTGTGAAGGACATGCGATTTGATGATGATGATGATGATGATGATGATGCCATTTTGAGAACCCTACATTGGATTTAGAACCGCGATAGCTCAGTGGTTAGTGAACTGGACTACAACGGACAATAGGAATGGTTTGATGTCAAACCGACGGCTCCGGTTCACCCAGCCTTTAATGGGTACCGGATTTTCTTCTGGGAAAGTAAAGTGGCACGGGCGTAATACCGACCACATTACCCCAAAAATCATGTGCCGAAGGTCTGTAAAATTTATGGTCACTAACACCATAGTCCCTACACGCCACTTGGCGTGACGGGGGTACATTACATGTTTACTTTTGATGTTAATGTAGTCTTATCTACTTCAATAAGTGATATAAGGAGAGCGTGTATCCGAATCGATAACTTGTCTCCTCCAAACCAGGAGAACGCGGGTTCGAATCCCCGGTAGGGTTACAATTTTTTTTTCTATTGCCTGGGGGGATATGAAATAAACACTCAGATCCGAACACCTCACTAAGACTGCACTGGGCAAGCGACCTTTATTCTCCGGTCCTACAATTTCGCTGGACAGACTCAAGTAATGGAAAATTGACGTAACGATAATTATCAACTAAAATCATCAACGTAAATATTTTCATCTAAAATCATCAACGTTAATATTTTCATCTAAAATCATCAACGTAAATACTTTCATCTAAAATCATCAACGTAAATACTTTCATCTAAAATCATCAACGTAAATACTTTCATCTAAAATCTTCAACGTAAATATTTTCATCTAAAATCATCAACGTTAAATATGTTCATCTAAGATCATCAACGTAAATATTTACATCGAAATTAAAATAAGATAAAACACACAGGAATAAATCATATAATTACAGCTTTACGATGGTATTAAGGACACAAAATGACCCGACATAGAAGCTGAGAAAAAATTATAGCAGCTTTAAGCCTTCCCTCCCAGGTCCTCAAAAACATTTTATCGAACTTTCTTAAACTAATAACTGCCCTCGCCAGTGTTTCGATGTCTGTGTGCTGTATCTTCGTCTTTCACCAAAACATGCTTGATATTCGTAAAGGGAAACACAATTGGCTCTGTTTATCGTCAAGATTATCTCATTATATAAGTCATAGTTAGATATGTTTATCGTCAAGATTATCTCATTATATAAGTCATAGTTAGATATGTTTATCGTCAAGATTATCTCATTACATAAGTCATAGTTAGATATGTTTATCGTCAAGATTATCTCATTATATAAGTCATAGTTAGATATGTTTATCGTCAAGATTATCTCATTATATAAGTCATAGTTAGATATGTTTATCGTCAAGATTATCTCATTGTATAAGTCATAGTCGGCTCTGTTTATCGTTAAGATTCTCTCATTGTATAAGTCATAGTTGGCTCTGTTCATCGTCAAGATTCTCGCATTATATAAGTAAACAACGTGTTGAACAGGCCGTTCCGTAAACGATGACCTTTCACGTGGTAACGCTGGTTAGATTATTTCCTGTGACTGCTATGAGGAAACATCGTTGTGTCTCGGTCGAATATAGTTCATTACTACGAACCCAGCAGTCAGCTATGAGTCTTTATCTGCTTTCAGCCCTTATATTGTGCGGGCAGATTATATATATATGTGTGTGTGTGTGTGTGTGTGATAAATAGAAAGATGGAGAGAGAGAGAAATTAAAACAAGGAGATAAAGAGAGATGAATTAGTGAAACACATTGTTCTCACGAATAAAACAAAATGACTTCCGGTCAATATGGCGGATAGGCGGCAGGAACCGTTAAGGCTCTGCCAGAAAAGTGTTCGTAGTTACAGTTTCCTCATATGCCATGTCCGGTTTGCTACCGGAGCTACTGAGTTTAGTCCTCTGTGCACGCTGTGAGCTGTGTTTTTCATCCGGATTATGTTTCGATATTCAGATTGCTTACGATGAAGGATGATATCAATTGACGAAGGACAGTTCGGCTGCGTTTACTTTCGATGCGGATAAATTGTATGTCTTTTGTCGTGTGCTGTGTCTGCTATATTGAGGACTGCAGCTGCCTTTCATTGTTTGGATCATTCAATGAGATATACAAATTCGGATGACTCCACTGGCACGGACGGTTGAGCAGTTACGGATTGTCATTACTTTGTAGTGATACCGGGGCCTTCGACTAACTCTAATTATAACAAAACAAGATAAAGACCAATATAATTACAGGATGACAAGGCGAGGGCTGTACCGAGTTATCTAGTTCACGCGTTCACAGGAGCCAGTAAATCATTAATTTTTTTAAAGTATAGGAGATATAGAAAGATATAATGACCGTATATGCGACATATATATATATATATATATATATATATATATATATATATATATATATATATATATGTATATATAAACATCCACGGAAACTTCATAATTCCATAATGAAATAGCTCATCGAACATTGTTCTTACCCAATGATGGTGTATGTAAATGCCACTAGTTATTTAATGTGCAGATTACCGCCCGTGGTTTTATGTGTTGCTTACTTCCCCTGAACTTATTGTCGTAAATGTCCGCCCTAGCAACCACCTGTAGCGTTGTTTACCGTTTAACGTTTTCTGTCATTTCTAAATGCGTTGTGTGTGTCTGGATGCACGTGTCTGTTGTCAAACTAGGATAATTAAACTTATTACTACCCGTTCATGAAGACAAAGTACGAGCAGGTCTAGTATAAGAAGGTAAACGTAATGGAATTTAATAGATGGAAAAGAATGGGGGTCGTGTCTCACAGAATGAACATTAAATGTCAGGAGGAGAGGCCAAAATATTTTGCTGTAAATTACATCACAACGCAAAACACAAAAAAACTACAGTTTTTGCATTCACAACAAGGCCACAGCCAGCTATAGAGAAGGGCTGATGACCGAAAGGGAAACATGGAATTACCTCTATAAGCGTGACGTCTTCATCTAAGCGAGCCATATGCTTCTTCTTCTTTCCTTCCTCATTTGCCTTTCAGCGTCGAGGGGAGATGTATTTATGGTCTTTCGCTCTTCTGTTCGCTTCTTCTGTGTTATGTTTCCTAGTGCTTCTAATATTCCGTCGATCTATCGTTTTCGTGGTCGACCCTTTGGTCTGGTGTTCTCGCAACGTTTATTGAGGGCTCGTTGTTTTGTGCCATACATATTTAATGTAAATCTCCCACAGTCGATCTTGCTCGCAAAGATGAAAAAGTTACGCTAGTTGGGTGTTTCCGAGGTTTTCCTTTCTGCTCTTTGGCATTCTCTATAATGGTCTGTCTGTCACGCAGAGACGCCTGGGCTCTGCCGTGGCCCGAAAGGAGTGTAAAGAATTGGGACGCTGTACCCTACTAGATATGTTCGTAAGGAGGACAGGCGCAGAGGGGGAAATAGAAAATAAACGAAAAAAAAAAATAACATAATTGATGCGGTGCATACCAATAGCATAACACATGTGAGAAAGATCATCTAAAGAGCTAACATGGAGCAAACTAGTAACTGAACTAATATGAAGTTAACAGCAACTTAACAAATTACAGAAAAATCAACAACAAAATGTATATAAAAGGAGATAGCTATTACTTTAAAGATTGCTACTAACTGACAGATCAAGAAAAAGATCCAAGATTCTCTTAGTATGCAGGCATGTGAAGATGAACCGTCGTTCTTACCGTGAAGTAATTTCTCTCTGTCTCTACAGCTTAACCAAGTAATTTGTTTTACTGCCCAGGACACAGTTGTTTGTTTTGATCACAAAGTAGCATTTTAGTTCTAATCACACAAATTTGTCAGCATTTATGGATGGAGGTGTCCTGAGATTAGTACATTCCACTCATTCTTAGAATGTGTTTTCTATGGAAGTGGTTTCAATATGTGATACCGCACACACAAAATGTAACGTTTTTATTTTAAATACAATATCTATCTGTGAATGATGTGATAGTTGATAGTAAGAGTAAAGTAAAGAGCCACCGTCACGCCAAGTGGCGTATAGGGAATATGGTGTTAGTGAATATAATGTTTACAGGAGACAAATAATAATAAATGAATATTATTATGTCCCCTAGCGTTTAGCTTTTCGTAGCAAGGCGCTGTGCCAAGGAGTACGGGTTTGATCCTGCTTAGGACCATATTTTGTTCTTTGTTTTTTTCTGTTGTTGATTATTTGTAATTTTTTTCGAGTTCTGTAAACATACCTCTTCCTCTCAATTGATTTTATAATTTTTACAGACCGTCGGTAAATGATTTTTGGGGTAATGGAGTCGGTATTACGCCCGTGCCGCTCTACTTTCCCAGGAAAAAATCCGGTACCCATTTAAGGCTGGGTGATCTCGGAAGCCGTCGATCAGGAGCGAGGGAGAGGTGGGGTGCTGGTTGATCTCAAGGCAAGACGCCGGCCTCGAGACAGAGGTTGTGGGTTCAAATCCAGCTGCAAAGGTTTGGATTTTTATTTGTGATTTCTCTCTGCGCCAACCATCCCTGGTCTCAGCAGCGTGTCCCGGTTTGAAACGTCTATTACTCATGGACGGGAAAAAAAATATCCGAAGACGGAGTTATCTGCCTGTGGACACGGCTGCCAGGGAAAAACTGATTAACACACAAAATTCAGTTCCTAGTATCTAGGGACTTCGTCAGAGGTAAAAAGCTGGCGAACGCAAAAAATAAAAAAATAAAAATAAAAAATCCGCTTTTGTCCTTTGTAGTTCAGTTCACTAACCAGCGAGCTATCGCGGCTCTTTAGCAGATGATGCTCTTATCAAAAAGATTAAAGATTGGCAAAATGGGGGAACTGGTTGATTTTGAGGCAAGACGCCGGTCTCAAGATAGAGAGGTGTGAGTTGCACCGGCTGCACCAGTTGTGATTTCTCTCCTCGGCAATCATCCCTGGTCTCAGCAGCGAGGCCCGGTTTGAAACGTGACATTAACTCTTTCAGTACGGAAGCTTTTCATCAACTCAACGGAAGAGATTTCAGAGATAACATTTGTCATGGTTTTAAGAATCAATCTACATATTGATATTTATCTAACATATAACATATTGTATATGACTTTTTTAGATAATTGAAGAAGGTATTAGATTTCACCAATACCAAGATGATACAAGACATAAATAAAGAATATGGTTTGATGACGGTTAACACTAATCATATTGAGTGACCTACTATGTGGTGAAACGTGCACGGCCGAAAATGGCATAGCGCACAGCGCGTCGAAACGTATGGAAAGAGTTAAACGTGATTAGCAGGCAGAATTCAGTTACTTGTCTTTAGGAACTTCGCTAGAAGTGAAAGCTGGTGATCGCAAAAAAATTGGCAAATGTGAGAGTTTCGTGGGTTGCAAAATTCAATTTTATTTTTAACCACAAAAGTAGTTATATTTTTAAATATAGTTTCATCTGATCAATCCAGTGGCTGCTTCAGGTACAGGATCGTTCCCAAATGATTGGTAGAGTCAAGTCATTTCGGAAACGATCATATACCTGAAGCAGCCACTGCCACTAGCTAAGTCAAAGTTTGAATATTTTTCTTATTTTGCGGTTCTACATTATTTCTCTATACTTTTAATTTATGCGATAGCTCAGTGGTTAGTGAACTGTACTACAAAGGACTAGAGGTAGGGTTCAATCCCAACCGACTCCTTCCGGGTTCACCCAGCCTTAAATGGGTGCCGGATTTTTTCTGGGAAAGTAAAGCAGCACGGGCATAATACCGACCACATTACCCCAAAAATCATGTGCTGAAGGTCTGTAAAATTTATGGTCACTAACACCATATTCCCTATACGGCACTTGGCGTGACTGGGATCTTTACTTTTTTACTTTTACACTTCACCTACCCTCTAACATGTGACACATCTCTTTCTCATCTCATAATCCCATCTCTCATCCCTCTGTCCACCTCTCGCTAAATGTATCACCCTACATGTTGCAATAGGTGTTTGTGCCTCACCGTTTGATGTCATTGTCCCCGTCTACTGAAGAAGGCCATAGGCCGAAACGTCAGTGTTTTTTTTATGTTGCTCTTTTGTAAAGCTCTCACCATACCTTGGAGTGTACGTCACTCCCCACTACTGGCTTCTTGCTCCCAGCTTTACCGCAGCACTGCAATTATATGCCTGTTTCCTTCTTCTAATCACTTTGAATGTATAACAGAAGCTGTTTGTGTATTTTATTTTCCTGGAAAGACACAAATGAGAAAATCAACTAAATTATCAGTGACAAACAACTGTGAAAGAAAAAATATGAATGCTTCCGGCCTCTTTAATGTACAGCATACGATCAATCTACGAACACGTATAGATGTGATCTATTTATACATTTCTAACAGTTATAACAGATTAGATGTAAACAAGAAACTGGTTGGCAGGTTGCAGCAAAGGGCTTACAACCCAAGTCTGTGGTTAAAAAAAGAGTATTTACTACAGAAGAGTTATGTTGGGATCGTCATCACTGTACACTTCAATATTCCATAGGTGTTTCGATTATTCCCCGTGAAATATCGAGAATCTACAGGGAGAACAGTGACGCACATGCACGAACTCTGTACACTGTCTGTGATCCATCGAAAAAGGTAGAATTTTACTGACAATTGTGCACGAGCAGCGGCCAATTTTTGTTCCACTTTTGTTTTCTTATTTTTAAACTGTCAAGGGTTCTTAAAAAATTCGCGAGCGGGACTCCTGTTCTTTGTCGTTACTCGAGAAAACAGGACATCGAATCTCACTACCCAGAGAGGGCTAGACATCGGATCTCACTACCCAGAGAGGACTAGACATCGAATCTCACTGCCCAGAGAATGGCTGGACATCGGATCTCACTACCCAGAGAGGGCTAGACATCGGATCTCACTGCCCAGAAAATGGCTAGACATCGGATCTCACTGCCCAGAGAGGGCTTGACATCGGATCTCACTACCCAGAGAGGTTTAGACATCGGATCTCACTGCCCAGAGAGGGATAGACATCGGATCTCACTGCCCAGAGAGGGCTAGACATCGTATCTCACTACCCAGAGAGGGCTAGACATCGGACCTCAATACCCAGAGAGGACTAGACATCGGATCTCACTGCCCAGAGATGGCTAGACATCGGATCTCACTGCCCAGATAATGGCTAGACATCGGATCTCACTGCCCAGAGAGGGCTAGACATCGGATCTCACTACCCAGAGAGGGCTAGACATCGGATCTCACTACCCAGAGAGGACTAGACATCGGATCTCACTGCCATGAGAGGGCTAGACATCGGATCTCACTACCGAGAGAGGTGTAGACATCGGATCTCACTAACCAGAGAATGGCTAGACATCGGATCTCACTGCCCAGAGAGGAATAGACATCCGATCTCACTTCCTAGAGAGGGCTAGAAATCGGATCTCACTACCCAGAGAGGGCTAGACATCGGAACTCACTACCCAGAGAGGGCTAGACATCGAATCTCACTGCCCAGGAATGGCTAGACATCGGATCTCTCTGCCATGAGAGGGCTAGACATCGGATCTCACTACCCAGAGAGGGCTAGACATCGGATCTCACTGCCCAGAGAGGGCTAGACATCGGATCTCACTACCCAGAGAGGGCTAGACAACGGATCTCACTGCCCAGAGAATGACTAGACATCGGATCTCACTGAATGAGAGAGCTAGACATAGGATCTCACTACACAGAGAGGGTTAGACATCGGATCTCACTGCCCAGAGAGGGCTAGACATCGGATCTCACTGCCCAGAGAGGGCTAGACATCGTATCTCACTACTCAGAGAGGGCTAGTCATCGGATCTCACTACCTAGAGAGGGCTAGACATCGGATCTCACTGCCCAGAGAGGGCTAGACATCGGATCTCACTACCCAGAGAGGGCTAGACATCGGATCTCACTACCCAGAGCGGGCAAGACATCGGATCTCACTGCCCAGAGAGGGCTAGACATCGGATCTCACTACCCATAGAGGGCTAGACATCGATCTCACCACATAGAGAGGGCTAGACATTGGATCTCACCACACAGAGAGGGCTAGACATCGGATCGTACTACCCAGAGAGGGCTAGACATCGGATCTCACCACATAGAGAGGGCTAGACATCGGATCTCACCACCTAGATATGGTTAAACATCGGATCTCACCACCCAGAGAGGGCTAGACACTGGATCTCACCACCCAGATAGGGCTAGACACCGGATCTCACCACCTAAAGAGGGCTAGACACCGGATCTCACCACCTAGAGAGGGCTAGACATCATCGGATATCACTAGCCAGAGAGGGCTAGACATCATCGGATCTCACAACCCAGAGATGGCTAGACATCATCAGATCTCACTACCAAGCGAGGGCTAGACATCGGATCTCATTACCCAGAGAAGTCTAGACATCGGATCTCACTACCCTGAGAGGGCTAGACATCGGATCTCACTACCCAGAGAGAGCTAGACATCGGATCTCACTACCCAGAGAGGGCTAGACATCAGATCTCTTAATCAAGAGAGGGCTAGATATCGGATCTCACTATCCAGAGACCTGGGATAGGTAAAGGCTCGAAGACACCAGTGATTCATTTTTATTTATTTGACAGAAAGATCTTTGCAAGAATGTAATCACAATAACTCCATATAGTGAACTGTGGGGACTAGACAAAACAAGCGTTGACCAAGGATAGTAGACATGGAAATGATCAGAGTGGGCCAGACTCGAGGATTTATTATGAAGGGTGACCCGGTTTGAACAAAGCTCAAGAACTTGGTTGTCCCACAAGAGACCAATCGGGTGGACCTGTCGCTGACTGTTATGTTGGTCAGAAAACAGGAAAAGAGGTGAAGAAGAAGTAGTAGAAGTAGAAGTGGATTAGATGTAAAAGTAGAAGTAGAAGTAAATGTAGATGTAGAAGTAGAAATTGGTGTAGAAGTAGATGTAGAAGTAGATGTAGAAGTAGAAGTTGATGTAGAAGTAGAAGGAGATGTAGAAGTAGAAGTTGATGTAGAAGTAGAAGTAGATGTAGAAGTAGAAGTTGACGTAGATGTAGAAGTAGAAGTAGAAATGGATGTAGAAGTAGATGTAGAAGTAGATGTAGAAGTAGATGTAGAAGTAGATATAGAAGTAGATGTAGAAGTAGATGTAGATGTAGATGTAGAAGTAGAAGTAGAAGTAGAAGTAGATGTAGAAGTAGAAGCAGATGTAGATGTAGATGTAGAAGTAGATGTAGAAGTAGATGTAGAAGTAGATGTAGAAGTAGATGTAGAGGTAGATGTAGATGTAGATGTAGATGTAGAAGTAGAAGTAGAAATGGATGTAGAAGTAGAAGTAGAAGTTGACGTAGATGTAGATGTAGAAAGAGATGTAGATTTAGAAGTAGATGTAGATGTAGATGTAGATGTAGATGTAGATGTAGACGTAGATGTAGAAGTAGAAGTTGACGTAGAAGTAGAAGTAGAAGTATATGTAGATGTAGATGTAGATGTAGATGTAGAAATAGATGAAGTAGAAGTAGAAGTTGATGTAGAAGTAGAAGCAGATGTAGATGTAAACGATACAGCGTCGCCTCAACATTTGGATCGTGCATGTAGTGTGTAGTAAAGATAATTTAATGTCGTGCAATAAATAAATCCCGGTTCGATTCACAGAAGTGGAGGATTTTTTTCTGTCCGACAAGGCTCCGGGGTTAACCCAGCCTCTGAAAATGGGTATCATATATTTTTCTGTGAAGTAAAGGCGGCCTTGCATGATACCGACCACATCACCCAAAAATTTGCTGTTTTATTCACGGAAAAATATGGTCACTAACACCATAGACCCCATACGCTTGCCAAGTTGTAGAGGGAACACATTACTTTAATAATAAATCCGTCTTAGTGGCTACCAAGTCGTAGAGGGAACACATTACTTTAATAACAAATTCATCTTTGTGGCTACCAAGTCGTAGAGGGAACACATTACTTTAATAATAAATCCGTCTTTGTGGCTACCAAGTCGTAGAGGGAACACATTACTTTAATAATAAATCCGTCTTATGGCTACCAAGTCGTAGAGGGAACACATTACTTTAATAACAAATTCATCTTTGTGGCTACCAAGTCGTAGAGGGAACACATTACTTTAATAACAAATTCGTCTTTGTGGCTACCAAGTCGTAGAGGGAACACATTACTTTAATAATAAATCTGTCTTTGTGGCTACCAAGTTGTAGAGAGAACACATTACTTTAATAATAAATTCGTCTTTGTGGCTACCAAGTTGTAGAGAGAACACATTACTTTAATAATAAATCCGTCTTTGTGGCTACCAAGTCGTAGAGGGAACGCATTGCTTTAATAATAAATCTGTCTTTGTGGCTACCAAGTTGTAGAGAGAACACATTACTTTAATAATAAATCCGTCTTTGTGGCTACCAAGTCGTAGAGGGAACGCATTACTTTAATAATAAATCCGTCTTTGTGGCTACCAAGTCGTAGAGGGAACGCATTACTTTAATAATAAATCCGTCTTTGTGGCTACCAAGTCGTAGAGGGAACACGTTACTTTAATAATAAATCCGTCTTTGTGGCTACTGGGGACCTGACCGCGATCAGGGGAGAAAAGAATAGAGCCACTATCATCCTCCACACATGACGTCTGAGGCCACTATCATGTGCCACACATGACGTATGAGGCCACTATCATGTGCCACACATGACGTATTAGGCGGCTAAAGAGACTGAGATCAATATTTTAACCCGTGCTACGGAGTTCGTGCATCTAATTTAAAGCCATCTTCAGTACTTTCATTAGTGTGTGGCCCGCGCACTTCATTCTGGGAAACATGCTGAGGATGGGATATGAGTACTGTGACGTTTTTCATTATGTAACAACACGATTAAACTAAACTCAAGTAAATCAATAGGTTCGATTAAGACGATCACAAACCGAATCCAAGAGGTCAGTGCGATGTGTTTTCTTCATTATGAGCATTACCTATTTGTTCCTTTTTAGAAGAAATGAATATATATATATATATATATATATATATATATATATATAGATAGATAGATAGATAGATAGATAGAGAGAGAGAGAGAGAGAGAGAGAGAGAGAGAGAAAGAGAGAAACGGTATAGTTAAAGCTTCACGTAACAAGTGGACAACACAAACCACAACGATGTTTCGGCTCAATAAGCCTTCAACAGGAACAAACATACAACATATGTACAAATATGTATTTAAAATAAAAAAAAAATAACTAATAAAAATATACTAATTTCGAATTAGAAGGAAAAGTGAACGGAAAATAAGAAAAGATAATTGTTTCTTTTCATCTTTATATACTGTTAACATCAGACTGTTGTTGATATTCTGTAATTGTTGCGACCCATGATTAAATAAAGAAGTTACGACGGTGGTTTTCTGTTGCCTTCAGTTGGTTTGTTTACGGTTGACTCCGCTAGCCATTGACTAAATTCTCACACACACGGCAATGAGAATGTTTCACTGTAGGGTTTATTTTTTTGGCCATGAAATGAGAAGGGAACAGTTTGAATATATTGTGACAACTGGAAAAATTGAGGGACGAATAAATAGAGGGAAGCAAAGAGAAAAGATACTAGACAGCTTAAGAAAATGGCTTGGCAGAAGGTCAACAACAAAAATGATAAATAACTGTCGAGATCGAAAGTTGTGGAGAGACATATTCACCTGCGCCAGCAGACATGGCACTTGATGATAATGTAGTTAACATTAATTAGTCATTGCTAGAAGCCGTTCTCCCAATAATAAATTAACAAGCTATCAAGACGGATAAAGTCAAATTCATGCTGGATACTCTAACATTACAGCCTACTAAAAGTAATCCTGGAGGGGAAAATACAAGGTAAAAGAGGCAGACCAAGACTAACATGGATGAGTAACATCAAAAGATGGACAAGCCAGCCTATGACAATCTGCAGCATCAAAGCAAGAGTCAGAGCAGAATGGCGCTCCATGTTAGCCAACCTTCGTTGCGGAGATGGCACTCGATGATGATGACTCTATCATTAGTGTCAGTAAACGTCATTTTGGTGTGCGAAAACATGAATGTCGCGGGAAAATAAAATAAAATAAATAAGTAAACACAGTAACAAGATGCCCCGGCTAGTAAGTGCCTTCCCAATTTTCGACGGACGGAAAACATTAGTTTAACTATTTACACAATAGTTGTTAACAAATGTTGTTTCGACGTATACAACACCTTGACTCCTTGCCCAGTATGAGCTCAAAGTTATAACTTTGGTTTCTAGTCTATGTTCCTTAATTCTGATCCAATGCAGTTTGTTGTCTGCATTCGTTTTAAATAAATATATGTATCATCGTTGGTATTAAAATATTATATCATTTTTCCTCTAAGGATATCTAATTTCACATCTTCCAAATAAAAATTAACGTCATAGGAAGCAGCCGGAAATGCATCATGGGATAGCATTCATGGAATATATATAGATCACTTGAGAAGTACATCTCTAAATCTTGGAATTAAGGGCGGATATACGTCATACGATGTTGTGTTACGAGGCAGTTCATAAATTAGATTATCAAATATTTTTGAGTCTTGAAGTGAACACACGGTTATTGTTGTGTTTATATCGAGTGTACGAGGGAAGGAGTAGCAATGGTGTAGTGGTAGCCGCGCTTGCTTGGTCATAACAAATAAACGTGGGTTTAATCCCATCTTTACTCACTCTACCAGTCGATCCACTGGTGCCTGACGGAGCTGAGCGGCAGAAGGTGAAAGTCCGTGAAGAAGATCACAGGATACATCCCCCTTCCTCTCTTCTAGTCCACCTTTTAATTTTGCGAGATCTATTACTAAAAGCACCCGTGTGTTACCAGGACCTCATTATGAGGGAAGTAAAGAATAGTGACACTGTGACTTTCCAGGCATGTCGTAAGAGGCGGCTAAGGAGGTTGATTGATGGCTTGACAAGCTGTCATTGTAAAAAGTATTGTTATGGAAACAGAGTTATAGATTTTAGAAACAGTGATCTCTGCAATATGTGCCATTTTAGCACGCAAGGTTTCTGTTTTTGTGATTGTGGTTCTGCCCTAAGTGGCTCGAAATGACAATAGATAGATTACGAAAAGTGGTCTCGGTGGTTGAGTGATTAGTTTGTTCGCTTCGTGATAAGAAGGGCTCGGGTTCGATTCCAGGAAATGGCGGACTATTTCCGGTTCAAAAGTGCTCCGTGATTTACCCAGCCTCTGAAAATGAACATCAGAGAGTCAGAGTCTTCTGGGAAGCAAATGCGGCCTGGCGTGATACCGACCATATCACCCAAAAAATGTGCTGTGGTCATGGAAATATATTCTTTCTAACACCACATTCCACATACGCCTAGCAAGGCAGAGGAGCCACATTTACTTACTGTTTTCGTTATTACGAAGAAGTCTAATAATTTAGTTCCCTGGGACATAATAAGTTCTGGAATATTTAAAACACACATACATATACATATAAATATGCCTCACACACATATACATACAAATATGCCTCACACACATATACATACAAATATGCCTCACACACATATACATACAAATATGCCTCACACACATATACATATAAATATGCCTCACACAAATATACATACACATATGCCTCACACACACATATACATATAAATATGCCTCACACACATATACATACAAATATGCCTCACACACATATACATACAGATATGCCTCACACACATATACATACAAATATGCCTCACACACATATACATATAAATATGCCTCACACACATATACATACAAATATGCCTCACACAAATATACATACAAATATGCCTCACGCACATATACATACAAATATGCCTCACACACATGTACATACAAATATGCCTCACACAAATATACATACAAATATGCCTCACACACATATACATATAAATATGCCTCACACACATATACATACAAATATGCAGCACACAAATATACATACAAATATGCCTCACACACATATACATATAAATATGCCTCACACACATATACATACAAATATGCCTCACACAAATATACATACAAATATGCCTCACACACATATACATACAAATATGCCTCACACACATGTACATACAAATATGCCTCACACACACATATACATACAAATATGCCACACACACATATACATACAAATATGCCTCACACACATATACATACAATTATGCCACACACACACATATACATATACGCATCACACATATATACTGTGTGTACCCTTTCAGTTAGATATCTAACCAACAATTCGTCCGTCCGTCCGTCTGTCTGTATGTCTGTCTCTTTATGTCTGTTTGTCTAATCTGTCTAATTTGACTATCTATCTGTCTAGTCTGTCTCGTCCGATCGTCCTCTCGCCTGCCTGTCTTTGTCTGTCTGTCTCTCTTTCTGTCTGTCTGTCAGTATGTGTTTCACCTCTCGTACAAACGTGAGTGTCCTCTTCAGTTGTTCTACTGATGAGTAAAATGCGTCGTTAATGAACGATGTGTTGTCGTGCCATTTTACTTATCAACTTCTATATCTACTCAGAGTATTTTGTTTTTCATTTTACAAACATTCTGTATCACACTCACGCGCCGTAACTCTGAAAAATGTAACTTGGTATGAAGAAACCTAACGTTTCAAGAGAAATGACAAATCACATGTTGAAGTAATCACTCATTACAGATTTGTGTGTCACAGTTTCAGATATATGCTCCACGTGTATAGATAAACACGTCACTTGATGAGATAAGAAAGCCGTAAATATAGATTAGCGGGTAATTATAGAGAAAAAGCAAGAATTTATATCGACAACAAATACAAATATTACGTTTTTGGTTAGGAACAAAAATATAGATTACTAAATTAGAGAAATGAAAACGCCTAGATTCATCTGGCATGAGAGTTGTCTACGACTTACGGCCGGCTGATTCGGTTAGGATCGGAGTTGATCAAAACCATACCCCAACTCCCAGACGTGCCCATGTAAAAAATGCTAAATAATCTAGACAAGCGAATAGGGATCTAAAGGGAAAGGCAACTCGATGGTCAAAGATTCCTTTTCTAAGACGGATATTTCGGACCGAAAGGCGCAGATCATGTGACTTGCCGTAAACTAGCGACGAAATGCATGTGCGCCACATAACAACCGTTTTGTGGAATGTGAAGGGAGATAGTTGGTGAGTGCAGGACAAATCAAGAAGAAGACAAAGAAATAACAGAAGAAGTAGGAGGAGAATAAGAATAAAAAGAGGGGACAATGAGAAGGAGGTGGAGAAAGAGAAAGTGGAGGAGAAGAAGAAGGGGGAGAAAGAGAATGTGGAGGAGAAGAAGAAGGTGGAGAAAGAGAAAGTGGAGGAGAAGAAGAAGGTGGAGAAAGAGAAAGTGGAGGAGAAGAAGAAGGTGGAGAAAGAGAAAGTGTAGGAGAAGAAGAAGGTGGAGAAAGAGAAAGTGGAGAAGAAGAAGGTGGAGAAAGAGAAAGTGGAGGAGAAGAAGAAGGTGGAGAAAGAGAAAGTGGAGGAGAAGAAGAAGGTGGAGAAAGAGAAAGTGTAGGAAAAGAAGAAATAGAGGAAGGAAAATAAGAAAGGGGAGAAACGAAAGGTGAAGAATGAGAGAAAGAAAAGCAAAGACAAAAAAAGGAGAAATATTGAAATAATAAACAGAAGTAGAAGACGAAAGAGAGGAAGAAGAAAAAGAGGAAGAAAAGAAGAAAAGATGAAGACGAAGGAGAGAATGAAGAAGAAGAAGAAGAGGAATAAAAAGTGGAAGGAAAAGTAGAAGAAGACGAAAGAGAGGAAGAAGAAGAGAAAGAAAAATGATAAAGAGAAAGAAGATGACGAAGAAAGAGAGGGAGGAAGGATAAAGAAAAGAAGAAGGAAAAATAGAAGGAAAAGTAGAAGAAAGAGAGGAAGGAGAAGGAAAAGAAGAAGGAGAAATAGAAGGAAAATAAGAAGAAGAAATGATACAAATAATATTGAAGGGATTACATATTAATTCCTTCCCAGTAACATTTTTGTTGCAACAAAATATTTGGACAATTTTTCAGTGCTCAGTTTATTTGGAGTAACATGTTTATCAATCAGAGAAGTGCATGGCTGGGACAACATTACAGCAACGGAGAAGCAATGAACATCGCTACGCTCGCTCGGGTATTCGGAATATGGTTTCAATACCCATACTGTTTTACTATAAAAATATTAATGAGGTCAGCACTACCCCAGTTCCGTCTTTATTTCAAATGGAAAAAAATTCGGTATACATTTAAGTTCTTAAATGGTATGTACAGCCAGTCTTAAAATATGGATGTGAATCATGGACAATTGGACAAACAGATAAGAAAATCACTGGAGGCTGTAGAAACGTGATTTTACAGAAGAATGTTGAAAATGTCATGGGCAGCTTAGAAGAGTAATGAAAACGTTTTGAAAGTTTTGAAAGAGGCCAAAGCAAAAATAGAGCTAATTTCTAATATTAGGAATAATAATAATAATTTTTGGGGCCATGTAATGAGAAGGGAACAGCTGGAATATATTTAACAACTGAAAAAATTGAGGGACGAAGAGATAGCAGGATGCAAAGAGAAAAGATACCAGACAACCTAAGAGAATGACTTGGCAGAAGGTCAACAACAGAAATGGTAAATAACTGTCCAGATTGAAAGTTGTGGAGAGACATGATCACCTACGCTAGCAGGCACGGTACTTGATGATGATGATTATACATTTAAAATTGGGTGAGTTTATAATCTTTTCATGTTGGGAAGTGAACTCGATGTCATGTAATCCATTTCGCTATCCATTGCTCTATCTTGGGTTCATGGATCACTTTGTTGGATATATACCGACATATACGCGAGTGCACGTTAAGGAAGGTAATGTCTCTGACAAGTGCTTGAAATACGTAATTGTAACTATATCGCTAAATTTGAGAACACAGTATCTTGGAAAGTGTGTGGCTGGAGAACAGAAGAGTTCCAGAAACAATCACAAGAATTGCAGGCAATGCGGTGGACTCTGGGGTTAAGGTAAAGGAGAGGCAGGCCAAGGTCAATTTCTAAAATGAAAGTATCGACGAATAATGTAGACCAGACACTGAAGCATGATGGGAGGTATTTCCGCGGAGGACACGAATTTGTTGTTGCCCTGCAAGACACCATAAATTACTGTCCCCCCCCCCTAAAAGTGGTTAGAGAAAGTGGTACATCATGAGAAGAGGAAAGTTGGAATACTTGGTTACAACTGGAAAAATAAAAGGAAAGAGAGATCGCGGGCGACAAAGACAGAAAATACTGGATAACTTGGTGTCATGGCATGGAAAACAGTCAACAACAGAACGGATACGATGCACTGTAGATAGAAGAATGTGGAGGGACATGATCACCTACGCCAACCGGTATGGCACTTGATGATGATGATGATGAAAAGTGGTATTTTAATTCTAACCTTGTAAATTGTGTATTACAAAACAAATGAAATTTTTGGGGCGTGTTAAAAGACACAATAGCCTAATAAAAGTAATATTGGAAGGGAAAATACAATTTAAAAGAGGCAGAGGCAGACCAAGACTAACATGCATGAGTAACATAAAAAGATGGACAAGTCAACCTATGACAATCTGCACCGTCAAAAAGAGACAGAGTGGAATGGCGCTCCATGGTAGCCAACCTTCGATGCGGAGACGGCACTCAATGATGATGATGGAAATTGTGTATTTTTGATGAATGAAGATGTTCGGAGCCTAGGACATTATCTGTATTCTTAAAATAGATAGTTGATGAAAGTGTATTAAGTTGGTGATACCAAGCACACACAACGTGTGATATTTGATGAAAGTGGATTAAATTGGTGATACCAAGCACACACAACGTGTGATAGTTGATGAAAGTGTAATCAATTGGTGACACCAAGCACACACAACGTGAACGCTCATTTAAAATTTCAGAATAATATTGTAGTAGAACAATGCTTGTAACAAAGAAGGTAATTGATTGGCACATCTGAGAGTTCCGGGAATATTAATTTTCTTTTCTTAAACATTTTAAAATTTAAAATGCAGTTTTTTTTTCTCTAAAAATGTTGAATGTATTATAGAAGATGGGTGGTACCCAGGAAAGGCACAAATGGACAATTTATGTAAAGTATCAGTGACAACCGGCAAAATTTTAAGACGTAAACAATGACTTCGTCAGTCTATGATCATGCAATAGACTGATGAGACCTTTCTTGTCGCTTTCACAGCAGAAGACGTAAGTGATGTTTTCGTCAGTCTATGATCATGCAATAGACTGATGAGACCTTTCTTGTCGCTTTCACAGCAGAAGACGTAAACGATGACTTTGTCAGTCTATGATCATGCAATAGACTGATGAGACCTTTCTTGTCGCTTTGACAGCAGAAGACGTAAGTGATGTTTTCGTCAGTCTATGATCATACAATAGACTTATGAGACCTTTCTTGTCGCTTTCACAGCAGAAGACGTAAGTGATGTTTTCGTCATTCTATGATCATACAATAGACTTATGAGACCTTTCTTGTCGCTTTCACAGCAGAAGACGTAAGTGATGACTTCGTCAGTCTATGATCATACAATAGACTGATGAGACCTTTCTTGTCGCTTTCACAGCAGAAGACGTAAGTGATGACTTCGTCAGTCTATGATCATGCAATAGACTGATGAGACCTTTCTTGTCGCTTTGACAGCAGAAGACGTAAGTGATGTTTTCGTCAGTCTATGATCATACAATAGACTGATGAGACCTTTCTTGTCGCTTTGACAGCAGAAGACGGAAGTGATGTTTTCGTCAGTCTATGATCATACAATAGACTGATGAGACCTTTCTTGTCGCTTTCACAGCAGAAGACATAAGTTATGACTTCGTCAGTCTATGATGATACAATAAACTGATGAGACCTTTCTTCTCGCTTTCACATCAGAAGACGTAAGTGATGACTTTGTCAGTCTATGATGATACAATAGACTGATGAGACCTTTCTTGTCCCTTTCACATCAGAAGACGTAAGTGATGACTTTGTCAGCCTATGATGATACAATAGACTGATGAGACCTTTCTTGCCGCTTTCACAGCAGAAGACGTAAGCGATGACTTCGTCAGTCTATGATGATACAATAAACTGATAAGACTTTTCTTGTTTCTTTCCATCGCTGTTATATTTTACAGAGCAGGTCAATCTAATTGATTAGGGTGTCCACAAAAATACTCCTTGATTATAAATAGTTGTACAAACAAAACCTATTTAAATTTCTTTACCTTGTTTGGGAGTACGTGAAGGACAGGGTACATGTACCTCAGCTACTCACAGGAAACCTAGATGATTTGCAGGAATGCTTAACGAAAGTTGTAAATTTGATTATATCGAATAGGCTGTAGAGAGTCTGGTCCTAGTGGGTTATCGCATCGATGTTTGTCGAGTAACGGCCAGGGCGCACATCGAATGTATCTGTAATATCAACTGATAACATACAAAACATAATGAATTAATGGAACTGTAGCTACCTGTATTCAGGAATATTCCAATAAGTTTTTATTTATAACTACTTGAAATCATGTTGTGTTTTTGTGGACACCCTTTTTCAGTTAGATTTATCTGCGTTGTATAATATTATAATGATAGAAAGCAACAAGAAATATCTCAGTCTGAATAGTAAGAAAACAGAAGTAATAGTCATATCGAAGTAACAATCATCATCACCACGCTATATACAAATGAATGGGTCTAATCTGAAACAAGCTCAGAGAGAAATACTTGAACACAATAATAACATCAGTTGGAAGATGCACAACAGAAATAAAAAGCAGAATAGCTCATGCCAAAATAGCATGTCAGAAAGTGAAAAACGTCTTGTACACACAAGTCTACGTCATTGAAAGTGAGAACGGGAATTCACCGGTGCTATATACAGCCACTTCTGACCTGTGGAAGCGAATCATGGACAGTAGGCAAACAAATGAAAAGAGGATTAGAGGTCACAGAGATGGGATTTCTCAGAAGAATGTTGAGAGTTTCCTGTGCAGCTAAAAACACCAATGAGGAAATTCTAGGAGACTAGCAGAAAAAAAAGGAGCGCATAAAAAACATCAGAAAGAAATAATCAACAATTTTTTTCGGGCACATCACGAGAAGAGAAAAGTTGGAATACTTGGTTACAACTGGCAAAATTAAAGGAAAGAGAGATGGCAGACGACAAAGAGAGAAGATACTGGACATCTTGGTGACATGGCATGGAAAACAGTCAACAACAGAATTGATACGAAATGCTGTGGATCGAGAATTATGGAGGAACATGATCTCCTACGCCAACCGGTATGGCACATGATGATGCTGCTGTATAATATTTAAAGAAGCTACACATTAAATAGTTTCACAACGTGCTAGACACAATGAAATAATCAAGAATAACAAAGATACCAAAGGAAATACATTTCGAAAACAGCCTATAAGACCGCATTTTTCTACAAAACAGACAGAATACTAGACACACTCGCAAACTAGGCAAAACTCAATCTCACTTGACGTTGAAAGACAACTGTTGAAAGAAAAAAAAAAAGTTAAATGGAGGACATGCAGCTTATTTATTTATTTATTTTTTTTAAGTTAAAAAGAAGAACAGGATCAAATATATTTCTTTTCGCAAATCCATTTCTGAAATTGGAAATATAAGCTTCGGAAATTCTCCCTTTCGACTGCTGACCGAGGAGTTAGCGAGAACAAGTTTACTGGAAGACTCGAGTGTTGCCATGGACCAACGTTAGAATTTCTTTTTAGTTTGTTTTGGTAACGTTTCTGCAACGTTTCATTAACTATCTGTAATATTGTAGCGAAAATTGCGAAGACAGCTTTCGGGAAAATGCTGATTTTCTCAAATAAATTGCTGAAATTCGTCCCTGGTTATCTCCCACCTCCTGTCGCGTCTAGAACCGGAGAAACAGCAACGGCAGATGTTATTAATTTATAGACGTTGATGGCGAAATACAACTTCCGGTATATTAAACGCGCAGTTGTGAGTCATAAACGTAAACTGCGAGTAGTTCCGGTTGTAGTTTACGAGCGAGAAATATATTTGACTGTGATTACTCTTGTGATGACTGGTTCATGTATGTTGATGTTAGGGTCATCATAGCTGCACACTGGACGAATTAATTGGTACTTTGATATTCCCCCACGAGAAAACTCGAGAACTAACGTGCACGAACTCCGTAGAACGGCCTGGGATACACTGTGAGATTAGGCTTTTGCCGAAAATTTGTGCCGGGAAATCGGCCAAGTTATTACCTACTCTTTATGGCTTGTCTTTTCGATTTTAATTACCATGCATTCTTTAACGTGCGCGCAGTACACACGGGACATCTTGGTTATTGCCGTTTTCTGAAAGGAGCTAGACATCGAATCTCACTACCCAGAGATCATGGAGAGGGTAAAGTCACGATGAAACCTCGCTTTACTTTTTCTAATTTTTGAAGAAACACTACCGGATTTGAACCCGGTATCTTCCTGTCCAGAGGCGGGCGACGTACCTCTAGACCACTTTTCTCAACTTTTTTTCTACGTGGCCCCCTTTCGACCTTCTTTTCTTCCCATGGCCCCCTTTCCTTTTATAAAGAAAGGTAACTGTATATTTTAAAACATTTTTCTTCGCAAGTGGATCGTCTTATATAAAATGCACACAACATTTGCATAGAAATGTATGTTGACAATACGACGGTAGTAATGCTGCTACAAATAGATTCAGTTGGCAAAATCAAGGATTCCGCTATTGTTGCGCATGGTTTTCCTTCTTTGGTTATCAGTTTTGATATTAATAAGTGAATAAACCTTTGTCATTAAAATTTAATGATTTTTGTCACTGCATGTCTAAATTTAAATATCCATGAGCGAGAATATTCCGACAGTTTCTCAGCTTGTGTTCTCATGTGACGTTTCCAAATAATTTTGGTTGCGCTTAGATGGTAGATTGGGAGCCACGATAGCTCAGTGGTTAGTGACTACAAAGGACAAGAGGTAGGGTTCGATTACAACCGACGGCTTCCAGGTTCACCCACCCTTTAATGGGTACCGGATTTTCTTCTGGAAATGTAAAGCGACACGGGCGTAATACCGACCACATTCCCCAAAAATCATGTGCAGAAGGTCTGTAAAACTGATGGTCACTAGTACCATATTCCCTATACGCCACATCGGGAATAAATTGTATTTCTGTACTTTTCTATTAAGACAAGTATTTCCCAGTAGGGCTGAATACTTGAGTTGCAGACAAACATTTATTGGACGAAACTGCGCGAATAGTAGTTTCCAGTGGTTTTTTATTCTGGAGACAAATAATAATAAATTAATATTATTATAGAGCCATATTCTAGGCTACCCGTTCTGGACTCTACCTGGCGCCGACCGAGAGAGGAGACACAGAATGCCGACCATGAAAGAACATCACTTTTTTTGTTGTTTCCACAAATGTACGAGATTTCACTAAACGTGTAGACCAATTTTTGAGCACTAGGGGTCCGTGGCTAACGAAAGAAGAATAATAAGAAACAGAGGTCAAACAAAACAACATAAAAAAGGCATTCCGCAAGGAAGACTTCCGGGCCTTGATTGGCCGTGGGTTAAGACGTAGGGATATAAATAACACGAGAGCGGATGACTGCAAAACATGAGGCCAGATCGAGTTTATGGAAGCACGAGCGAGGTGGAAGGAAATTAAATTAATTGAAAAGTATATCCGGTTTAATTAACGCGGATTTGTTATCCAAAAGATACGTAAGCAGCGGATTATGTTTTAGTTTCAAGGCAGAAATATTTTTTCTGGGGATAATTACTGCATTTTTCCTGTATATGTCTTCAGCGTTGGTATTTTACTCGTGATGTATGCGACTATTCCATGACACAAAGAAGAAAATTAAAAGCACTGACATTATAATATTGAATAACATTTATAGTTGGAAATTACAGTTCTTTAATCTATTTATTTTTGAAACATTATCATTATCGTTGCTCTTCTAAAACCAATTGTTAAAACCTAACTTTAATGAATTACGGATTTGCAGAACGCTATATTTGGGGCCTCGATAGCCTAGTTCGAAAAACCAGTAACTGGGCTACCGACGTTCGGATAACCCGTGTTCGATTCCCGATGGAAGCAGTGTGAGTTGTACTCGAGGTTGGAAAAAATAGTGAGTTTCAATGCTTGTTGCAACACTTTCCAGAAGTTTCCGAACACTTCTGGATAGGCGGCCGAGCACATATGGGTGAAAACTCGCGTGTTTAGACGCCTATTCAAATCTCGTACTTTACCCTTAAGCTGTACACATCACAACCATTCGAAAAAAAATCTATCTCAAGCCAGAACTTCCTCAGAACGTTACATTCACCACATTTCATCTGAAAGAATCTCTGTCTTCAGTCATATCTCCCACAGAACGTTACAATCACCACAGCCCGTCTGAAAAAAAGCTCTGTCTTTAGCCAGATCTCCTAAAAAACATTACACTTACCACAGCCCGGCTTAAAGAACCTGTCTTTAGCCAGATATCCTACAAACGTTACACTCACCACAGCCCGTCTGAAAGAACATGGCTTTAGCAAGGTATCCTACAAACGTTACACTCACCACAGCCCGTCTGAAATAACCTATCTTTATCCAGATCTTCTACAAACGTTAAACTCACCACAGCCCGTCTGAAAGAACCTGTGTTTAGCCAGACCTCCTACAAACGTTACACTCACCACAGCCCGTCTGAAAGAACCTATCTTTAGCCAGATCTCTTACAAACGTTACACTCACCACAGCCCGTCTGAAAGAACCTATTTTTAGCCAGGTCTTCTACAAACGTTACACTCACCACAGCCCGTCTGAAATAACCTATCTTTATCCAGATCTCCTACAAACGTTACACTCACCACATCCCGTCTGAAACAACCTATCTTTAGCCAGATCTCTTACAAACGTTACACTCACCACAGCCCGTCTGAAAGAACCTGGGTTAGCCAGATCTCCTACAAACGTTACACTCACCACAGCCCGTCTGAAAGATCCTGTCTTTAGCCAGCCCTCCTGCAAACGTTACACTCACCACAGCCCGTCTGAAAGAACCTATCTTTAGCCAGGTCTCCTATAAACGTTACACTCACCACAGCATGTCTGAAAGAACCTATCTTTAGCCAGGTCTCCTACAAACGTTACACTCACCACAGCCCGGCTGAAAGAAGCTATATTTAGCCAGATCTCCTACAAACGTTACACTAATCACAGCCCGGCTGAAAGAAGCTATATTTAGCCAGACCTTCTACAAACGTTACACTCACAACAGCCCGTCTGACAGAACCTATCTTTAGCCAGGTCTCCTACAAACGTTACACTCACCACAGCCCGGCTGAAAGAACCTATATTTAGCCAGATCTCTTACAAACGATACACTCACAACAGCCCGTCTGACAGAACCTATCTTTAGCCAGATCTGCTACAAACGTTACACTCACCACAGCCCGTCTGAAAGAACTTATCTTTAGCCAATCTCCTACACTTACAACAGCCCGTCTGAAAGAACCTATCTTTAGCCAGATCTCCTACAAACGTTACACTCACCACAGCCCGTCTGAAAGAACCTATCTTTAGCCAGGTCTCCTACAAACGTTACACTCACCACAGCCCGTCTGAAAGAACCTATCTTTAGCCATATCTCCTACAAACGTTACACTCACCACAGCCCGTCTGAAAGAACCTATCTTTAGCCAGATCTCCTACAAACGTTAAACTCACCACAGCCCGTCTGAAAGAACCTATCTTTAGCTAGATCTCCTACAAACGTTACACTCACCACAGCCCGTCTGAAAGAACCTATCTTTAGCTAGATCTCCTACAAACGTTACACTCACCACCGCCCGTTTGAAAGATCCTATCTTTAGCCATATCTCCTACAAACGTTACACTCACCACAGCCCCTCTGAAAGAACCTATTTTTAGCCAGATGTCCTATAAACGTTACACTCACCACCGCCCGTCTGAAAGAACCTATCTTTAGCCAGATGTCCTACAAACGTTATACTCACCACAGCCCGTCTGAAAGAACCTATCTTTAGCCATATCTCCTACAAACGTTACACTCACCACAGCCCGTCTGAAACAACCTATCTTTAGCCAGATCTCCTACAAACGCTACACTCACCATAGCCCGTCTGAAAGAATCTATCTTTAGCCAGGTCTCCTACAAACGTTACACTCACCACAGCCCGTCTGAAAGAACCTATCTTTAGCCAGATCTGCTACAAACGTTACACTCACCACAGCCCGTCTGAAAGAACCTATCTTTAGCTAGATCTCCTACAAACGTTACACTCACCACAGCCCGTCTGAAAGAACCTATCTTTAGCTAGATCTCCTACAAACGTTACACTCACCACAGCCCGTCTGAAAGAACCTATCTTTAGCTAGATCTCCTACAAACGTTACACTCACCACAGCCCGTCTGAAAGAACCTATCTTTAGCTAGATCTCCTACAAACGTTACACTCACAACATCCCGTCTGAAAGAACCTATCTTTAGCTAGATCTCCTACAAACGTTACACTCACCACAGCCCGTCTGAAATAACCTATCTTTATCCAGATCTCCTACAAACGTTACACTCACCACAGCCCGTCTGAAACAACCTATCTTTAGCCAGATCTCTTACAAACGTTACACTCACCACAGCCCGTCTGAAAGAACCTATCTTTATCCATATCTCCTACACATGTTACACTCACCACAGCCCGTCTGAAAGAACCTATCTTTATCCATATCTCCTACACATGTTACACTCACCACAACTCGTCTGAAAGAAACTCTATTTTTAGCAAGATCTACTAGCCAAATCTCCCCCTTCTGCTGTCATGTTCAAATTCTCTTAGATGTCCTATCTATTAGAAACCGCCATCTTCTTGGTCAGCCCCTGTCTCACCTTCCAGGAACCATGCCCTCCATTATTATTCTTTCATGCTCACCGTGGACATAGACGTAGCTGTCGTATTTAAATGTCCCCTGAAAGTTGTTCTTTATAAGCCAGTTCTTTCCAAAGGTTATATCTTTTAATGTTTTCATTACTTTTATATCATTCTCCAATCTATGCTAAGGATTTCTCTTCAGCATTTTTCTCCAAATAAACCAGTTTTCTTCCCCGTTCAAGAATAATGTTCTAAAAATATTTAAAGGTGGAAATGAATATTGACTTCCGGTTTCATAAAATGAAACCACTCTTGAATAGGATCTTCAGGAATGTTGGGAATTTAATCACCTTAGGTCACTTTGACACATAATTGCTACAGATTTTAAAATGTGTTAGTTAAAGTGCCACTTTCAGTTGAAAGAAACTGCTGTGCTTATGATGATCTTTGAAGTAATTTTCTTCCTCCCATCCCTCCCTCCCTCTACTTCTTTCTTTCTTTCTTTATTTCTTTATTTCGTTCCTTCTTTCTTTCTTTCTTTCTTTCTTTCTTTCTTTTCCTTTCTTTTTTTCTTTCTTTCTTTTCCTTTCTTTCTTTCTTTCTTTTCGTTTCTTTTTCTTTCTTTCTTTCTTTCTTTTCCTTTCTTTCTTCCTTTCTTTCTTTCTTTCTTTCTTTCGTTCCTTCTTTCTTTCTTTCGTTCGTTTTTTCTTTCTTTCTTTCTTTCTTTTTTTAATTTATTTATTTCCTTTCTTTCTTTCTTTCTTTCTGACGTTCACCAGATAGTTACTAAGTGAATGGATAATCTTTTCGCCATTGACTTTTAAAAGGCCGTTAAGTGGCATTTCAGCCCAAAACATCCGACTTCATCACAGACTTTTTAGTACCGGGTTGCCTTTCCTCATCGATCTTTACTCGCTTGCCCAGACTATACTGGTTAGTCTGATACTAGAGGCACTGCGCAGAGGTGGAGGAGGATCTGGATGGCTCCAGTTCTTGCAGCAAGCCATCATCTATTAGTGACTGTCAGCTTCCAGCTCTGTTACTGTCAGACGCCATACCTTCAACACAACTCTATTTTTGTTATTTGTAAACTCTGCCTGTTTTTTTGTCAGAACAGCCATGACATAAATTGTGAACTGACCCACAATGTCCTAACATAAGGGGACATTCATGAGAATTTATGTTGGTGCTGTTAGAAGAACATTGATCAGAGAAGCAAGAACAGCAGGAATTAGCTCCCTCATTGAGATCGAGTTGCATGCACGGAAGCGAGACAGATCGCGAGATTTGATCAAATATCTTTACAAGGATTGAAAACTGCTAGAATAAAAATGTACATAAGAGAAAAAGTATCTGGGTCTATGACCTATGGGATGGCTACGGCTCGAAAGGTCAATAGATATATAGATAGTTTAGTGCTGTGAGTTAAACGTGTTCGTGTCCTTTCTTTAACTGTGGGGTGTAAACACTGAAAAGAGTGAAAACGAGTTACATGATATGTTAAATATTATTGTGAAGAAAGCAAAAATAAAGAACACAGCCTCAATAGCAAAAAGACAGAAGTAATGGTGGCAACAAAGCAAAAGACCTCACATAATAAACAATAAAAACAAGTGGAACAATATTAAAACAGGCAAATGAATTTAAATATCTGGGAACAATTTTAACCTCAGATGGTAAATGTACAAAAGAAGTGAGATGCAGAAAGGTTCAGTCAAAAGTAGCTTTCCAAAAAATTGAGGAAGATACTATGCAGTCCATTTTTGACAATAGAAACAAGAAATGAGGTTCTTAAATGTTATGTGGAACCAGTCTTAACATATGGATGTGAATCATAGACAATAGGACAACAGACAAGAAAATCACTGGAGTCTGTAGAAATGTGGTTTTACAGACGAATGTTCAGAAAACCATGGACAACTAAGAAGAGCAATGAAAACGTTCAGAAAGAGACCAAAGCAAAATGAGAGCTAATTTCCAATATTAGGAAGAAACATTCATCATTCTTTGGCCATGTAATGAGAAGGGAACAGTTGCAATATATTGTGACAACAGGGAAAATTGAGGGACGAAGACATAGAAGGAAGCAAATAGGAAGGATACTAGACAGCTTAAGAGATGACTTGGCAGAAGGTCAACAACAGAAATGATAAATAACTGTCGAGATCGAAAGATGCGGAGAGACATGATCACCTATGCCAGCATGCATGATACTTGATGATGATGATAATGATGATAACACGTCATGCGCTCTAACATTGTAAATTGTAAAATGTCCGTGCTATCTAGTACCGCGTAGTGAAAACATTGTCTTATTGTGTGAGTCTAATACACATCAGCGAATCATTTTAAGGGAAGAGGTATGTTTACAGCACTCGGAAAAAGATCACAAATAATCAACAACAGAAAAAAACAAAGAACAATAGACAGCACGAAAGCAAAATCGAACGTCCACTCCTCGATACACGAGGAACAAATGACAGAGCACGCGACAATCTACGCAACCTAAAATGTAGCTATCATTGGCGATGTCTTTCTTTCATGTGTACTCATGACTATAGCATATAGTTACGAACACAACTCGGGAATAAATTGTGTATCTATAATTTCCTATTAAGCCAAGTATCTCCCGGATAGGATAGGGATAAATACTTGCGTTGCAGACAAACAGTTTTAAGACAAAATAGAAGGGTATGTCTGAATACTTGTGTTGGAGACAAACAGTTTACAGGACAAAATACTAGGGTAGGGCTGAATACTTGTGTTGGGGACAAACAGGTATATGATAAAATAGAAGGGTAGGGCTGAATACTTGTGTTGGAGACAAACAGCTTTAGGACAAAATAGAAGGGTAGGTCTGAATACTTGTGTTGGAGACAAACAGGTATATGACAAAATAGTAGGGTAGGGCTGAATACTTGTGTTGGAGACAAACAGGTATATGACAAAATAGTATGGTAGGGCTGAATACTTGTGTTGGAGACAAACAGGTATATGACAAAATAGTATGGTAGGGCTGAATACTTGTGTTGGAGACAAACAGGTATATGACAAAATAGAAGGGTAGGTCTGAATACTTGTGTTGGAGACAAACAGGTATATGACAAAATAGTAGGGTAGGGCTGAATACTTGTGTTGGAGACAAACAGGTATATGACAAAATAGTAGGGTAGGGCTGAATACTTGTGTTGGAGACAAACCGAGTTGACAGATTAAAGTATGACGTGCATGAACTCTGATGAAAGAAGACGCTAAGGTTAAAAGACATTGTGTTTCTTCCTTTCAACGTTCACCAGTTAAGTGAACGTAGATCGCCGTGTCGTTAGTTTACGACACCTTCGCAATATGAACATTTATGCCTGACATATTCGCCTTCTGGATGTTCACTTTGTATAATACTGATATAGAAATACACCATGCAGTCTACTACTGTAATGTTAAAACACACCATGCAGTCTACTACTGTGATGTTAAAACACTTCACGCATCTACTTCTGTAACATTTATCAATTCCGGGGACTTCCGTTTTCCAAGATGGTGGAACGAAGTTCATGTTCTCTCGATCGCTGCAGAAATTGCATTTGGGGACTGATTAATTTCGGCTCTCCGTTGCAATTTTCTGCGTTAAAGTCAAAATAATCTTCTACTTAACAAATCTGCGCCGATGAAACGGAGTCATACACACGGCAATATTCCTTTTTGACAAGTCAAGTGTTGTGAATGCGACCTTCCACCGTCTGGAGTTGATCTGCGGTTTACTTCAACACATTGAGTGCTGTTCGATAACCGTCGTTGGAATTGTTTGACGCAAGTTATTTACATGTTACAACTCATTAATGTGGACTGCTCCGTCAAGTCAGCCGAAGTTTTTTTCTCATTAGGGAATTTGCAATTTGCTTCGCTCGTTGTTCGCTATATTCACTAGAGTAATCGGAATCTATGGGCGCAGCCATTGTTGTATGTGCTACATCATCATAATGGCTCATTGTATATCCCTAGACCGGCCATACGCTAATCTTACGGTCTGTTGTTTGATGTGCGACAGGGATAATCTGACGACAAACTGTGTTTTATATGTTCGGTATTGTAGTAAAAAACGATGTCCTAACATCAAGCGCTATACATTTTTTAAAAATATGACGATCATCATTTCAGGAGACGTGAACTTCCGGTCAATTTGGTGAATAGGCGGCAGGAACATTTGAAGGCTATGTATGAAAAATCTTGCTTGTTGCAATTTCCTCATATTCCAAGTACGGCTTGCTGCAGGAGCTACTGAGTTAAGAGTTCTGTGCACACCATGAACTGTGTGTCTCATCCGTTTTGATCATGTTTCGATATTCCAATTGTTTACGATAAATGATGATATCGTATGATAAGGAACAGCTGGCTGTGTTCACTTTCTGGGCAGTTTCGCCTTATGTCTTTTGGCGTGTGCTGAGACTGCTATGATGGGGACTACAGCTACATTTTTTTTGTTTGGGAGATGAGTTAGTAATTCGGATGATTCCACTGGCACGAGCGGTTGAGCAATTATAGGTTTTAATTCGTTTGCAGTGATACCGGGGCCTTCCACAACAATGACAATAACCTTAACTCATCCATTCCACGCATCTACTACTGTAATGCTAAAACGCTCCACGCATCTACTACTGTGGTGTTAAACCACTCCACGCATCTACTACTGTAATGCTAAAACGCTCCACGCATCTACTACTGTAATGTTAAATCACTCCACGCATCTACTACTATGATGATAAACCACTCCACGCATCTACTACTGTAATGCTAAAACGCTCCACGCATCTACTACTGTAATGTTAAATCACTCCACGCATCTACTACTGTAATGTTAAATCACTCCACGCATCTACTACTGTAATGTTAAATCACTCCACGCATCTACTACTGTAATGTTAAATCACTCCACGCATCTACTACTGTAATGTTAAATCACTCCACGCATCTACTGCTGTAATGTTAAAACACTCCACACACCCCAACGCAAAGACGCTAAAACACTTTAAGTGCCTACAAGTGTTGAGTGAACCAAGTATCCATTCCTCTTTCTGTTACTATTTGAGAAAAAATAACGCCTGTACGAATTGGGTGAAAGTTAACGAAGACAAACAATGACGTTTTGATTCAGCTGAAAATTGAAAAGAACTACTTAACAAAATTAAGTAGTAATAATTGTCTTCGAACAAGACAAATGGAATTTTGAGAGACGTGAAGAGGCACAATAACCTTTTAAAAGTTTTCTTGGAGGGGAGAGTTCAAGGGTATTAAGGGAAAGTTCAAGGTAGACGAGGCAGATGCAGAGGCAGACCAAGTCTAAAGTGGATTGATATCATCAAAAGATGGGCGTATAAAGTTGTAGTTTATCGAAGGCTCCGGTATCACTGCAAGCGAATTAAAATCCAAAATTGCTCAACCGTCCGTGTTGGTGGAATTATCCGACTTAAACCTTATCTCACTGAATGATCCAAACAAAGAAAAGCAGCTGCAGTTCCCATTTTAGCAGTTGCAACACACGCCAAAAGACATAATGTGTAGCTGCACTGAAAGTGAACGCAACCGAACTGTCTTTCTTCATACGATATCATCATTCATCGTATGCCATCTGAATTTCGAAACACGATCCAGACGAAATACACAGCTCACGGTGTCCGCAGAACACTAAACTCAGTAGCTCCGGCAGCAAGCCGGACTTCGAATATGAGGAAACTGCAACAAGGAACATAGTTTTTAAACAGAGTCTCGTCAGTTCGTATCGCCTTTCAGCCATATTGACCGGAAGTCGGATGAAACAACATGTACTACAAGACAAGAGACAGTGTAAAACAACGCTTCGTAACAGCCAACCTTCCCCGTGGGGACGGCACAGAATGATAAATTAAAAACTGCAACAAACAGCGACTAATATTTTTCTTTCTTTTCAGCTGTCTACTTCCATGTGGAACATCCTTACTTTGTGAAACTTTGTTGAGGATATATATTCTTTTAATATTCATTGCTTTCGTTTCTATTCATTAGCGTACACGTGTTTTAACTGCACTAAACAAAAAAATTGTTTCGTTAATTAGTTACACCAGCGGCAACGAGTGCAGTTTTAATTTACGTGACTTTTGCAGCATGACTTTATCTTGTATCTTCCGTACAAATGACTACCGCTGAATGGTTGACTAAATCAGTTAAGAAAGGTCTACGTGGTGGAGTACATCAGGTAGAAGAGGGGTGTACGTGGTTCAGTACATCAGGTAGGAAAGGTGTACATGCGCGTTGAAGTACGTCAGGTAGAAGTACACGAAGAAGTGTTTGCAGTTCATTTTGTAGGTAAAGACAGGGGGTCTAAAATGTTTACCGCCATGCTAATGGTGATTCTGTTTTTGTTTTTTTCAGACAACCAAAATAAGTTTGTTCCTGTCAGTTCATATTTAATTTATGTCTGTCAGTTCATGTTTCATTCTTTCTCTTAGTTCATGTTTCATTGTTTCTCTTAGTTCATGTTTCATTGTTTCTCTTAGTTCATGTTTCATTGTTTGTGTCAGTTCATGTTACATTGTTTCTGTCAGTTCATGTTTCATTGTTTGTGTCAGTTCATGTTTCATTGTTTCTGTCAGTTTATGTTTCATTGTTTGTGTCAGTTCATGTTTCATTGTTTGTGTCAGTTCATGTTTCATTGTTTCTGTCAGTTTCTGTTTCATTGTTTGTGTCAGTTCATGTTACATTGTTTCTGTCAGTTTATGTTTCATTGTTTGTGTCAGTTCATGTTACATTGCTTCTGTCAGTTCATGTTTCATTGTTTGTGTCAGTTCATGTTACATTGTTTCTGTCAGTTTATGTTTCATTGTTTGTGTCAGTTCATGTTTCATTGTTTGTGTCAGTTCGTGTTTCATTGTTTGTGTCAGTTCATGTTTCATTGTTTCTGTCAGTTTATGTTTCATTGTTTGTGTCAGTTCATGTTACATTGTTTTTGTCAGTTCATGTTTCATTGTTTGTGTCAGTTCATGTTTCATTGTTTGTGTCAGTTCATGTTTCATTGTTTCTCTTAGTTCATGTTTCATTGTTTCTGTCAATTCATGTTTCATTGTTTCTCTTAGTTCATGTTTCGTTGTTTGTGTCAGTTCATGTTTCATCGTTTCTGTTAGTTCATGTTTCATTGTTTCTCTTAGTTCATGTTTCATTGTTTCTCTTAGTTCATGTTTCATTGTTTCTGTCAGTTCATGTTTCATTGTTTCTGTCAGTTCATGTTTCATTGTTTTTGTCAGTTCATGTTTCATTGTTTCTGTCAGTTCATGTTTAATCGTGTCTGTCAGTTCATGTTTCTGTCAGTTCATGTTTCATCGTTTCTCTTAGTTCATGTTTCATTGTTTCTCTTAGTTCATGTTTCATTGTTTCTCTTAGTTCGTGTTTCATTGTTTCTCTTAGTTCATATTTCATCGTTTCTGTCAGTCCATGTTTCATTGTTTCTGTCAGTTCATGTTTCATTGTTTCTCTTAGTTCATGTTTCGTTGTTTCTGTCAGTTCATGTTTCATTGTTTCTCTTAGTTCATGTTTCATTGTTTCTCTTAGTTCATGTTTCATTGTTTCTCTTAGTTCGTGTTTCATTGTTTCTCTTAGTTCATATTTCATCGTTTCTGTCAGTCCATGTTTCATTGTTTCTGTCAGTTCATGTTTCATTGTTTCTCTTAGTTCATGTTTCGTTGTTTGTGTCAGTTCATGTTTCATCGTTTCTGTCAGTTCATGTTTCATCATTTCTGTCAGTTCATGTTTCATTGTTTCTGTCAATTCATGTTTCATTGTTTCTCTTAGTTCATGTTTCATTGTTTCTCTTAGTTCATGTTTCATTGTTTGTGTCGATTCATGTTTCATTGTTTCATGTCAGTTCATGTTTCATTGTTTCTGTCAGTTCATGTTTCATCGTTTCTGTCAGTTCATGTTTCTGTCAGTTCATGTTTCTGTCTGTTCATGTTTCATCGTTTCTCTTAGTTCACATTTCATTGTTTCTCTTAGTTCGTGTTTCATTGTTTCTCTTAGTTCATGTTTCATCGTTTCTATCTGTTCATGTTTCATTGTTTCTGTCAGTTCATGTTTCATTGTTTCTATTAGTTCATGTTTCATTGTTTCTGTCAGTTCATGTTTCATTGTTTCTCTTAGTTCATGTTTCATTGTTTCTGTCAGTTCATGTTTCATTATTTCTCTTAGTTCATGTTTCATCGTTTCTGTCATTTCATGTTTCATTGTTTTTGTCAGTTCATGTTTCATTGTTTTTGTCAGTTCATGTTTCATTGTTTTAGTCAGTTCATATTTCATTGTTTCTCTTAATTCATGTTTCATTGTTTCTGTCAGTTCATGTTTCATTGTTTTTGTCAGTTCATGTTTCATTGTTTTTGTCAGTTCATGTTTCATTGTTTCTCTTAGTTCATGTTTCATCGTTTCTGCCAGTTCATGTTTCATTGTTTCTGTCAATTCATGTTTCATTGTTTCTCTTAGTTCATGTTTCATTGTTTCTCTTAGTTCATGTTTCATTGTTTCTGTCAGTTCATGTTTCATTATTTCTCTTAGTTCATGTTTCATCGTTTCTGTCATTTCATGTTTCATTGTTTCTGTCAGTTCATGTTTCATTGTTTTTGTCAGTTCATGTTTCATTGTTTTTGTCAGTTCATGTTTCATTGTTTCTCTTAGTTCATGTTTCATCGTTTCTGTCAGTTCATGTTTCATTGTTTCTATCAGTTCATGTTTCATTGTTTTTGTCAGTTCGTGTTGCATTGTTTCTCTTAGTTCATGTTTCATCGTTTCAGTCAGTTCATGTTTCATTGTTTCTATCAGTTCATGTTTAATCTTTTCTATCAGTTCATGTTTCATTGTTTCTCTTAGTTCATGTTTCATTGTTTCTCTTAGTTCATGTTTCATTGTTTCTCTTAGTTCATGTTTCATCGTTTCTCTTAGTTCATGTTTCATTGTTTCTCTTAGTTCATGTTTCATCGTTTCTCTTAGTTCATGTTTCATTGTTTCTCTTAGTTCATGTTTCATTGTTTCTCTTAGTTCATGTTTCATCGTTTCTCTTAGTTCATGTTTCATTGTTTCTCTTAGTTCATGTTTCATTGTTTCTCTTAATTCATGTATCATCGATTATCTTAGTTCATGTTTCATCGTTTCTCTTAGTTCATGTTTCATCGTTTCTCTTAGTTCATGTTTCAATTTTTTTGTCAGTTCATGTTTGATTGTTTCTGTCAGTTCATGTTTCATCGTTTCTCTTAGTTCATGTTTCATAGTTTCTCTTAGTTCATGTTTCATTGTTTCTCTTAGTTCATGTTTCATCGTTTCTCTTAGTTCATGTTTCATCGTTTCTCTTAGTTCATGTTTCATTGTTTCTCTTAGTTCATGTTTCATCGTTTCTCTTAGTTTATGTTTCATTGATTCTCTTAGTTCATGTTTCATCGTTTCTCTTAGTTCATGTTTCATTGTTTCTCTTAGTTCATGTTTCATCATTTCTCTTAGTTCATGTTTCATCGTTTCTCTTAGTTCATGTTTCATCGTTTCTCTTAGTTCATGTTTCATTGTTTCTCTTAGTTCATGTTTCATCGTTTCTCTTAGTTCATGTTTCATTGTTTCTCTTAGTTCATGTTTCATTGTTTCTCTTAGTTCATGTTTCATCATTTCTCTTAGTTCATGTTTCATCGTTTCTCTTAGTTCATGTTTCATCGTTTCTCTTAGTTCATGTTTCATTGTTTCTCTTAGTTCATGTTTCATCGTTTCTCTTAGTTCATGTTTCATCGTTTCTCTTAGTTCATGTTTCATTGTTTTTGTCAGTTCATGTTTCGTATTTATAATCACGACCCCAACTTAGCGCTATCAATTCCAGACCTAGACAATTCGCTCAAATAAGGAAGATAACCACTGACGAGATCCGTCTGAAAACGAATGGCAGGAAATAGCCTGAGAGATAAGGTCTGACATGAAGAACTGAGAAACACAAAAAAACTAGAAATAATTCCTGCTATTGAATACACATAGAAACAACAGATAAAATGTTTTGACCACGTGGTAAGGAAGAAATATCAAGTAGGCGGCACGAAAATAATTCTAGAGCTGCGGTAAAGTTTGTGACAGGCGCAAGGTGTGAGGTGTAACGTGCACTCCTATAAGGTATGGTGACAGCTTACCAAAGAAAAAGAGGAATACAATAAAATACTGACGTTTCGGCCTACATGCGGCCTAACACAGAAAACGAGAACAACACAAACAAACAACGAAATAATGATAAACTCTACAACATCTAGGATGAGAGGAAGATGAAATCAATAAGAAATAAACGGAGGGATAATAGATGAAATTATCAAAAAGAAAAAGAGATGTCTCTCTCGCGATAGATGTCAGAAATATCAAAACACAAAACAACGAGCCTTCAATAGCCAATACGAGAACACCAGCTCCAAGAACATGCCACAAAATAGATGGATTGATCATCATCATAAAGTACCGAGCCTAATTGCGTAGGTGATCATGTCTCTCCACAACTTTCGATCTCGGCAGCTATTTATCATTTCTGTTGTTGACCTTCTACCAAGCCATTCTCTTAAGTTGTCTGTTATTTTTTCTCTTTGCTTCCCTCTATCTCTTCGTCCCTCAGTTTTTCCAGTTGTTACAATATATTCCAGTTGTTCTCTTCTCATTACATGGCCAAAAAATGATGATTGTTTCTTCCTAATATTGGAAATTAGCTCTCATTTTGCTTTGACCTCTCTCAGAAGATCTTCATTACTCTTCTTAGCTGTCCATGGTACTCTCAACATTCTTCCGTAAAACCACATTTCTGCAGACTCCAGTGATTTTCTTGTCTGTTGTCCTATTGTCCATGATTCGCATCCATATGTTAAGACTGGCTCTACATAACATTTAAGAACTCTTTTTCTTGTTTCTATTGTCAAAATTGGATTGCATAGTATCTTCCTAATTTTTTGGAAAGCTGCTTTTGCCTGAGCCATTCTGCATCTCACCTCTGTTGTACATCTTCCGTCTGAGGTTAACAAAGTTCTCAAATATTTAAATCCATTTACCTGTTTTAATATTGTTACACTTGTCTTTATTTTGCACTGAGGTGATGTCTTTTTCTTTGTTGTTACAATTACCTGTCTTTTTGCTATTAAGGCTGAGTCCTTTATTTTTGCTTTCTTTCACTAATTTTAACTAAAAATGAAAAAAAGAACTATTAAATACAATACAAACAAGACAAGTGAGATTTCCGGGGCATGTTAAATGGCACAGCAGCCTACTTAAGGTAATCTTGGAAAGGAATGTGCAAGACGAAACAGGCAGAGGCATTCCAAGACTAACATGGAGGAGTAACATCAAAAGATGGACGAGTCAGCCTATGACAACCTGCACCATCAAAGCAAGAGACAGCGAAATGGTGCTCCATGGTAGCCAACCTTTGGTGCGGAGACTGCACTCAATGATGATCTGGTTGGTTGGAGGCTTATAGTTTTGTTAAGGGTTAATGATTGTGATCTATACAAGAAGATACTTCACACATTGGACATGAGGGGTTGGTGGTCTAGAAGTAGAACTTCTAGTTCTAGATAGGAAGGTCTGGGATTGGTGATCTAGAGGTAGGACTTGTAGTTCTAGATAGGAAGGTCTGGGGTTCAATTCCAACAGTGGGAATATTTTTTTTGAAAATTAAAGAAAATAGAAGCAGTGGTTTATTTGTGGCTTTACCTTTCCTGGTCTCTCATTAGTGAGATCTTTTGTCTAGCACTCTCAGATAAGGGAAAAAATACAGGAGCTCCCGTGTGCACTGCGCGCACGGTTAACAACACTTGATATTTAAAAGTCGAAGATTAGGCACAAAATGACCCCTGCCAGAGCAAAACTGTCAGTAAAACTCGACTCACAAAAATGGATCCCAGGTCGTGCTACGGAGTTCGTGCACGTGGGGCAGGGTTAACATGGAAGTTCCTCGCTATTTGGAGTGGAAAATCGGAGCACCTATGTTTTTTCCTGTGTGCAGTGATGATAATCCTAATATAACATAACAAACATAACATAAGAACACAACATAACATAACAGACATAACATAAGAAAGCAACATAACATGGAAATCATAATCATCAAGTGCCGGGCCTGCTGGCGTAGGTGATCATGTCTCTCAACAATTTTCGATCTCGATAGTTATTTATCATTTCTTTTGTTCTTCTGCCAAGCCATTCTCTTAAGCTGTCTGGTATTTTTTCTCTTTGCTTCCCTCTATCTCTTCTTCCCTCAATTTTCCCAGTTGTTACAATATATTCCAGTTGTTCTCTTCTGATTACATGGCCAAAAATGATGATTGTTTCTTCCTAATATTGGAAATTAGCTCTCTTTTCTATTATTGTGGCGATTCATGATTGTACAAAGAAGTTACGACGGTGGTTTTCTGTTGCCTTCCGTCGGTTCTTTGACGGTTGGCTCCGCTAGTCTTTGACTAAAAAGTCTCACCCACAAAGCAGTGGGGGTTGTTTCACTTCGGGGTACCCTCCCTTAGCCGTTTACTCTCCCGAGCTCACCTGCAAGGCAGCAGGGCAACCTGTGGCCTGCATACAGTAGCAGTTAAAACAACCCGACCCGACATACAACATGGAAATACGAGATTTTTAGTTCTAATTTTAATGTCGAGTGTCCCCCAGACGTCTTTAAGCGATGCACGCCAATTCATGACTTGCAATATGACAGTCTAACTTCTATTTACTAACTATTTGGGGGCCTCGGTAGCCTAGTTGGGAAAACCACCCGACTGGACTACCGACGTTCGGACAACCCGTGTTCGATTCCCGCTGGGAGCAGTGTGAATTGTACTCGTGGTTGGAAAAAAAATACCCCTACGGTCGACCCAGCCGTTGGCAGAAATGGGTACCAGGATATTATCCTGGGAAGGTGAGGAACGTCGCTTCGCATCTGAGTTTCGATGCTTGAGGCTACACTATACAGAAATATCCGAACATTTCTGGATAGGCGGCCGAGCACATATGGGTGTAAACCCGCGTGCTAAGACGCCGGTTCAAGTCTCGTACTTTACCTTTACCTTTAGTCTAACTTCGATCAGCTGTCAGATCAGCTACTTACATATTGATACATTCAACTAAATCATGAGAGAATGTAAAGTGCATAACATTATTAAGGTTTGCAGTCAAAGATCAAGTAACCATGCTTTCAGCCTGTCTTATATACAGGGTGTCTCATTCGTTACCGAACCCGATATTTCTTTAACGGGTTTACCGCCAACTACCCGCTCCTCCAGAGTAGATCAACACATCTCCCAGCCATCCTGTGAATTGTGTGGACACTAACACTCACGAACAACAACCGTATTATGTTTGCGCCCTCAACCAAATGACAGAGATCAGCAGAGCGGCGCGTCAGGCAGGCGTGCCACAACAATTAGGCGCCAAACACAAACACACATTTCTGTTTATATCTCCCACAAATAACGTTCTCCTGTTTAAATTGTACTGCAATATCTACAATCATTTTTTTCTTCTTCTACTTCTTTCCTTCCTCATCTGCCTTTCAGCGTCGAGGGGAGATATAATTTGCGGTCTTTTGCTCTTTTGTTCGCCTCTGATGCTGTTATGTTTCCTAGTGCTTCTAATATTCCATCCATCCATCTTTTTCGTGGTCGACCCTTAGGTCTGGTGTTCTCACAAGGTTTTCTGAAGGCTCGTTCTGTTGTGTTTTGGCCTTTCTTGTCTTGTCACGTCTCTTCTTCTTCTACCTTTTTAGCTCCCAGTGGAGTATAGGTCTTCAACAAACACTTTCCAAGTCGTTCTGTTTTTTGCCATTTTTTTAAGATTATTCCATGTCTTCCTCATCATCTTCATCTCTGCTTCTATCTGTCTTCTCCAAGAATTCCTTGGTCTTCCTCTTTGTCTTTTCCTCTGGGGATTCCAAAAAAATGGCCTGTTGTGTAATACTCTCAGTTGACTTCCGTGGTGTGTGTCCTATCCAGCGCCATCGTCCTCGCTGTATCTCTTTATCTACTGGTATTTGACTGGTACATTTCCATAATTCTATGTTAGTCGTTTTGTCCTGCCATTTCCATCCCTTTATTCTGCGTAAGCATCCATTAATGAAAGTCTGTATCTTCGTGATTGTTAATTTTGTTGTTTTCCATGTTTCATAGCCATATAATAGGACCGATTTAACATAAGAGTTGAACATTTTTATTTTTGTATTTAAACTAATTTCTTTGGATTTCCATATGTTTCCCAGTGCAACAAAAGCTCCTCTTGCTTTTGATATCCTTATTTTGGTATCATTTTCTGTTCCTCCCTCCTTATCTATATTACTGTCCAGATATATGTAAGATTGTACATCTAGTAGAGGTATTTCTCCTAATTTTATTTGGTTATTGCCAACTGTATTAATTCTCACAATGTTGTTCTTATCTCTATTAATCTTCAGTCCTAGCTGTTGTGATCTCTCATCAAGTATGCTCATTTTATCCTGCATCTATTGATAGATACGGGATAGGAGAGCTATATCATCAGCAAAGTCTAAATCATCAAATTGTTTGGTCTATGACCACTGGATCCCATTTCTTTTGTTCAGCCTTGTCACGTGGTCAAACCATTTTATCTGTTGCTTCCTCATATATTCTATGGTAGGGGCTATTCCTAGCTTTTTTTCTCAGTTCTTCATTTTTGATCATATCTCTCAGACTGTTTCCTGTCATTTGTCTAACACATTTCATCCCAGTAGAGGTTATTTTTCTTATTGTACTTGCATCTAGGGTCCAGTCTGGACCAGAGGTTTATTAAGGTAATCTTGGAAACTAATATTTTAAATATCGTCATTGGTGTTAGAATATTGAGTATATGCCTGCTTTGGTACTGAGTGAAACACCCAGTGTGTTGTGTGTGTTCATGTATTATCCATATATATATATATATATATATATATATATATATAATATATATATATCCATACAAATATCTAGTTTTATTTACATTATAAGTAGTAAAAAGTAAAGTACCCCCATCACGCCAAGTGGCGTATAGGGAAATATGGTGTTAGCGAGCCTATATTTTACATACCTTCAGCACATGATTTTTGGTGTAATGTGGTCGGTAATACGCTCGTGCTGCTTTACTTTCCCAGACAAAAAATCCGGTACCCATTTAAGGCTGGGTGAACCCGGAAGCCGTCGGTTGGGATCGAACCCTACCCCTTGTCCTTTGTAGTTCAGTTCACTAATCCCTGAGCTATATATATCCATACAAATATCTGGTTTTATTTGCATTATGGTTCTGGTTATTCGAAGGCCAAGGTATCACCGTAGACGAATGTATTTACATTTACAAATATATTTTGATTACAGAATACTGTTTTCTCCTTTACAAATATATTTAGATTACAGAATACTGTTTTCTCCTCGCTGTATTCAAATATTGATAAATGTCTTTGAAGGAACGGCTAATTATACAACATGCCTTTTTTTTTTTACTTTTCTCGTAAACATAACTTTGAAATATTGTTTTTCTAAACTTCATAGAAAAAGATTGACTGCAAATGCTACCTTCCATTTTGTGTTTAATATACAACATTGTCACTCCATTTACTATAAGAAAGATTTGTTTTACACAAAATAGAATTATCTTTACGCCAGTGCTTCGTCTTATTCATTTACTTGCATTTACAAACTTTGACATTTTTGTTAGAAACATTAGCTAAAAAACTGGAGTTCCGGTCAATATGGAGGATAGGCGGGAGGAACCGTTGAGACTTTCTCTGAAAAGTGTTCCTTGTTGCAGTTTTATCATATTGAAAGTCTGGCTTGCTGTTGGAGCTACTGAGTTTAGTGCTCTGTGCACACCGTGAGCTGTGTTTTTCATCCGGATCATGTTTCCCATATTCCGACTGCTAACGATGAATGATGATATTGTATGACGAAGGACATTTCAGCTGCGTTCACTTCTGGTGCAGCTTGGCCGTATGTCTTTTGGTGTATGTTGTAGCTGCTATGATGGGGACTGCAGCTGCCGGTCTTTGTCTGGATCTTTCAATGAGATGAGTTTTAATTCCGATGATTCCACTGGCACGGGCGGTTGAGCAATTATGGATTTTAATTCGTCTGTAGTGATACCAGGGCCTTCGACTAACCATTAACTACTAGCCGCTAACCACAAATCACTAACTACTAGCCGCTAACCACAAACCACTAACTACTAGCCGCTAACCACAAACCACTAACTACTAGCCGCTAACCACAAACCACTAACAGCTAGCCGCTAACCACAAACCACTAACTACTATCCGCTGACCACTAAATACTAACTAATAGCCACTAGCCACTACCAACTAGCCACTAACTACTAGCCGCTAACCACAAACCACTAACTACTAGCCGCTAACCACAAACCACTAACTACTAGCCGCTAACCACAAATCACTAATAACTAGCAGCTAACCACAAACCACTAACTACTAGCGGTTAACCACAAACCACTAACTACTAGCCGCTAACCACAAACCACTAACAGCTAGCCGCTAACCACAAACCACTAACTACTATCCGCTAACCACTAAATACTAACTAATAGCCACTAGCCACTACCAACTAGCCACTAACAACTAGCCACTAACCACTAACAACTACCCACTAACTACTAGCCACTAATCACTAACTACTAGCCGCTAACCACTAACTACTAGCCGCTAACCATAACCCACTAACTACTAGCCGCTAACCACAAACCACTAACAACTAGCCGCTAACCATAATCCACTAACTACTAGCCACTAACCACAAACCACATACCATTAACTACTAGCCGCTTACCACAAACCACTAGCTACTAATAACTAGCCACTAACCACTAACTACTAGTCACTAACAACTAGCCACTAATAACTAGCCATTAACTACTAGCCGCTAACCATTAACTACTAGCCACGAACAACTAGCCACTAACAACTAGCCACTAGTAACTAGCCACTAACTACTAGCCGCTAACCATTAATTACAAGCCCCTAACCACTAACAACTAGCCACTAACCATTAACAACTAGCCACTAATAACTAGCCACTAATAACTAGCCACCAACTACTAGCCGCTGACCATTAACTGCTAGCCACTAATAACTAGCCACTAACTACTAACAACTAGCCACTAATAACTAATCATCGAGTGCCATCTCCGCAACGAAGGTTGGCTACCATGGAGCGCCATTCTGCTCTGTCTCTTGCTTTGATGGTGCAGGTTGTCATAGGCTGATTTGTTCATCTTTTGATGTTACTCGTCCATGTTAGTCTTGGTCTACCTCTGCCTCTTTTACCATGTATTTTCCCCTCCAAGATTACTTTTAATCTGCTGTTATGTCTTTTAACATGCCCCTAAAATAGCATTTGTCCTGTTTGAATTGTATTTATAGCTCGTTTCAAATCACGTGCCCAACTTCAAAACGCTATTACTCAGTAACCGTTTGTTAAAAACTGTTGAAATTTTCCAAATGATATTAGAATGCAAAATACCCTTTAAATGTATATTTAACAAATCTTGCAGCTGTAGTTTTCTTAAAGCGGTGAATTTCTTTGATGTTTGTCAAAATTGTAAATTGTGAACCCCTAAATAATAGAAATTACCGTAGTTTCTGGTCTATGATTAATTTTCACTAGGTAAAGGCGTGGCCGTAATGGGGAAATAACCTAATAAGACAAAACACCAGGAGAATTAGTGTCTTCTCAGTTCGAGGACGGACGATAATATCAAGGTATACCTGTATGTCCAATTTTCATAGTTGTGTGGTTCTGATAAGGACCGTTTGTTGAACTAATTTAAGGTAATATATGGACCAACATTGTGGGGGCTATATACTTTCATTCTGAATCAGACGAGTCTAAAAGATAATAACTGTTTGGGGTTGAACATTCCACAAACCATCATTTTTCCAATATTCCTCTTCCTGTTTTAAGACGTGGTCTTCACATTTAGCCCAATAATCTTTGTCTATATTTAATAAAGCGAGATTAGCAAGAGTCTTTACATCGCATATTTTGAATGTTGTATTTTCATCTGCCACTTGTCCTTTTAATTTTGCCCAGATTAGTTCTATTGGATTTAAATGAGCATGGTAAGGTGGCAGCCTCAAACTTATATGACCGTGCTCTTGGATAATCTTATCTATTTGAAAAATCTTTGTCCTCTGTTTTTGCTTTACTAGAGATAGTAATTCAGGTTTTAAGTACATGTTATTAAATTGTATGTGCTCCTTTTTGAGCCATATCTTAATAGCATCTTTTGTACTGGATGACGTCGGGACTTTATCTTCAAGTGCAACAATGTTGTGGTACGCTGCATTGTCCATTATTAGGCAAGATGGTCGATCTAGTAATGGGAGAACAGAATTTTCAATCCAATGTCTAAATATGTGACCATTCATCTCAGAGTGAAAATCCCGATTGTCTATGGATTTTGAAAGAAAAATGAGCTCTGCATTCTGTATTAGTCCATGTTGTCGACTACCTGCATGAACAATTATCAAGCGCTGTCCTTTGCTGCTAGGTATTAATCTCTTAATCTTTCCATCTGATGACTGCCATTCCCTTTGGTTAGTGTGGTGAGCATTGATCCATGTTTCATCCAAGTACACAATATCATAACCTTGCTTGCGCACCTCTTTTACTTCACGTAAGTACTTGCTTCTCATGACTACTATATGTGGCTTCTCACAGATGATGTTTCGTCCATTGGAATACTTTCTGAATGTAAAGCCTGCAGCTCTCACATTCCTCCATAATGTAGACTTTGATATTTCAATACTGTTGTTCTTTTTCAGCGATACTTTTAATTTTCTTATTGTAACAGTTTCATTCATACCCAACATTTTGCGAATTTCACTTCTAATAAGTTCACTGTCGAAATTATCCAACATTTTTGCTCTTCCTTGTGATTTTGTACATTTTGAACATTGACGGTCACGTGCTTGAATCCAGCGATTAAATGACCGTTTAGATAAATCCAAAATGTGTCTTGTCCTATTCTCAGGGTTTTCTAAAGAATGAAATAATCTTCCTCGTTTAGCCTCTTTGCAAAAATAGTCGTACATTTTTATTGCGATGTTTTGTAAACTGCAGAATTTCATTTTAAGACTCATGATAAATGTTATCGTTCCACGACTTCACCTATGAATGAACGGAAATGGAACACACAATTTCTCGTGTTTTTTACAAGTGTCTAATTGTGTCAATAAACCACGGTAAAAGCGTGCAAACACGTCAATTTTACCGTGTATGGATTTTTACTTGTTATTTTTAACTTAAAATACTGTAAACATTAAGTTTTGACTACATCAATGGGTCGTTATAAATTTATATAAATCAAATAAGCAACAATAATAACCAAATGTTTTTTTTATGAAATTAATTCCCTGTTGGGTTCTAATCATTATAACTTTACATGCAAATTTTGAGCAACTTACAACAAGCGGTTAAAAAGCTATCGATTTTAAAAGTTGGGCACGAGTTATGAAACAAGCTATAGTAGTTCTCCTTTCATTGTTAGTTGTTTTAAGACTTCATCGTTTGTTTTCTTTTCCTTCCATCCAATTCTACCTCTACTTCTACAGATCCACATTTCAAAGGCTTCAATATTTTGTGTACTGTTTTCTTGTATAATGTCCATGTTTCTGTACCATATATGAATGTTGTGAAGATATAACATTTTGCTATTCTTAGTTTTAGCCCTGGGTTTATTTGTTTTGATGTTAGTATATTTTTCATGGCATTAAATTTACTTTTTGCCGTACCCGTTCTTTTGTTTATTTCAGTTATACATTTTCCATCACTGGTTATAGTGTGTCCCAGGCAGTTGTAGCTCCGAACTGTCTCCAGATGTATTCCTTCAACTTTGATATTTATTTGATTTTATATTACTTTTTGCCATTCCTATTCTACTTAATCAATATCCAGTGATAGTACATAGGTAACACAAGAGCAGCTCAGGAACATACTCGAAATCCGTAGCACTTGTCAAGTTCCCTTGGGGTAATTTCTAAAAAGTAAAAAAAAATCGTTATAGTCCGTTCAGATTCGTTTGCCTAGACATTAATTTATTTTTTTCAAAAACTTATTGTTCATTTGCATTGATCTTTTGAAGTTAGGTTTAGAATACTAATGTCGCTATAAAAATATTTTTTTATCAAAGAAATGTGATCCAGTTTCAAAGATGCCTTATTTAACCTATATTAAAAAAAAGTTAATCGATATTATAAACACCGGCGGGATTATGTAGATGCTTACATCTCACAGCTGATTCTTTAACATATAGGCATGACCTTCACGGCTGAATGCGCACCGTCCTAAAATAGTTATGTTTCCACTATAAATTTTTATAAAGAAATGTTACATATGAAATTTCCCGTTTAGCACAAAATGACATTTTAGCCGAAACCGGAAATTATGTGACGTTAAAATCACGGCCGTAGACTCGAGTTCGAGTCATAATTCAGAGGCAAATCTCAATATTTACATAAAGGAGGCGGCACTATCCATATTATCTTCTGCAAGTCTATGTGAGAATGAATATAAAGGCAAAATATTTTACTGAGCATAACATTGCTATAAAGATTTATCAATACTTCTGCAGAGAGCGTAAAAAGGGACATCTTTATTGTTCTTTATCAAACCCTGAGAAGAGAACAATGCATATTTTAGGTTTGTGTAAACGTTCATTTGATCGAATAGTTAAAGGAAGCGGATATTTATTGCCAACAAATGCAAGAAAGCAAGGAAGGAAAGAAACGTTAGACAGTTTTGATAAGGACCTAGTAAAAAGAGAAATCTGTCGAATGTTTGATATAAACGAAGAAGTGACACTTAGAAAGTTGAAGCTTTGGCTGAAAACTAACAACGACATTGAAATATCAAAAACTTCATTATGGAAAATATTAAGAAGTGCAGGCTTCACCTTTAGAAAGTATGCTGGTGGAAAAAACATTATTTGTGAGAAGCCACATCTAGTAGCTCTTAGAAGCAAGTATTTACGTGAAGTGTAGGAAATGCGCGAAAATGATTATGATATTGTTTATTTAGATGAAACTTGGATCAACGCTCATCATACAAATGAAAAGGAATGGCAGTTAGCAGATGGAAGTATTAAAAGATCAGTACCAAGCAGTAAAGGGCAACGTTTGATAGTTGCACATGCAGGTAGCAGACATAATGGGTTGTTGCAGAATGCTCATCTCGTTTTCATTTCAAAATCCATAGACAATAGAGACTACCACTCCGAAATGAATGGGCACATATTTAAAGACTGAATCGAGAAAAGTATCCTTCCAATATTAGATCGACCTTCTTGTCTGATAATGGACAATGCTTCATACCATAACGTAGTTAACGTAGAAGATAGAATCCCAACATCATCAAGTACAAAAGATGCAATCAAAACGTGGCTCATAAAAGAACACATACAAGTTAACGACAGCTACTTGAAACCCGAATTGCTTAGCCTTGTAAAACAGATACAACGTACAAAGATATTTAAAATAGACAAGTTAATTCAAGAACATGGCCATAGATGTTTGAGACTACCTCCATATCATGCACACTTAAATCCTATAGAACTAGTTTGGGCAAAAGTTAAAGGACACGTAGCATATACAAATAAAACTTTCAAATTATGCGATGTTGAGACACTTACAAATCAGGCTCTATCAAATATAAATAAAGACTACTGGGTAAAATGTGAGGATCATGTGTTACGACCAGAAGAGGAATATTGGAAAAAGGATGGTTTGTTGTTTGTTCAGCCGAAAGCAGTAATCGACCTATTTGACTCGTCTGATTCTGAATGATCATTACTCTGATTAAGTCTACAGATAAATAGTTTGATTTGCAAAATTTCCTAGTTGATTTGTTAAACAGTTTATTGTTCAAGACCACCAAGCAATCAAAAATATGTTATAAGCAAACCAACAACCATTACTTTGAATGGAAGCCTGCTTGAGTCAGTACAGAAGTTCAGCTATCTTGGATCCACTATTACAGCCACACTTTCCTTAGATGAGGAACTAAATGTACGTATTTGAAAGGCAGCGACAACATTTGGGAAACTCACACCAAGAGCATGGAACTATATCAAATTGACTCTACGAACAAAAGTTCTATATATAATTTAAAATTTGTATACTTGCCACCAAGTAAAATTTTATGGACACGCCTATGGGTCATCGTTGCACTAGATTACTGTAAAACATTTTGATTAGGGTCAAAATAATAGTTACATGGGCAAAGATCAAAGGAATTCGCCGCTTTAAGAAAACCGTTATAGCTAGACATCGAGTAACACATATGTTCTCGTGACATGGACATTTTAACACCGTATGCCAAAAATCATGTGAAATCATCAAGAACTTTTTGAATTATAAATCATAACATCTCGGCAAACGATTCTGAACGGACTATAGTAAAGTACCCCCGTCACGCCAAATGGCGGCGTATATGGTGTTAGTGACCATAAATTTTACAGACCTTTTAAGCACATGCTTTTTGGGGTAATGTGGTCGGTATTACGCCCGTGCCGCTTTACTTTCCCAGAAAAAAATCCGGTACATATTTAAGGCTGTGTGAACCCGGAAGCCGTCGGTTGGGATCGAACCTTACCCCTTGTCCTTTGTAGTCCAGTTCACTAACCACTGAGCTATCGCGGCTCCCAATTTCTAAAAAGCTGGTTAACTATTACCCTCTTGAGTTTCTTATATCATAAATGCCGTTAAAGATGGAGTTAAAAATTAAATTGCTTTGGGAAGACACAAAGCCATCATTAAGGCCGCTCCCGTGAAAACAGCCGGGCCCAGTTTGACGCTGATAAGCAAAATCCCCTTTGAGACGTTGCCAGGGCACGCTCTACTTGTTGTGTGAATTAAGGCCAAAGAAATAAAAATTGTTTTGGCTTTTTTTTTCTCTTTTTCACCAAACCAGCAAAATCCTCTCAAATCTTTAGTTGGAGACTTGATATTGGGAGAAGTATGCATTTGGGAGAAATATGCTGTTGCGAGCAATATGCTGTTGGGAGAACTGTGATATTTTGAGAATTCCGATATTGGGAGAAATATGTTACCGGGAGAATTGTGTTACCGGGAGATTTGTGTTTTTATGAGAATTATGGTACTGGGAAAATTGTGTTATTGGGAGAGTTGTGTTATCTGGAGAGGTGCGTTTTTGTGAGTGTTGTGTTATTTGAATAAGTGCTTTTTGGGGAGAATAGTGTTACGGGGAAAATTGTGTTATTAAGAGAGTTTTGTTATTGGAAGAATTGTGTTATTTGGAGAAGTGAGTTTTTAGAAGAACTGGGTCCATTACTCGTCATCACCGCAGCCAAGGTTAGCTATTATGAATCGCCACTCTAACCTGTCTCTTACTTTGATGTCTACTCTATGACTAACTTCATGTAAGCCTCTTAGGGAGACAAAGTGGTCTATAGGTAAGACGTCGGTCTCTGAACAAGGAAGCCCAGGGTTCGAAACATGCCACAGTGACTGCTAATAACATTTCATCATCAAGTAATGGGCCTGCTGGCGTAGGTGATCATGTCTCTCCACAACTTTAGGTCTCGACAGTTATTTATCATTTCTGTTGTTGAACATCTGCCAAGCCATTTTTTAAGCTCTCTAGTATCTTTTCTCTTTGCTTCCCTCTATCTCTTCGTCCCTCAATTTTCCTAGTTGTTACAATATATTCCAACTGTTCCGTTCTCATTACATGGCCAAAAAATGATGATTGTTTCTTCCTAATATTGGAAATTAGCTCTCTTTTTTCTTTGGCCTCTTTCAGAACGTTTTCATTACTCTTCTTAGCTGTTCATGGTATTCTCAACATTATTCTGTAAAACCACATTTCTACAGACTCCAGTAATTTTCTTGTCCGTTGTCCTATTGTCCATGATTCACATCCATATGTTAAGACTGGCTCTACATAACATTTAAGAACTCTTTTTTTCTTGTTTCTATTGTCAAAAATGGATTACATAGTATCTTCCTCATTTTTTGGAAAGCTGATTTTGCCTGAGCCATTCTGCATGTCACCTCTTTTGTACATCCTCCGTCTGAGGTTAACAAAGTTCCAAATATTTTTTATAAATTTATAATATAATATAATAACATTTACATCATATAACTTACCCTTTGCCTTCTTTTCCGTCTTTTCTCTTCCTTTCAACATTAAGACGGGTTATAAGTCTGCGTTGTGTTCGTCTTATGTTGTAACAATAAAGGTTATCTTCCCTTTTTGCAATATGACTAGGCGGTGACTGCTGCCCTTAGTACTAAATCTGTTTTCTCAAACAAGATGTAACATAAAACATTATCAGGCAAACAATTAGCCGATTCTTTTCGGTCGAAGGTCGTATTACTTTCATTCAATTCTTTCTGTACGTTTCGCTGCACTGTGGATCACTCTCAATGCGGTTATTGTGAACTGTCATCAAACAATATTCTTTTTACATATCTCGTATCATCTTGGTATTGGTGAAATATAATACCTTGTTTATTATCTAAAATTTCACGTATAATATGTTATGTGTCATCATCATGTGCCATACCGGTTGGCGTAGGGGATCATGTCCTTCCACAATCTTCTATCCACAGTGCATCGTATCAGTTCTGTTGTTGACTGTTTTCCATGCCATGACACCAAGCTAACCAGTATTTTCTCTCTTTGTCGTCCGCGATCTCTTTTTCCTTTTATTTCGCCAGTTGTAACCAAGTTAAGAGAAATTTAATACCTTGTTTATTATCTAAAATTTCATGTATAATATGTTATGTGTAGGTAAATATAAATATATAGAAGATTGTTTGTTAAAATCATGAAATTTTTATCTCTAAAATCTTTCGTTGCATTGATTAAAAAAAAAAAAAAAAAAAAAAAAAAAAAAAAAAAACTTCCGCACGGAAAGAGTTAAAAAAACAATACAAGGGACTTAGTGGTCTAGAGGTAAGATATCGTTCCCCCAGGCAGGAAGGGTCCAGATTTGAAGGCCGTTGCTGGCGGTAGGAAATTTTCACTTCCAATGGTTTCTTCGTGGCTTTACTCTCCCTCGTCCTTGCAGAGTGAGATCCGATGTCTAGTCCTCTCTGGTTAGTGATTTCCGATGTCTAGCTCTCTCTGGGTATTGAGATCCGGTGTCTAGCCCTCTCTGGGTAGTGAGTTCCGATGTCTAGTCTTCTCTGGGTAATGAGATCCGATATCTAGCCATCTCTAGGTAGTGAGATCCGATGTCTTGCCCTCTTTGGGTAGTGAGATACGATGTCTAACCCTCTCTGGGTAGTGAGATACGATGTCTAGCCCCTTCTGGGCAGTGAAATCCGATGTCTAACTCTCTCTGGGTAGTGAGATCCGATGTCTAGCCCTCTCTGGGTAGTGAGATCCAACGTGTAAACCTCTCTGGGTAGTGAGATCCCATGTCTAGCCTTCTCTGGGTAGTGAGATCCGAAGTCTAACCCTCTCTGGGTAGTGAGATCCGATGTCTAGCCCTCTCTGGGTAGTGAGATACGATGTCTAGCCCCTTCTGGGCAGTGAGATCCGATGTCTAGCTCTCTCTGGGTAGTGAGATCCGATGTCTAGCCCTCTCTGGGTAGTGAGATCCAACGTGTAACCCTCTCTGGCCTCTCTTGGTAGTGAGATCCCATGTCTAGCCTTCTCTGGGTAGTGAGATCCGATGCCTAGCCCTCTTTTGATAACGGGGAAAAAAGGTCCCGTGTGCATTCGCGCACGTTAAATAACTGTTTGTAGTTTAAATAAATGGCAGCTGCCTGCTTAGCGATCTACTATCCATGTCAAAAACGGATGTGTCGAGCTCTAAGATGCAAATATGGCGGCTTTTGAAGTAAACAAGAAACATAGCGCATCTATGCCAACTAAACGGATGAGCTCTGAGGAGAAGAGATAACAAAAATGTGAAGAAAAAAATTCTCAATTTTCTTGCAGGAATTATTATTTGTGTTAGTGTCTGTGTGTATGTGTGTGTTTGTGTGTGTGTGTTTGTGTGTGTGTGTGTTTGTTTGTGTGCATGTTCTATTATATTTCTTTTTTTTTTTTTTTTTTGGTACCTGTGTCCTTGACATTGTGTTAATGTAGACCATAACAAAAACACGAGTCAAACAAAGATAAACACGTTTCGTCAAAAACCGAGAACGGAGGTGAGTGCACGTGAGCGCGTCCACGTGTTGACAGCTAGTGAGGGCGGATGACTGTGCAGGGAGTTGTGAAAAGAATATGCGGAAAAGAAACGTAAACAGCGGCAAACGGAACTGACATGAACAGGGAAGGGTTAGGTTGTGTGTCTCAGGTGAGGGCGTGGTAAGTTTTACTCCTATTCCGAGGCCGCTGCAGCTTTAGACACAATGTTAGGCTCTCACTGAGTAATACTCGGTTCACATCCCATTTAAAGGGCGATAGGCGACTGCCAGCATCAGGGTTGAAAGCGGTCAGGGACTCATAACTGACTGCTTGCGATGGAATCGGCGAACCAGAAATTGCACAGACCCTGCTCTACCCTTTTCTGGTGCCTCAGGTCTGGTCAAGTGGATTAAATTAAATGAAAACTACACAAAAATCCTACATAGGACACAGGAATTGGCACAGCGATTGGAAAGAACAAATGCAAGAACACATATACAGAGAACATATTACATGCTGGCCTGTCATTTTTATTCTTCTGATGCACTATTCACCCATCATCTTCACCACAATGTGCCATAACGGTTGGCGTAGGCGACCATGTCCTTCCACAATCTTCTACCCACAGTTCATCGTATCAATTCTGTTGTTGTCTGTTTTACATGACATGACACCAAGCTATCTAGTATTTCCTTCCTTTGTCATCCGCGATCTCTCTTTCCATTTCTTTTCTCTATCTATTCGCTCAGCGGGAAAAAAAGCGTCCTCGACTTAGTTCCAGTCATATACATTTTGGAGCCGCGATAGCTCAGTGGTTAGTGAACTGAACTACAAAGGACAAGAGGTAGGGTTTGATCCTAACCGACGGCTCTCGGGTTCATCCAGCCTTAAATGGGTACAGTATTTTTTTCTGGGAAAGTAAAGCGGCACGGGCGTAATATCGACCACATTACCCCAAAAATCATGTGCTGAAGGTCTGTAAGATTTATGGTCACTAACACCATATTCCCTATACTCCACTTGGCGGGACGGGGGCTCTTTACTTTACTATATACATTTTGCAACAGATATGATGAAGGAGAACCAAATCTATCACATTCCGGTCACTCGTACAATTATATTTTGTGATAATGTTGACAGTTTGTGATACAATACAGCCAATAATAAATGTCTCATTTAATTACTGTTTAACATCATACCTTACTCCACTTCCGGGTGACACGTCTGGAAAATGAGATAAGGTCAATTACGAGACTTGAATCGGCGTCTTCACGCGAGATATCACCCATATGTTCTCGGCCACCTATCGAAAAGTGTTCGGAGGCTTCTGGATAATGTCGCTTCAAGCATCGAAACTCACGATGCAAAACGGCTTTTTTCACCTTCCCAGAATGCTACACATTTCTGCGAGCGGCTGGGTCGACGGCGGGGGTATTGTTTTTTTTTTTCCAACCACATGTACAACTCACAAACTGCTTCCAGCGGGAATCGAACACGGGTTGTCAGAACGTCGGAATGGGGAAAAAAAAAGATAAAACAACCAAGCGGAAGGAAACCATGTATTTAAAAAATGTGCCAAAAACGGATGTGTCTGGTCGAAGGGCACGAAAATAGCGGCTTGTCGCAAAGTAGCGACACAACGCATACACGATTCCATCTATCTATTGTCTTTCGAGTCATAGGCCAGAACCACAATCTCAAAAACAGAAACCTTGCGTGCCAAAATAACACATATTGCGGAGATCACTGCTTCTATGGCTCTGTTTCCATAACAATACTTTTTACAATGACAGCTTGTCAAGCCATCGATCAATCTCCTTAGTCGCCTCTTATGACATGCCTGGAAGGTCACAGTGTCACTATTCTTTACTTCCCTCACAATGAAGCCCAGATAACACACGGGAACATACACGATTTGCGCCGGTTAAATGATTACGCCGGTTAAAGGGCTTATAGTGAAAACCGGTAGTCGGCGGGTGAAAGCAGCATCAGAAGAAGAGGATTCCACTCATTAACATCTTTTTCTTTCACCGCATTCTCTCTTTAATGTTATTTTTATTTTTACACAGTTTTGTTTTTGGAAAGGAAGAATTTTATACTTTCAAGTTCTGTAGTCCTGTAACAAGCTACCAAATAATTTCAGAGTTAAAGTAATTATTTGTTGTATCTGTATACATTCTTCTGCGTGGATGATCCATAACTGTCTTCTTAATTATTTACTTCAAAGTGTATGTCTTTTGGTAGATCTAACCGTCAATCAGGAACATATCTTGTAATATTTTTTAATTGATTGTTTTAGAATCCAGAGTACATCGCGGAGGTTAGTAGCACAATGTTGAGACGTGTGACTAACTTACTACATCGATCTTCTATTAAAAGCAACCAGATTTTTGAGAGTGAGTGGCCGAATCGATTACTCGTCCTGCTCCAAACCAGGAGAATACAGGTTCGAGTCCCAGTTATGTCATAAACATTTATTTCTACCAGCAGTGAAATAAAATCACAGAGTCCTGTGAACTTCGTGGCGACCTCAGTAATGTGATAATGCTGTAGTGACAGTTGTGTGTGTGAGTGTGTGTGTGTGTGTGTGTGTGTGTGTGTGTGTGTGTGTGTGTGTGTGTGTGTTGAAGCCAAATTACTGAGTTAATTGACAAACTGGCAAATCGACAACCCACTATATTGAAATGTGCAGGGTTTTTTTTATTAGTTGCATGCCAAATATTTATTGTATTTCTTTGCTATGAAACTGTGTTGTTTAATTATGATTATTATTTCGGCGCAGGTTGTGTTCTGTACCTTGGGATAAGTGCGTTAGAAAGGTGCGCCACGAGAAGACAGACGTGCCATTCATCTCACAGTCTACACTTACAGATGGTTTCCCGTTTCAGGGACAGTGAATGTACCTACAAGATAAGGGACTGAGAGGAATAGATATAATGTAACCGCTCCTTGAGTTTCGTGTGAAAACAATCAACGCCAGAGTTCGTGATTTGTGATTTCCTCATTCTAGGCTAAACCAGTGGCGTTTCAGATGTGCATCCCTCCTAGGTGCTGCCTGAGGGGGGCTTCCACACGGTCTCTGTAGCTGTAGCACATCATAAGTAAACGATAATTCTTTAACAACTGCAGTATCTTTATATGAAACAAAAGCTAGGAATACCTATGCATCATCATGTGCCATACCGATTGGCGTAGGCGAACATGTCCTTCCACAATCTTCAATCCACATTTCATCGTATCAATGCTGTTGTTGACTGCTTTCCATGCACCAAGTTATCTAGTATTATCTCTCTTTGTTGTCCACGATTTCTGTTTCCCTTTATTTTGCCAGTGGTAACTAAGTATTCCAACTCTCCTTTTCTCATGATGTGCCCGAAAAAATGTTGATTTTTTCTTTCTGATGTCTTTTATGAGTTCCCTTTTTGTGTTGGCCTCTTTAAGATTTTCCCCATTGTTATTTTTAGCTGTCCATGGACCTTTCAACATTCTTCTGAGAAATCTCATCTCTGTGGCCACTAATCGTCTTTTCGTGTGTTTGTTTACTATCCATGATTCGATTCCATAGGTTAGAATTGGCTCTATATGGCACCGATAGACTCTCTTTCTCACTTTTACTAACATAGATTTCCTGTATAACATATTTTTCATTATCTGAAATGCTGTTTTGGCGTGAGCTATTCTGCATTTGATTTCTCTGGTGCATCTTCCATCTGATGTGCAAGAGAAAAAGTTAAACAACTTTCAAGTCTCACTTTAATTGTATATTTACACACACACACACACACACACACACACACATATATATATATATATATATTTAAAATATATGTAGAACATCTCTATTTCATTTCATCATTTTATCTCTGTTTATTTTTCCTTCATTTACCAGTCTCGCACATCCTAGATGTTGTAGAGTTTATCTTTATTTCGTTGTTTGTTTATGTTGTTCTCGTTTCCTGAGGAAGGCGACATGTAGGCCGAAACGTCAGTATTTTGTTGCGTTCCTTTTTTGTATAGCTATCACCATATCTTGTAGGAGTGTATGTCACACACCACTACTTGTTCCTTTACCAGCTTTACCGCAGCACTGTAATTACCTGTTCGCCAAACGGCTTTCTTGTGTGCCGCCATCAAAATATTATTGACATCAAAATGGAGTACAAAGAAACCAACTCTAATGTCTTACAACGAGCCAAACTCCCATTCATTATGGCAACACTTAATAGACGGAGACCATGGTGGCTAGGTCATGTAAGAAGAATGGCAAACATTTGTATTCCCAAACAAATATTCTAACGCGTGCTTAGAGGCGGAAAAATACCAAAGGGCAGACCAGTGCTGAGATATAAGAATGTTTGCAGGGCTTCCTTGAGGGAATTCTCTATCAGCGAAAGAAACTGGGTGGTTCTGGGTGCAGATTGTAGCACATGAAGAACACAAATTGAAAATAAAACGGCACAGCAATTTTCGAGGTAGTGTTGATATACAATTGAGATAACAAAAGGCGCAGGAGAAAACAGTTGAGACAAAGAGCACAAGTTCCTCAGTGAGAACATGTGATTCTTGCTAGAGTGAGACAGGGTGGTTATTGTTAGAGTGAGACAGGGTGGTTATTGTTAGAGTGAGACAGGGTGGTTATTGTTAGAGTGAGACAGGGTGGTTATTGTTAGAGTGAGACAGGGTGGTTATTGTTAGAGTGAGACAGGGTGGTTATTGTTAGAGTGAGACAGGGTGGTTATTGTTAGAGTGAGACAGGGTGGTTATTGTTAGAGTGAGACAGGGTGGTTATTGTTAGAGTGAAACAGGGTGGTTATTATTAGATTGAGAACATGTGGTTACTGTCAGAGTGAGACATGGTGGTTATTGTCAGAGTGAGACAGGGTTGTTATTGTTAGAGTGAAAACATGTGGTTATTGTTAGAGTGAGACATGGTTGTTATTGTTAGAGTGAAAACATGTGGTTATTGTTAGAGTGAGACAGGGTGGTTATTGTTAGAATGAAAACATGTGGTTATTGTTAGAGTGAGACAGGGTGGTTATTGTTAGAGTGAAAACATGTGGTTATTGTTAGAGTGAGACAGGGTGGTTATTGTTAGAGTGAGACAGGGTGGTTATTGTTAGAGTGAGACAGGGTGGTTATTGTTAGAGTGACACAGGGTGGTTATTGTTAGAATGAGACAGGGTGGTTATTGTTAGAGTGAGACAGGGTGGTTATTGTTAGAGTGAGACAGGGTGGTTATTGTTAGAATGAGACCAGGACGTTTTAAATAGAATGCTTGTACCATGAGCTTAAAATCAGAACTAGCCACAACATCATCTGGGGGACGGGGTGGGGGGGGGAGTGACTCCTAGCTAACGGCTTGTGTCAGGATCAGTGAACCAAAGCTGACCAAAATTACACCGCCATAGTCGGGTTGTAACAACCAATATAGCAAACCGAATAGATATCAAATAGGAAAGGAAACCAGCTCTTAAAATAACTTGCTGAATCCAAATATATTGAGATGAAGACGCAAAAACATCGCAGTTTGCTAGAAATGACAACAAAACGCATATGTCTCAATCTAACGCCCTCTTAAGCTGTAACGATGAAGAGGCGTAGGCCCCGAACAAACGCAACGGCAGGGGAGGAAAAACTGGTTAAATTTAATGGGACACAAATCTAACACGACAGGTGAATGCATGCTTTATGAATGTGAATGCTTGCGTGATATAAGACCAGAACTGTTGCCTTCGACGGTATAAAGTGAGGAAAATAGGTTGGTCCATAGATACGGCGCTACAGACACAAATATGGGCCTCAGCAAGAAGTAAAGAAATAGTAAAATTTATATTTGAAACAATATTGCATATATAGATAATATATCAGGTGAACGCGAGATAAACATAGAGAAATAGACTGACATGTAGGTTGGTAGGTAGGTATGTAGATAGGTAAGTGGGCAGGCAGGCAGGTAGGTATGTAGGTAGACAGACAGACAGGTGGTAGGTGGGTAGATGGGTAGGTGGGTGGATGGGTAGGCGGGTGGAGTGTGAATGGATTGATGAATATATCGGACGGATAGACGAGCAGACGGGTATATAGATAGATGGATGTGGATATATGTGAAAGACTAAATTGTTTAGACACATTCGTACCCTCACATAAATAAAATCTTAAATCTAAACTTTAACCTGCAAAAAAACCTGGTAGTTTATAACAGTTAAAACAGTATTCGATCAAATGCCAGTTTGAACTGCACATTTTTTTGCAACCTGTGCGTTATCGCGACCATCCCTAGCACGTACTTATGGTGGGCTGCTTTTTAACCATATTGATTCATCATTATCATCAAGTACCGGGCCTGCTGACGTAGGTGATCATGTCTCTCCACAACTTTCGATCTCGGCAGCTATTTATCATTTCTGTTGTTGACCTTCTGCCAAGCCATTCTCTTAAGCTGTCTGGTATCTTTTCTCTTTGCTTCCCTCTATCTCTTCGTCCCTCAATTTTCCCAGTTGTTACAATATATTCCAGTTGTTCTCTTCTCATTACATGGCAAACAAATATTATGATTGTTTCTTCCTAATATTGGAAATTAGCTCTCTTTTTGCTTTGACCTCTTTCAGAATATTTTCATTACTGTTCTTAGATGTCCATGGTATTCTCAACATTCTTCTGTAAAACCACATTTCTACACACTCCAGTGATATTCTTGTGTGTTGTCCTATTGTCCATAATTCACATCCATATGTTAAGATATATATTGACAGCATTTTCCTATTACTGGGGTCCGTCGGCTGTGAGACGACATATATGACCGGAGAATAAGGGCCGCATATCCTGAGTAGTCGCCAAGTGGTGTTCGTGTCTGATTTATATTTCTTTCTAATCTCCGATTTAAAAAAATAAAGTAAAAAAAAAAAATAAAAATAATTTTTGGTCACATTGGGATTCGAAATCGAGTTCTCCAGATTCGAGGCACCACGAGTTATCGATGGACAACTTTCCTAGTCGTTGGTTTTTCTTGTCCTAACTGTAAGGCAACATTTTTCCGTAGTCAAGTTGTCTCTAAAAAGAGAGCGAAAGAGAGAGAGAGAGAGAGAGAAAGAGAGAGAAAAAGAGAAAGAGAAAGAGAGCGAATCAAAGAGTAAAAGTAAAGGAGTTAGAGAGATTGATAAAGAGAGAGACAGATAGAGGGGGAGAGAGAGAGAGAGAGAGAGAGAGTCTACAGATAAAGAAACAAAGAAAAGGAGAAAATGAGATAATTATTTTAAAAATTGAATAGTCTACTTCTGCTACATTGTTCCAGTAAAAGTAAGGAAAGAGCCCCGTCACGCCAAGTGGCGTATAGGGAATATGGTGTTAGCGACCATAACTTTTACAGACCTTCAGCACTTGGTTTTTGGGGGGAACCGCGGTAGCTCAGTGGTTAGCTGACAACTGGACTACAAAGGACAAGGGGTAGGGTTCGATCCCAACCGACGGCTTCCGGGATCACCCAGGCTTAAATGGGTACCAGTTTTTTTATGGGAAAGTAAAGCGGCACGGACGTAATACCGACCACATTACCCCAAAAATCATGTGCTGAAGGTCTGTAAAATTTATGGTCACTAACACCATATTCCCTATACGCCACTTGGCGTGACGGGGGCTCTTTACTTACTTTTACTTTACATGTTTTTTGGGGTAATGTGGTCGGTATTACGCCTGTGCTGCTTTACTTTCCCAGAAAAAATCCGGAACCCATTTAAGGCTGGGTGAACCTGGAAGCCGACGATCAGGATCGAACCTGATCTTTTTTCCTTTGTAGTCCACTTCACTAAGCACTGGCTCCAACATTGCTCCAGTAGTTATGTGCATTTTATTTCGTGTCTACGTGGGCTGAGTGCACCACATCCTCATTCACCCAATCCTGAATGCTACAACCACACATCTTTTTTAACATTTCTGAAATCTTTGTTTCTCAGTTACAAAAAAAATATTCATGGGTACAATGATCCCTGGAGCACAGTCTTGGATCTCTTGTATGGGAGCTATCGCGATCCCAGATTATTAGTTTGAGCGATTTTCTCGCTGTATCATTTGATACTGCACGTTAAGGTGCACGGACTGAAAGGCAAACTGGTTTTCGTCTTACAGATTACGTTGCAGATGGTTTCCCCTTTCAGAGACGGTGAATGAGTCCATTACTAGCAGTTGTTGATGTTTGTAAGCGATTGGAGATGTTTCTTGCGGAAATACTTAAAGATAGATTTCTTCATCTTCTTAGAGTTGTTAAGTTGTTGTTAAGTGGGCGTGGATACGGCGCATCGTTAGTTTGCGACAGAGCCGCAATATCTGCTCTCTTTGACCGATCACATCTGTTCTCGGCGTGTGTAGATTTGTTGAGCAATATTTTGTCCAGATAGCGGCCATTTTATTGCAAAGATTTCACTTTTGTTGCAAGTGCGAGATTGGTGAAGACACAGCCGTCATGCTACCTGAACCGTTAGTGTGCAAACCTTTTGTTATCTACTAAAAGTTGCAGAGTCCTTGTATTGCTGAGTCCTTGTATTGCTGAGTCCTTGTATTGCTGAGTCCTTGTATTGCTGAGTCCTTGTATTGCTGAGTCCTTGTATTGCTGAGTCCTTGTATTGCTGAGTCATTGTATTGCTGAGTCCTTGTATTGCTGAGTCCTTGTATTGCTGAGTCCTTGTATTGCTGAGTCCTTGTATTGCTGAGTCCTTGTATTGCTGAGTCCTTGTATTGCTGAGTCCTTGTATTGCTGAGTCCTTGTATTGCTGAGTCCTTGTATTGCTGAGTCCTTGTATTGCTGAGTCCTTGTATTGCTGAGTCCTTGTATTGCTGAGTCCTTGTATTGCTGAGTTCTTGTATTGCTGAGTCCTTGTATCGCTGAGTCCTTGTATTGCTGAGTCCTTGTATTGCTGAGTCCTTGTATTGCAGAGTCCTTGTATTGCTGAGTCCTTGTATTGCCTTGAATCCAGTAATATCAATTCCTCTTGCAAGCGATAGATAAGGAGGAGGTAGTTAATCTGTCTGCGTTCTTCGTTATCTCTTCGAAATATATATTCTGGAGCGAGTTTATGAGAAATTTAACTAGGGTGATTTCTGAACAATACTGCCAGAAGATCTATGAGAAATGAGTCTAGTGTGTATTGTATACAATACTGTTAGGAGGTCTATGGGAAATGAGTCTAGACCGATCTATGAACAATACTGTCAGGATATCTATGAGAAAATGAGTCTAGTGTGCATTATATACAATACTGTTAGGAGATCTATGAGAATTGAGTATAGTGTGTATTATATACAATACTCTTAGGAGATCTATGAGAAATGAGTCTAGTATGTATTATGAACAATACTGCTAGGAGATCTATGAGTGCGATCTATACGAAATGTTTCCTGTGTGAACTATAGATGAGTCTGTAGTGATTTGTAAGAAATTTGTCAACAACGAAACATGAGTTATAGGTACATGAACGATGTAAGAAAAATAAATACATGACGATGTATGAGAAATGAGTATGGGAAGGTTTACCTCAATTAAGTCGAAGGATAATCTATAAGAAATGATAAATGAGCGATTTATGAGATATATGGACAAGATGATTTGACAGAAATTTAGTATATGACTTTCTATGAGAAATGAAGACAGAGCATACATGAGGAATTAGTACATAATAATTTATTACAATAAGTCCAGCACCACCTATGAGAAATGCCTGCAGGACAAATTATTAAAAGTTTAATTCATGACGTTCTATGAGAAATAATTGCAGGGAGATACGTAGTAGTAACTCGACGGCCGCATTGTTGGTTATGACAGACTTATAACTATTGCCAGATATTGCTTTAGTGATGTGGTTTTAAAACAAACAATAGACTAAATGTTTTATTCTGTGTGTCATGAAAATGACGCGCCACATTAAGAGATAAGATAGAGAGGATTAGGATGACAATGGAGAGAGACACTGTCAAAGCAGATAAGATAATCTTGTGGTGGTGAGAGATGAAATAAGGGTAAACTGAAAGCTACCCATGCAATGTTGAGTGCTGAGCTTATTTCCAAGGCAGGAACGATGAATTAGGCAAGAAACATGGCCGAAACCAACGCTAAAGGTCGTCATGTGGAATGTATTATATAGAATCTAGGGAGTGTCATATAACATCGGCGGTAGCCTAAACTCATATACATAATTTCTACTAATGATATAGTTCGATACATTTTACCACGGCCATAGCAAACATTACGCTTAATAACTGATTGTTATATGTAACCAAGCTGCCCATACAATCTTGAATACTGTGCTTATCTCCAAGGCAAAAAAGATGAATTAAGCAAGAAACATGGCAGAAACCAACGCTTGATATAACCCTGCATTGGGTCTAGGCTGGGCTATATTATCCATCCAGTATTTGGTGCTTGACTATTTAAATGAAGCCGCAGTTAGCTAAGGGAGATTAGAGAACATTCAATCAAGGACAGAGCAGACAGAGTTTACTTCAGATTCCAAACTTGGAGAAACATTCAGTGACGTTTCAGTAACACATTATTCAGAAAGATTTGTTACATGAGATGATGTGATACAAAAGTCATATTATCGTGTGTGTGATTTTATGCCAAGTAAAGAACATTATGTGGAGTTTATTATACAGAATCTAGGGAGTGTCATGTAACATCGGCGGTAGCCTAGACTCATATACAGAATTTATACTAACGATATAGTTTGATACATTTTACGACGGTCATAGTAAACATTATGCTTAATGACTGACTGTTATATGCAATCAAGATATTTATCCAGATGATCTATGAAGTCTAACTCGCGAAGAAACTTTTGTACGAGTTCTAGACGTTCTTGGATCATTATCGCTAGTGATGTTCAGATCATTTTCATTTCCTGTTTTTGTGAATTAATCACGTTGTGTTGCGCACTAGCACGGATATATGGGGAATACATGTAGTATGATTATTTAAAAAATGAGCCCGGATGATTTGTCAAAATTAAATCCTTTGATGATCTATGAGAAATGAACACCAGATGATTTGTCAGGAAATATTCCAGTATGATCTATGAGAATTGAACAATAGACGATTTGTCGAAAATATTCCACTATGATCAATGAGAAATTAGTACGTGAAGATCTTTAAGGAATTTTCAGAAAAGATTTACAAAAATGGATCCTGCTGCAGCCTCCATGCATCCTCAACGAACAATGAGGTGTACTAGAATTACAGGAAATATTCTTGTGCACGATATATAAACTTCGTCTCTGTCCGACTATGGGAAATAGGCCCACAGTAAACTATTTAAAACATTCACCAAAGATGAATTAATAAAACAAAGCAATAATTACGGAAGCAAAAAGGGCAATATACAAATACATTTTTCTACCAACTCTGAGTTATCAGTGCCAGAATTGGACGCTGGACTCTAGAACAATAAGAAAGATAATGACCACCGAAATGAAATGTGTCAGAAGAATGGCAGGAAACAGCTTAAGGGACAGAGTAAGAAACACTGATCTGAGGAAAAAACTCGAAATTGATCCAGACATCGAATACATAAAGAAACAACAGATAAATTGGTTCGGCCACATAACAAGACAAAAGAACTAACAATGAATCAAAGAGCCTTAAATAAACGCTACGAAAACGCCAGATTAAGAGGAAGACCGAGAAAGAGATGGATAAAGGGAATACTAGAGTCACTAGGAGGAATAACATCAGAAGAGGCCAACAGAAGAGCAAAGAATCGCAAATTGTTTCTCCCCTCGACGCCAACGGCAGCAGAGGAAGGATAGAAGAAGAAAAAAGAAGAAGAAAGAAGAGAGAAGAAGATGAATTAATAGAAACGTGCCTGGGATGAGTCTGAAAGAATGTGAAATCCGTGGCTGGATCAGATGGAACTTCCAGTAAAGATATCAGTTTGGAATCTTTACGTTTACACAACTGAACTAAACGAATATTTGACAACAGTTTGACGCCGTGAGCCAGGATTAGTTCTAAAAGATAACAACTCAACATTATGCCATTAGAAGGCAGGCGGACGGTCATAAAAATAATAATTTAACAATTAAATCAAGAATGTTCTTAAAAAGAAACTGGCCAAGGATGTTAAATTAGAACGCATTGATGTTGAAGACAAGTAGAATAAACACGAGCTCCGTTATACCCGTGGAGAGTAGGGCAAAATGTGTTAGTGTCCATATTTGACAACAAAATCGAAACATTTTGGAAGAAAGTCATCAGATTGATACGAAGTCCAGCCTTTCTTCTGCAGACAATAAATAGGTACCCCTAGAGTTTATTTATCACTGATACTTTGGTTGACTTGTGCTATGGAGGATGATGAAACGCAATAGATTCTTCTAGTAAACAATTTACAATGATTAGTAAAACAAATGGTGCAGAAACAAGGACATTAGACAAGAAAACAGAACAGAAAACTGAAACATTTGAAATGTGGACTTATAGAAGAATTTGATGGAAAGAAAGGAAAACCAATGATGAAATCTTAAAACAACTAAAACTGAAAAGAGAACCACTAAATACAATTCAATCAAGACTTGTATGAGATTATGGGGGCATGTTGAAAGACACAGCAGCCTACTAAAAGTAATCTTGGAGGGGAAAATACAAGGTAAAAGAGGCAGACCAAGACTAACATGGACGAGTAACATCAAAAGATGGACAAGTCAGCCTATGACAACCTGCAGCATCAAAACAAGAGACAGAGCTGAATGGCGCTCCATGGTAGCCAACCTTCAATGTGGAGGTGGAACTCAATGATGATGACGAAAGTGATTAGAAGAGGCTACATATTACAGTTGTTGTAGCTCTACAACAAATTGAAACTTGAATACTGCATCCCTGAAACTCAGAGATTTTCTAGTGTGTAATCTTGTTATCTTACATATGCATGTGAGAGCTGGAAAACAACAAGAGAAATAGAAACACAGTTGAACGCATTCGAAAATAAATGTCTAAGGAAAATACTTGGTATAGCGTGGAACGAATTCAAAACAAACGAAGAAATTAGAGAAATTCCAATCAACCGCTAACATCTTCAGTGATCAAGAAAAGACGATGGTCATATGTTGGACATGTGATGAGAAGAGATAATAACCGAATAGCAAAGCAGGCCCTCATGTGGGAAGCAACAGGTAAGAGGAAAAGAGGCCGACCCAGAGAGACACTGGTCAGTAGTATGTAATGGTGTATCTGCTTAGTATTGAGGCGCTAAATTAACAAAGATATATAGGGAGGCGCGCGGCGCGCCTCTCGCGCGAAATGTACACGAGAATCAAGGGAGTTAATCGATCGTGCGGCGGGCGCGTGGTGACCTCGCGGCGCTCCGGCGGTCGGCGTGACCCCTCGACGCTCCGTGTGCCCCTCGTGATCGGTGACACGTAGTTGTTTCATTCGTTTATTGTTGAGGAATGTCGGTGTTCAATGGTTGACTGATCGTCTCGTGATGTATCGCTTATTGTTGTCAAGAATGTGGACTAATGTATTGAAAGTGGTTAAAATGTTTATGACGTGTCGATGTGGTATTTGTTGACGGTCAATTTTTAGGAAATCCGCGTGGGGTATCGCTTATTGTTGTGAAGTTAAGCGCTTATTGTTGTCAAGAATGTGGTATTTTTAAAATGTTGAATGAATAATTAAAGGAGGTTATTTTAAATGTTGGAGAACCGCGTGTTGCAGTAAAGATAAATAGTAATAAAACTGAATTTACATTAAAAAATACGAAATGTTTCAAAACGTTAAGAAATATAGTTAAATGTGATAAAACTGATTTTTTAAAAAGGCGAAATAATAAAAACTATGAAAAAAATAAGTTAACATACTGACGGAAAACTGTATGTTAAGTCAAGAAACTGGAATGACATGGCAGCTTTTGTTGACTGGGCGGCTAGTGGTACTTGATGATGGCTATTGTTAGGAAAAATCGCTTACAAGGAATCGTGGTCATTGTTAGGAAAATATGCTGACGGTCATTGTTAGGCTCCCGATCGCGTAAATGATTGGGTCGCGGATCTCGCACTACATTTTTGTGTCGTGTAGTAAGGTGTGCTAATATTAAATAGTGACGCTCGCTCTTTCTCATTCAATGTAAAGCAAAACAAAATATATTTCACAATTTTATTAATACATCATATATATATATATATATATATATTACTGTCCGGATGCTGATAATTTTAACCGTCTGGGTTTCCTACACAACCGCCCTCCATTTTGACAAAACCTTGATCAAAGCTGGAATAGGTAATCGAGGACTTGGCTGAAACATCCTGGGCATCCACACTGGCTGCCGGAGCTGTCGTCTGATTAACAAGAGTGAGGTCCCCTTGGTTAACAAAAAAGGGCGTGTAGTTGATGTTAGCATAAGCGTTTTCGAGACTGCCTTAACGCCATCTATAGACAATGGAACTACCCCCTCTGCCTTCATGTCCTATCATCATCATGTGCCACCCTCAACACCATCACCCCTTCATGTCCTATCATCATCAAGCCACACAAAGTATCAACCCCTTCATGGCCTATCATCAGCATGTGCCACCCTCAACACTATCATCATCATGTGCCACCCTCATTCTCTCGCTCTCTCTCTCTCTCTCTCTCTCTCTCTCTCTTTCTCTATCGCATATCCAAGCTAACTCAAGTCAAATAAAAATCATCACCAAGCCACACAAATTGACACATCATCATCATGGGCCACCCTCAACACTATCATCATCATGTGCCACCCTCACTCACTCACTCTCTCTCTCTCTCTCTCTCTCTCTCTCTCTCTCTCTCTCTCTCTCTCTATCGCATATCCAAGCTAACTCAAGTCAAATAAAAATCATCACCAAGCCACACAAATTGACACATCATCATCATGTGCCACCCTCAACACTATCATCATCATGCGCCACCCCCAACACCAGCCCTTCATGTCCTATCATCATGTGCCACCCTCAACACCATCATCAAACCTTCATGTCCTATCATCATCATGTGCCACCCTCAACATCAAACCTTCCGGCTTGGACGGAGGAACTGTTTTCCATCAGTCGAGTAAATGAAACAAACCCCGTTACATATGTGTTGAAAGACGATAAGGGCGATGAGATAGAGGGGTCATTCTACACACCGAAAATTCAAAAAGTTGGAGACAAACTCATCATCCCTGCATGTCCTATCATCAACCCCACACAAAGTATCAACCAGCGAAATTCTCTCTCTCTCTCTCTCTCTCTCGCTCTGTCTCTCTCACATTCATGATAAACCAAAACAAAATAGGCTCATATTAAAAAAGTCGACCTAAAACCGTAAAATATTCCACTACAACACAGACCGCTAGACTGAACAGTACTATGAAAATAAACGTCCGTGAATCAAGCGCGCTTATAACACGAAGTCTCACATCCGACTAGTTTAAATATAATCCGGTAAATAAAAGTTAGGAGGCAAGGGCAGAAACTTAGGAGGTAAGGGCAGAAACCAAAGAGGCAAGGTCAGAAAACAAGGAGGGAAGGTCAGAATCTAAGAGGCAAGGGCAGAAACCTAGGAGACAAGGGCAGAAACCTAGGAAGCTGTGTTAGAAAACAAGGAGGGAAGGTCAGAAACCTAGGAGGCATGGTCAGAAAACAAGGAGGGAGGGTCAGAAATCTAAGAGGCAAGGGCAGAAACCTAGGAGGCGAGGTCAGAAACCTAGGAGGCGAGGTCAGAAACCAAGGAGGGAAGGTCAGAAAACTAGGAAGCAAAGGCTGAAAACCAAAGAGGCAAGGTCAGAAATCTAGGAAGCTGTGTTAGAAAACAAGGAGGCGAGGGCAGAAACCTAGGAGACAAGGGAAGAAACTTAGGAGGTAAGGGCAGAAACCAAAGAGACAAGGTTAGAAAACAAGGAGGGAGGGTCAGAAATCTAAGAGGCAAGGGCAGAAACCTAGGAGGCGAGGTCAGAAACCTAGGAGGCGAGGTCAGAAACCAAGGAGGGAAGGTCAGAAAACTAGGAGGGAAGGTCAGAAAACTAGGAAGCAAAGGCTGAAAACCAAAGAGGCAAGGTCAGAAATCTAGGAAGCTGCATTAGAAAACAAGGAGGGAAGGTCAGAAACCTAGGAGACATGGACAGAAAACTAGGAAGCAAAGGCTGAAAACCAAAGAGGCAAGGTCAGAAATCTAGGAAGCTGCATTAGAAAACAAGGAGGGAAGGTAAGAAACCTATCTACTTCCATACTGATACTAGTTAGACACATCGATCAGATAGTTACATCCAAATCGCAAACATTTTACCCCAGAACACAAAAATTTAGGGTCATACTCAAAAAGTCGACCTAAAAAGCCCAAAAGCTACTCACATAGTCATACTAGTTAGACACAACGAGCAGGAAGTTGGTCCAAAATGTTGGACCAAATCACAACGAACCACGAACCACAACCCCACGAACCATGGACTTAACGAACCATCAACTCACGAACGCGCCGATGAACGCATCGGGTTTCGTGTATAACCCAGGCTCCAATGTCACGTTGAAATAAAATCTGGCGTCGCAAATATCGTCGTTATCGAGAGATTCATAGCGAATCCAGACATCACCCTCTATTACATTGAAATAATTTAGCGGAAATTGTATCTCCACCAGTGCGATCTCATACTGCGTCGAAAATTGCCTCCAGCGTTCTCTAACATTGCCTCGATCGTTCTTTAACATTACCTCCAGCGTTCTCTAACATTGCCTCGATCGTTCGTTAACATTGCCTCCAGCGTTCTCTAACATTACCTCGAGCGTTCTCTAACATTGCCTCGATCGTTCTTTAACATTGCCTCCAGTGTTCTCTTCACAAGTTTCGTAAGGGAAACCTTGGTCGTACTGGGAGAAAAACTCGTTTACCCTAGCCATTTTAACGACCCCTTCTAATGATGACTCGCTGAGTGCCAAGTACAGACTATCTGTATCCATTTCACAGAGTCGAAAGTCGGACCTCTCTACGAATCTATCCAGGAAGTCATAGTAAAATTCCAACATTCCCAATTTGGTGTACTGGTAGACGAAAAAACCAAGCTGTGAAGGAAGATCCCACAGGATACTTCGATTTCCAAGCGACACCTCATACAGGTCTTCACCATAGGCGTCATGGTTTTAAACAGGGGTTAATTACCAACTTTGTTGTATTGGCCCCCTCTTTAACATAGGTCACGTTCACATGTTTCCCCAAATTCGTCAAGGTCTTCCCATAGGCCGAGAAAAATATTACCACCAGATCACAAAAATGTAGGCAGAAACCTAGGAGACAAGGTCAGAAACATAGGAGGCAAGGGCAGAAACCTAAGAGGCAATGATGGGGGCTATTCCTAACTTTCTTCTCAGTTCTTCATTTCTGAGCTTATCTCTCAGACTGTTTCCTGTCATTCGTCTAACACATTTCATCTCTGAGATCACAAAAATTTAGGCACATACTCAAAAAGTCGACCTCAAAACCATAAAAAGCTACTCCCACATTCATCTAAAAGTTACACCAAAACCGCACCAGATTTGCACCGTGCAAAAACATGCACAAGTTTGACACGCGCACCAGTTTGGCACAATGCACCTTCGTAAGGGGCGTAACAATCAACCTTCGTAAGGGGCGTAACAATCAGCCTTCGTAAGGGGCGTAACAATCATAAAAGTGATTATCACAGTAAATTTTTGGTATGGGGATGTCTATTGGTGCATTGTGCCAAACTGGTGCGCGTGTCAAACTTGTGCATGTTTTTGCACGGTGCAAATCTGGTGCGGTTTTGGTGTAACTTTTAGATGAATGTGGGAGTAGCTTTTTATGGTTTTGAGGTCGACTTTTTGAGTATGTGCCTAAATTTTTGTGATCTCAGAGATGAAATGTGTTAGACGAATGACAGGAAACAGTCTGAGAGATAAGCTCAGAAATGAAGAACTGAGAAGAAAGTTAGGAATAGCCCCCATCATTGCCTCTTAGGTTTCTGCCCTTGCCTCCTATGTTTCTGACCTTGTCTCCTAGGTTTCTGCCTACATTTTTGTGATCTGGTGGTAATATTTTTCTCGGCCTATGGGAAGACCTTGACGAATTTGGGGAAACATGTGAACGTGACCTATGTTAAAGAGGGGGCCAATACAACAAAGTTGGTAATTAACCCCCTGTTTAAAACCATGACGCCTATTGGTGAAGACCTGTATGAGGTGTCGCTTGGAAATCGAAGTATCCTGTGGGATCTTCCTTCACAGCTTGGTTTTTTCGTCTACCAGTACACCAAATTGGGAATGTTGGAATTTTACTATGACTTCCTGGATAGATTCGTAGAGAGGTCCGACTTTCGACTCTGTGAAATGGATACAGATAGTCTGTACTTGGCACTCAGCGAGTCATCATTAGAAGGGGTCGTTAAAATGGCTAGGGTAAACGAGTTTTTCTCCCAGTACGACCAAGGTTTCCCTTACGAAACTTGTGAAGAGAACACTGGAGGCAATGTTAAAGAACGATCGAGGCAATGTTAGAGAACGCTCGAGGTAATGTTAGAGAACGCTGGAGGCAATGTTAACGAACGATCGAGGCAATGTTAGAGAACGCTGGAGGTAATGTTAAAGAACGATCGAGGCAATGTTAGAGAACGCTGGAGGCAATTTTCGACGCAGTATGAGATCGCACTGGTGGAGATACAATTTCCGCTAAATTATTTCAATGTAATAGAGGGTGATGTCTGGATTCGCTATGAATCTCTCGATAACGACGATATTTGCGACGCCAGATTTTATTTCAACGTGACATTGGAGCCTGGGTTATACACGAAACCCGATGCGTTCATCGGCGCGTTCGTGAGTTGATGGTTCGTTAAGTCCATGGTTCGTGGGGTTGTGGTTCGTGGTTCGTTGTGATTTGGTCCAACATTTTGGACCAACTTCCTGCTCGTTGTGTCTAACTAGTATGACTATGTGAGTAGCTTTTGGGCTTTTTAGGTCGACTTTTTGAGTATGACCCTAAATTTTTGTGTTCTGGGGTAAAATGTTTGCGATTTGGATGTAACTATCTGATCGATGTGTCTAACTAGTATCAGTATGGAAGTAGATAGGTTTCTTACCTTCCCTCCTTGTTTTCTAATGCAGCTTCCTAGATTTCTGACCTTGCCTCTTTGGTTTTCAGCCTTTGCTTCCTAGTTTTCTGTCCATGTCTCCTAGGTTTCTGACCTTCCCTCCTTGTTTTCTAATGCAGCTTCCTAGATTTCTGACCTTGCCTCTTTGGTTTTCAGCCTTGCTTCCTAGTTTTCTGACCTTCCCTCCTAGTTTTCTGACCTTCCCTCCTTGGTTTCTGACCTCGCCTCCTAGGTTTCTGACCTCGCCTCCTAGGTTTCTGCCCTTGCCTCTTAGATTTCTGACCCTCCCTCCTTGTTTTCTAACCTTGTCTCTTTGGTTTCTGCCCTTACCTCCTAAGTTTCTTCCCTTGTCTCCTAGGTTTCTGCCCTCGCCTCCTTGTTTTCTAACACAGCTTCCTAGATTTCTGACCTTGCCTCTTTGGTTTTCAGCCTTTGCTTCCTAGTTTTCTGACCTTCCCTCCTTGGTTTCTGACCTCGCCTCCTAGGTTTCTGACCTCGCCTCCTAGGTTTCTGACCTCGCCTCCTAGGTTTCTGCCCTTGCCTCTTAGATTTCTGACCCTCCCTCCTTGTTTTCTGACCATGCCTCCTAGGTTTCTGACCTTCCCTCCTTGTTTTCTAACACAGCTTCCTAGGTTTCTGCCCTTGTCTCCTAGGTTTCTGCCCTTGCCTCTTAGATTTCTGACCTTCCCTCCTTGTTTTCTGACCTTGCCTCTTTGGTTTCTGCCCTTACCTCCTAAGTTTCTGCCCTTGCCTCCTAACTTTTATTTACCGGATTATATTTAAACTAGTCGGATGTGAGACTTCGTGTTATAAGCGCGCTTGATTCACGGACGTTTATTTTCATAAAGTTCAGTCTAGCGGTCTGTGTTGTAGTGGAATATTTTACGGTTTTAGGTCGACTTTTTTAATATGAGCCTATTTTGTTTTGGTTTATCATGAATGTGAGAGAGACAGAGCGAGAGAGAGAGAGAGAGAGAGAGAGAGAATTTCGCTGGTTGATACTTTGTGTGGGGTTGATGATAGGACATGCAGGGATGATGAGTTTGTCTCCAACTTTTTGAATTTTCGGTGTGTAGAATGACCCCTCTATCTCATCGCCCTTATCGTCTTTCAACACATATGTAACGGGGTTTGTTTCATTTACTCGACTGATGGAAAACAGTTCCTCCGTCCAAGCCGGAAGGTTTGATGTTGAGGGTGGCACATGATGATGATAGGACATGAAGGTTTGATGATGGTGTTGAGGGTGGCACATGATGATAGGACATGAAGGTCTGGTGTTGGGGTGGCGCATGATGATGATAGTGTTGAGGGTGGCACATGATGATGATGTGTCAATTTGTGTGGCTTGGTGATGATTTTATTTGACTTGAGTTAGCTTGGATATGCGATAGAGAAAGAGAGAGAGAGAGAGAGAGAGAGAGAGAGAGCGAGAGAGTGAGGGTGGCACATGATGATGATAGTGTTGAGGGTGGCACATGCTGATGATAGGCCATGAAGGGGTTGATACTTTGTGTGGCTTGATGATGATAGGACATGAAGGGGTGATGGTGTTGAGGGTGGCACATGATGATGATAGGACATGAAGGCAGAGGGGGTAGTTCCATTGTCTATAGATGGCGTTAAGGCAGTCTCGAAAACGCTTATGCTAACATCAACTACACGCCCTTTTTTGTTAACCAAGGGGACCTCACTCTTGTTAATCAGACGACAGCTCCGGCAGCCAGTGTGGATGCCCAGGATGTTTCAGCCAAGTCCTCGATTACCTATTCCAGCTTTGATCAAGGTTTTGTCAAAATGGAGGGCGGTTGTGTAGGAAACCCAGACGGTTAAAATTATCAGCATCCGGACAGTAATATATATATATATATATATATATATATATATATATGATGTATTAATAAAATTGTGAAATATAGAATTTTGTTTTGCTTTACATTGAATGAGAAAGAGCGAGCGTCACTATTTAATATTAGCACACCTTACTACACGACACAAAAATGTAGTGCGAGATCCGCGACCCAATCATTTACGCGATCGGGAGCCTAACAATGACCGTCAGCATATTTTCCTAACAATGACCACGATTCCTTGTAAGCGATTTTTCCTAACAATAGCCATCATCAAGTACCACTAGCCGCCCAGTCAACAAAAGCTGCCATGTCATTCCAGTTTCTTGACTTAACATACAGTTTTCCGTCAGTATGTTAACTTATTTTTTTCATAGTTTTTATTATTTCGCCTTTTTTAAAAAATCAGTTTTATCACATTTAACTATATTTCTTAACGTTTTGAAACATTTCGTATTTTTTAATGTAAATTCAGTTTTATTACTATTTATCTTTACTGCAACACGCGGTTCTCCAACATTTAAAATAACCTCCTTTAATTATTCATTCAACATTTTAAAAATACCACATTCTTGACAACAATAAGCGCTTAACTTCACAACAATAAGCGATACCCACGCGGATTTCCTAAAAATTGACCGTCAACAAATACCACATCGACACGTCATAAACATTTTAACCACTTTCAATACATTAGTCCACATTCTTGACAACAATAAGCGATACATCACGAGACGATCAGTCAACCATTGAACACCGACATTCCTCAACAATAAACGAATGAAACAACTACGTGTCACCGATCACGAGGGGCACACGGAGCGTCGAGGGGTCACGCCGACCGCCGGAGCGCCGCGAGGTCACCACGCGCCCGCCGCACGATCGATTAACTCCCCTTGATTCTCGTGTACATTTCGCGCGAGAGGCGCGCCGCGCGCCTCCCTATATATCTTTGTTAATTTAGCGCCTCAATACTAAGCAGATACACCATTACATACTACTCTGGTCTCTGAGATAGATAGATAGATAGATAGATAGATAGATAGATAGATAGATAGATAGATAGATAGATAGATAGATATATAGATAGATAGATAGATAGATAGATAGATAGATAGATAGATAGATAGATAGATAGATAGATAGATAGATAGATAGATAGATAGATAGATAGATAGATAGATAGATAGATAGATAGATAGATAGATAGATAGATAGATAGATAGATAGATAGATAGATAGATAGATAGATAGATAGATAGCTGGATGGATGGATGGATGGATGGATGGATGGATGATGGATGGATGGATGGATGGATGGATGGATGGGTGGGCGGGCGGGTGGGCGGGCGGGTGGGCGGGCGGGCAGGCAGACAGATAGATAGATTCTTGTTACAAACATTCATAACTAAAATATCGTGCATACAGAAATATTAACGTTAGCTAGAAACGATCCGTTGTGTGACTTGTGTCATAGATTGAAAGGGGGGACGGGGAGGGCAAATAAATGCAGTGCTGCGGTATAGATGGTAGCAGGGAGCCAGTAGTGGGGTGGGGTGTAACGTACACTCCTACAAGATATGGTGACAGCTTTACAGAAAAGGAACACAACAAAATACTGACATTTCGGTCTACATGTGGACTTCTGCAGGAAACGAGAAGAACAACAAACGATGGGAAACATAAATATTCCTACATCTACAATGATAGGTACAGGCAGGTCAAGGAGAAGTAAGCAGAGAGGCAAGAAATGAAATGATAAAACAAGAGAGTGGTGTGGCATATGATGAAGGATAGGTAAACGGTGGGAATAGAGTATATGTTTGTATATAAAATAATAAAATATAAAAAATGAGACTTTGCTTGTGGTAGAAATGAATCCGTCATTCATCCGCTACAAATTTAAATCATTTCCATAAAGAAATCAATTTTTTTAAATGAGTGGAAGTTTCCAGGCTCAAGTAACCTTCACCTCTAACTCTTGGAAAATGTCCAAAAATAGACCTAAAATGTCACTTTGAGATGGTAACAAACAGCCGTGCCATTAAAAGTGAAGGGAACTGTATATCATCGATGAGGATCGTACCCGATCTCTTGTCCTCAGAAGCCACTAACCACGGCTCTACCGCAGCTCCAGCTGTGTGAGGAGAATGAAGTGTTAAACGTCAAAGTCTTACAGTAAGGAGTCGATGATCTCCCCTGCTGTTATTACAATATATTTGATCTGTCTGTCTGATTTGTCAATTTTTCCGAGACAGAGTTTACATCAGATTCGGAACTTGGAGAAACATTCAGTGCTCTTGAATTAAAATAAACAATAGACTAAATGTTTTATTCTGTGTGTCATGAAAATGACGCACCACATTAAGAGATAAGATAGAGGGGATTAGGATGACAATGGAGAGAGACACTGTCAAAACATTAATGCGCTCATTATTCACGTCAATTTCCTGTTTGTCTATTACAATAGGCAGTTCAGCGGAACATCATTTCAGTTACTTATCTCTCTCTCTCTCTAATGTGAGGTAATTTTATCTGCTACTGTATGCAGAAAACAGTACAACCTGTGGCTGCCCTGTTGTCTGGTAGGTAAGCTCGGGAGAGTAAAAGGCTAAGGGAGGGTGCCCCGAAGTAAAACAACCCCACTGCCTTGCGGGTGAGACTTTTTAGTCAAAGGCTAGCGGAGCCAACCGTAAACAAACCGACGGAAGGCAACAGAAAACCACCGTCGTAACTTCTTTGTACAATCATGAACCGCAAAAAGAGTTCTTAAATGTTACGTAGTGCCAGACTTAACATATGGATGCGAATCATGGACAATAGGACAACAGACAAGAAAATCACTGGAGTCTGTAGAAATGTGGCTTTACAGAAGAATGTTGAGAGTACCATGGACAGCTAAGAAGAGTAATGAAAATGATCTGAGAGAGGTCAAAGTAAAAAGATAGCTAATTTCCAAGATTAGGAAGAAACAATCATCATTTTTCGGCCATGCAATGAGAAGAGAACAAGTTAAATATATTGTTGTAACAACTGGGAAAATTGAGGGACGAACAGATAGAGAAGAGCAAAGAGAAAAAATAACAGACAGCTTAAGAGAATGGCTTGGCAGAAGGTCAACAACAGAAATGATAAATAGCTGCTGAGATTGAAAGTTGTGGAGAGACATGATCACCTACGCCAGCAGGCCCGGTACTTGATGATGATGATGATGATGATGATGATCTCTCTCTCTGCGATCAAGACTCAATCAGAGTAGGATTCCAGACTCTCTCATGAAGTCAGCTGTCTGTTTAAGTGAATCGATTGTCCCATATAGTTTCTCTTCCAGGGAGGTGGGTGTGGACCACATTGCTCTTCTCAAGACTGTGTACTCGGAGCGATCCTGTAGAACACCTATACTCATCAAGATCTATACATCATCATCATCATCATCATCAAGTACCATGCCTGCTGGCATAGATGATCATGTCTCTCCGCAACTTTCCATCTCGAAAATAATGTATCACTTCTGTTGTTGACCTTCTGCCAAGCCATTCTTTTAAGCTGTCTGGTATCTTTTCTCTTTGCTTCCCTCTATCTCTTCGTCCCTCAACTTTCCCAGTTGTCACTATAAATTCCAGCTGATCCCTTCTCATGACATGGCAAAAAATGATGATTGTGTCTTCCAAATATTGGAAAATAGCTCTCTCTTTTCTTTGACCTCTTTCAGAACGTTTTCATTACTCTTCTTAGCTCTGCGTGGTATTTTCAACATTCTTCTGCAAAACCACATTTCTACAGCTTCCAATGATTTTCTTGTCTGTTGTCCTATTGTCCATGATTCACATCCATATGTTAAGACTGGCTCTACATAACATTTAAGACCTCTTTTTCTTGTTTCTATTGTCCAAAATGGATTACACAGTATTTTCTTCATTTTTTTTTAAAAGCTACTTTTGCCTGAACCATTCTGCATATCACCACTGTTGAAACCATTTACCTACAATTACATGTACATCTACCAAGATATAACAAACTTTTGTGGTAATAAACGGTCAATTCTACACTTGAAAACATGCTAATTAGAAAATAGGTTTAACAATTTTTTGTTTAGCCACTTCACTTGAATAGAATTGCTGTAGTGTTATGTCTTTTACAGCCTAGGGCCCGGTACAATCGCTTTCGGTCATCATCATGAATGACAGAAAACAGGCTCAGAGATTAGATCAGAAGTGAAGAACCGAGGAAAAAAAATAACTTGGGATAATTCCCTTCATAGAGTATATAAAGTAATAACAGATACGATGATTTGGCCACGTGATAAGACAGATAGAAAGATCAAAACACAAAACAGCGAGCCTTTTTATAAACATTGCGAAAACACCAGACTCAAGGACCGACCACGAAAGAGATGAATTTATTGAATGGTAGAAACACTGTGAAAAATAACAGCAGCAGAGGCCAACAGAAGAACAAAATACCGCACAACGTTGAAAGGCTAGTGAGGAAGGAAAGTAAAAGATTCAAAATATTGATTACATGTTAACAAGAAGAAACACACAAATTGTAATATTGTAAAATAAGAAAGTACGAATTTGAATTCAAGTTACCGTTTCGTTTTGACGTGGAAGTAAAGTAATTTGAGGAGCACACTCCGTGCACAAAGTGGAAAGTACATGTAGTGAAAGGTGTGGTGTTCCTGGTGAAGTAAAGTAATTTGAGGAGCACACTCCGTGCACAAAGTGGAAAGTACATGTAGTGAAAGGTGTTCCAGGTGAAGTAAAGTAATTTGAGGAGCACACTCCGTGCACAAAGTGGAAAGTACATGTAGTGAAAGGTGTTCCTTGTGAAGTAAAGTAATTTGAGGAACACACTCCGTGCACAAAGTGTAAAGTACATGTAGTGAAAGGTGTGGTGTTCCTGGTGAAGTAAAGTAATTTGAGGAGCACACTCCGTGCACAAAGTGGAAAGTACATGTAGTGAAAGGTGTTCCTGGTGAAGTAAAGTAATTTGAGGAGTACACTTCGTGCACAAAGTGGAAAGCACATGTAGTGAAAGGTGTGGTGTTTCTGGTGAAGTAAAGTAATTTGAGGAGTACACTCCGTGCACAAAGTGGAAAGCACATGTAGTGAAAGGTGTGGTGTTTCTGGTGAAGTAAAGTAATTTGAGGAGTACACTCCGTGCACAAAGTGGAAAGCACATGTAGTGAAAGGTGTGGTGTTTCTGGTGAAGTAAAGTAATTTGAGGAGTACACTCCGTGCACAAAGTGGAAAGCACATGTAGTGAAAGGTGTTCCCGGTGATAGAACTAGAGAACGTGTTCAGTGCGATCTATGACAATTTTGCCTTCGATTAGATATGACAGATTTAGCCATAACGCTTTGAATGTCGATAAAACATCGGTTTAAATCTGTCATAGATTCGAAGCTGACTTATTTGTATCATAGCTGATCAATCAGAACGGACGCTACTCCACCCTCAGACCTTCTCCGAATCACAGCCCGGTACGGACAAAATGATGTGATCTCAGTTGTATTGGACAGAAAGATGCATTTTGTTGGAAACAGCGACGCTTGAAAAGATGCGCTAAATTAACGCTTATTTTAGATCTGATGACAAAAAAAGAGAGTAAGAATGTAAGGAAGACAGAAGAAAAAAAACAAAGAAAATGTGAAAAACGTGTATGGGGATGTGTGGCATACGCGTCATGGAAATTGTGAGGGCAATATTTGAGATATAAATACAGAGCGATCAGTGAGAAATTAGTCCAGGGCGATCAGTGAGAAATTAGTCCAGGGCGATCAGTGAGAAATTAGTCCAAGGCGATGAGTGAGAAATTAGTCCAAGGCGATCAGTGAGAAATTAGTCCAGGGCGATCAGTGAGAAATTAGTCCATGGCGATCAGTGAGAAATTAGTCCATGGCGATCAGTGAGAAATTAATCCATGGCGATCAGTGAGAAATTAGTCCATGGCGATCAGTGAGAAATTAGTCCATGGCGATCAGTGAGAAATTAGTCCATGGCGATCAGTGAGAAATTAGTCCATGGCGATCAGTGAGAAATTAGTCCATGGCGATCAGTGAGAAATTAGTCCATGGCGATCAGTGAGAAATTAGTCCATGGCGATCAGTGAGAAATTAGTCCATGGCGATCAGTGAGAAATTAGTCCAAGTTGATCAGTGAGAAATTAGTCCAAGGCGATCAATGAGAAATTAGTCCAAGGCGATCAATGAGAAATTAGTCCAAGTTGATCAGTGAGAAATTAGTCCATGTTGATCAGTGAGAAATTAGTCCAAGTTGATCAGTGAGAAATTAGTCCAAGTTGATCAGTGAGAAATTAGTCCAAGGCGATCAGTGAGAAATTAGTCCAAGTTGATCAGTGAGAAATTAGTCAAAGGCGATCAGTGAGAAATTAGTCCAAGTTGATCAGTGAGAAATTAGTCCAAGGCGATCAGTGTGAAATTAGTCCATGTTGATCAGTGAGAAATTAGTCAAAGGCGATCAGTGAGAAATTAGTCCAAGTTGATCAGTGAGAAATTAGTCCAAGGCGATCAGTGAGAAATTAGTCCAAGGCGATCAGTGAGAAATTAGTCCATGGCGATCAGTGAGAAATTAGTCCAAGGCGATCAGTGAGAAATTAGTCCAAGTTGATCAGTGAGAAATTAGTCCAAGTTGATCAGTGAGAAATTAGTCCAAGGCGATCAGTGAGAAATTAGTCCAAGTTGATCAGTGAGAAATTAGTCCATGGCGATCAGTGAGAAATTAGTCCATCGCGATCAGTGAGAAATTAGTCCATGGCGATCAGTGAGAAATTAGTCCAAGTTGATCAGTGAGAAATTAGTCCATGGCGATCAGTGAGAAATTAGTCCAAGTTGATCAGTGAGAAATTAGTCCATGGCGATCAGTGAGAAATAATTTTAGAGAAAGCTGTAAAATATGTGTCCAGTTGCGGAATCTGAAATTTGTATCCGTAACGAACTATGAGAAATACACTAATTATGAAAAATTAATCTTAATGAATAATATGAGTATCTCGTCTCAGTGTAAACTATGAAAGATGTTTCCTTGATGAACTAAAAATAAATGCGCCATAAGAAGTAATAAAAAATAAAGAAAATAAATTCACCTTAAGAAGTGTACGCATTAAACACGTCAAGAAATGAGCTCATTATTCACCTCAAGAAATACACTCATTATTCACCTCAAGAAATGCGCTCATTATTCACGTCAAGAAATGCGCTCATTATTCACGTCAAGAAATGCGCTCAATATTCACGTAAATAAATGCGCTCATTATTCATGTCAATAAATGCGCTCATTATTCACGATGGCTGGACCAAGCGGCACGTCACGTAGTTATCGGATTGAAAACGTCTTAACCGTACGCGTCTGAACTAAATTTATATATATATATATATTTTTACGTTCGACAGCTTTTACCTATGACGAAGTCCCAGAGACTAGGAACTAAATTTTCCGTGTTAATACATTTTTCCCTGGCAGCCGTGTGCACAGGGGTCCCTCTCCGCACAGGCAGTTAACTCCGTCTTCGGAGGCAGTCATATTTTTTGCGTCCATGAGTAATTTACGTTACTCGAGCCTCGCTGCTGAGACCAAGGGTAGTTGGCGCCGAGAGAAATCATAAATAAAAATCGAAGCTGGTGCAGCCGGGATTTGAACCCACAACCTCTCTATCTCGAGGCCGGCGACTTGCCTTGAGACTAACCAGTTCCCAGAAAGTTAAACAAGTTTAACACCATACACGAGGACTATTTCTTGCTAAATAATTGTTAAACTACCGTGCGCTACCGGGGCCCGAAAGGGGAGTAAAGAATAGCGGCGCTGTACCCTACCAGGCATGTTCGTAAGAGACGAGAAAGGAGGGTTGGGCATGGGACTGGCTATCCCATACTGTAAAAAAAAAATAAGCCGAAAAAACTTCACAAACATGGACCACTAACATAGAATTATGGAAAACTACCAGTAAAACACCAGTGGATAAAGAGATACAGCGAAGATGATGGCGCTGGATAGGACACACACTACGGAAGCTAACTGAGAGTATTACACAACAGGCCCTTTTTTGGAATCCCCAGGGGAAAAGACAAAGAGGAAGACCAAGGAATTCTTGGAGAAGACAGATTGAAGTAGAGATGAAGATGATGGGGAAGACATGGAATGATCTTAAAAGAATGGCAAGTGAAAGAACGACTTGGAAAGTGTTTGTTGAAGACTTATGCTCCACTGGGAGCTTAAAAGGTAGAAGAGGAAGAAGAATAATTGTTAAACTTACTTCTTACCGAAGTTCGCTGTACCCAACACGGAAAATAACTCTTGTAAATGTCAGTTCAAGTCGTCTCAACCTGTCATAGACACACCTGTTTGCACGAATGTGTAATTTGCACTATTTACAGTCTAAATAAAAACAAGCCCGCAGCAAAACATTTGAACCACGCGCGTGCTAAATTCATCCGCCAGAAGATGTGAAAAGTCAAATCTGAGATTAGACAAAAAGTCCCCACTCCAGAAAGTGGTTTAACGTCTTGTACAAACAGTGATATCAGTATTTTTTTTGTCAGGTTTGCCTCAGTTCATCCACGTTAACCATTCCTCTTTAGAGCTTCTTTATTTCTCAAAAGTTATGTTTAACAACCACGCATTTCTCTCAACCTGAACTAAAAATCTCGTTATTTTTCTCTGAACTTCTCCTAGCAACCTCGTGAAATGTGTAGACCCATCTACAAAAAAATAAAAAAAGGAAGAAAAACTCCATTATTTGTATAAAAACCCTACTAAAATTTCCATTATTTGTTTTAGCCTATCTAAAATTCCATTATTTGTCTAAAAAGACATTGAAAAACTCCATTATGTGTCTAAAACACACCTAAAAACTCCATTATTTGTCTACAGTCATATAAAAAAAATTACATTATCTGTAAAAACCGATTTAAAAAATCAATTGTTGTTAAAACCCATCTAAAAACTACTCCATTATTTGTCTTAACCAATCCTAAAATGCCATTATTTGTCTCACCCAATCCTAAAATGTCATTATTTGTCTCAACCATTCCTAAAATGCCATTATTTGTTTCAACCAATTCTAAAATGCCATTATTTGTTTCAACCAATCCTAAAATGCCATTATTTGTTTCAACCAATCCTAAAATGCCATTATTTGTTTCAACCAATCCTAAAATGCCATTATTTGTTTCAACCAATTCTAAAATGCCATTATTTGTTTCAACCAATCCTAAAATGCCATTATTTGTTTCAAACAATCCTAAAATGCCATTATTTGTCTCAACCAATCCTAAAATGCCATTATTTGTCTCAACCAATCCTAAAATGCCATTATTTGTCTCAACCAATCCTAAAATGCCATTATTTGTCTCAACCATTCCTAAAATGCCATTATTTGTCTCAACAAATCCTAAAATGCCATTATTTGTTTCAACCAATCCTAAAATGCCATTATTTGTCTCAACCATTCCTAAAATGCCATTATTTGTCTCAACCAATCCTAAAATGCCATTATTTGTTTCAACCAATCCTAAAATGCCATTATTTGTTTCAACCAATCCTAAAATGCCATTATTTGTTTCAACCAATCCTAAAATCCCATTATATGTTTCAACCAATCCTAAAATGCCATTATTTGTTTCAACCAATTCTAAAATGCCATTATTTGTTTCAACCAATTCTGAAATGCCATTATTTGTTTCAACCAATTCTAAAATGCCATTATTTGTTTCAACCAATCCTAAAATGCCATTACTTGTTTCAACCAATCTAAAATTGTATTATTTGTCTAAACCACCATAAAAGCCTCATTATTTTTTGGTTCACGGAAAATAAACATCGCAGAAAAAAAACATTCTAGAAAAAGAATTATTGCAGAAAAAAAAACATTGTCGCGGAAAAAAACATTGCAGAAATAAACATCACAGAAAAAAACATCGCGGAAAACACACCTCGGAAAAAATATCGCTGAAAAAACGTCGTGGTAAAAGCTACTAAATAAAAAAAAACATCGCGGTAAAAGCAACTAAATAAAAAAACGTTACGTAAAAGCAACTAAATAAAAAACGTTGCGGCAAAAGCAACTATATAAAACACGTTGCGGTAAAAGCAACTAAATAAAAAAACGTTGCGGCAAAAGCAACTAAATAAAAAACGTTGCAGTAAAAGCAACTAAATAAAAAACGTTGCGGTAAAAGCAACTAAAAAAAAAGTTGTGGTAAAAACAACTAAATAAAAAAAGTTGCGGTAAAAGCAACTAAAATAAAAAACGTTGCGGTAAAAGCAACTAAAATAAAAAACGTTGCGGTAAAAGCAACTAAATAAAAAACGTTGCGGTAAAAGCAACTAAAATAAAAAACGTTGCGGTAAAAGCAACTAAATAAAGAACGTTGCGGTAAAAGCAACTAAATACAAAAACGTTGCGGTAAAAGCAACTAAAATAAAAAACGTTCCGGTAAAAGCAGCTAAAATAAAAAACATCGCGGTAAAAGCAACTAAATAAAAAAACGTTGCAGTAAAAGCAACTAAAATAAAAAAAACGTTGCGGTAAAAGCAGCTAAAATAAAAAACATCGCGGTAAAAGTAACTAAAATAAAAAACGTTGCAGTAAAAGCAACTAAAATAAAAAAAAAACATCGTGGTCAAAGCAGCTAAAATAAAAAAAGTTGCGGTAAAAGCAGCTAAAATTAAAAAAACGTCGCGGTAAAAGCAACTAAATACAAAAACATCGTGGTAAAAGCAACTAAAATAAAAAACGTTGCGGTAAAAGCAACTAAAATAAAAAACATCGCGGTAAAAGCAACTAAAATAAAAAACGTTGCGGTAAAAGCAACTAAAATATAAAACGTCGCGGTAAAAGCAACTAAAATAAAAAACGTTGCGGTAAAAGCAACTAAAATAAAAAACGTTGCGGTAAAAGCAACTAAAATAAAAAAACGTTGCGGTAAAAGCAGCTAAAATAAAAAACATCGCGGTAAAAGTAACTAAAATAAAAAACGTTGCGGTAAAAGCAACTAAAATAAAAAAAAACATCGTGGTAAAAGCAGCTAAAATAAAAAACGTTGCGGTAAAAGCAGCTAAAATAAAAAAAAACGTCGCGGTAAAAGCAACTAAATACAAAAACATCGTGGTAAAAGCAACTAAAATAAAAAAAACATCGTGGTAAAAGCAACTAAAATAAAAAACGTTGCGGTAAAAGCAACTAAAATAAAAAAAACGTCACGTAAAAAACATCGCGGTAAAACCACAATGAAGAAAAGACATCGCAGAAAAAACATCCCGGAAAAAAACATCGCAGAAGCAACATCACGGTAAAGTCATCTAAATAAATAAACGTCAAGTTTCATCGCAAGGAAAAAATATAAGAAATGAGAATATTTGATGGTAGAAAGTAACAAGAGCCAAGTGCTATAATGATGCCTGCGAACTCGTCTGAACTAAGAACGCTAATATTATGATTTATGTAATCACAAGTCTGTTAGAATAAGAGTTCTAAAATGTTACATAGAGCCAGTCTTATGGTTGCGACATATGGATGCGAGTCATGGACAATAGGACAACTGACAAGAAAATCACTGGAGTCTGTAGAAATGTGGTTTTACAGAAGAATGTTGAGAATACCATAGACAGCTAAGAAGAGTAATGAAGATGTTCTGAGACAGGTCAAAGCAAAAAGAGAGTTAATTTCTAATATTAGGAAGAAACAATCATCATTTTTTGTCCATGTAATGAGAAGAGAACAGCTGGAGTATATTGTAAAAACTGGAAAAATTGACGGACGAAGAGATAGAGGGAAGCAAAGAGAAAAAAAAAACAGACAACTTAAGAGAATGGCTTGGCAGAAGGTCAACAACAGAAATGATAAATAGCTGCCGAGATCGAAAGTTATGGAGAGACATGATCACCTACGCCAGTAGGCCCGGTACTTGATGATGATGAATCACAAGTCCAATTGCGAAGTAGCCATAGATGTCGGAAGTCGCTACAGTGTGTCAACAAAATGAAGTACGACTAGGAGAAGTAGACATACAAGTACATAATTGTAAGAAGGAAAGTGAAATAATAAACTACAGATATCAAGAATACATGAGAAATAAACTACCTAATTATGAGAAATTATCGTAATGAATAAAATGAGAATTTCATCTCAGTGAGAACTATGAACACATTTCCAAGATGAACTAAAAATACAGGCCCTCATTATTCACTTTAAGAAATGAGTTTATTATTCACCTTAAGAAATGGGCTCATTATTCACTTTAAGAAATGCCCTCATTATTCACCTTTAGAAGTGAGTTTATTATTCACCTTAAGAAATGGGCTCATTATTCACTTTAAAAAATGTGCACATTATTCACTTTAAGAAATGCCCTCATTATTCACCTTTAGAAGTGAGTTTATTATTCACCTTAAGAAATGGGCTCATTATTCACTTTAAAAAATGTGCACATTATTTACTTTAAGAAATGTGCACATTATTCACTTTAAGAAATGCGATCATTATTCACCTTAAGAAATGGGCTGATTATTCACTTTAAGAAATGTGCGCATTATTCACTTTAAGAAATGTGCGCATTATTCACTTTAAGAAATGTGCACATTATTCACTTTAAGAAATGCGCTCATTATTTACCTTAAGAAATTAGCTCATTATTCAATTTAAGAAATGCGCTCATTATTCACTTTAAGAAACACGCTCATTATTTACCTTAAGAAATGGACTCATTATTCACCTTAAGAAATGCGCTCATTATTCACTTTAAGAAATGTACACATTATTCACTTTAAGAAATGTGCACATTATTCACTTTAAGAAATGCGCTCATTATTCACTTTAAAAAATGTGCACATTATTCACTTTAAGAAATGCGCTCATTATTCACTTTAAGAAATGTGCACATTATTCACTTTAAGAAATGTGCACATTATTCACTTTAAGAAATGTGCACATTATTCACTTTAAGAAATGCGCTCATTATTCACCTTAAGAAATGGTCTCATTATTCACTTTAAGAAATGTGCACATTATTCACTTTAAGAAATGTGCGCATTATTCACTTTAAGAAATGTGCATATTATTCACTTTAAGAAATGCGCTCATTATTCACCTTAAGAAAGGTGCTCATTATTCACTTTAAGAAATACGCTCATTATTTACCTTAAGAAATGCGCTCATTATTCACTTTAAGAAATACGCTCATTATTCACCTTAAAGAATACGCCCATTATTCATGTTCATATATTCATCATTCTTATCAATGCAGGTGTTTGTGCAGTCTACTACGCCCGTGCGATTTTAGCATATTCAACTGAACAACAGGAAAAGATGCAGTTTAGATTTTTCACAGACAAGGTTAAACGTCTGAGAAATTTTTTGTGTGTAAAATATAAAACGCGACACACAATATTAGATCATTTTTCTTCACCAAGAACTAGTAGTTGTATAAAAGTCATACATATCAACAAGGCAACAATCAACAAGGGGACAACATCAGCATGAACGATATACATCCTGTTAAACATAATATAAGTTTGAATAAAAGTTACAGGAACCAACAACAGAAATGTTAATTTGAATTTCTCAGAATTAAGCAATAGTATAAAATGTGAGTGAATTATTCAAACACTCAAAATGGGACGTTATATGTGGAAGTTCCCTTAAATGATTATAATACTCTAAATGTGACGTTATATGTGGAAGTTCCCTTAAATGATTATAATATTCAAAATGGGACGTTATATGTAGAAATCCCCTTAAATGATTATAATATTCAAAATGGGACGTTATATGTAGAAATTCCCTTAAATGATTATAATATTCAAAATGGGACGTTATATGTAGAAATTCACTTAAATGATTATAATATTCAAAATGGGACGTTATATGTAGAAATCCCCTTAAATGATTATAATATTCAAAATGGGACGTTATATGTAGAAATTCCCTTAAATGATTATAATATTCAAAATGGGACGTTATATGTAGAAATTCCCTTAAATGATTATAATATTCAAAATGGGACGTTATATGTAGAAATCCCCTTAAATGATTATAATATTCAAAATGGGACGTTATATGTAGAAATTCTCTTAAATTAATTCACATCATCTTAAATACTATTTGGGTTGTCGGTGCCAATGTTTTAATCTATTTTAATTGGGCTCTTATCGAGAAGTTAAGTAATACGGTGCAAATAAGCTGCAATATATGAGATACATTTCAGAAAATGAAAAATTTCTAATGCAACAAATCTATGTCAATAGAACTGAGAAAGAGAGTTCATCGGTGCTATATAGAACCAATTCTGACCTATGGAAGCGAATCATGGACAGTAGACAAACAAATGAAAAGACGATTAGAGGCCACAGAGATGAAGAAGAATATTGAAAGTTCCCTGGACAGCTAAAAAGACCAATGGGGAAGTTCTCAAAGAGGCCAACACAAAAAGAGAGCTAAAAAAAAAAAAACATCAGAAAGAAAGAATTAACATTTTTCGTGCACATCATGAGAAGAGGAAAGTTGGAATATTTAATTACAACTGGCAAGATAAAAGGAAAGAGAGATCGCATACGACAAAGAGAGAAAATATTAGATAGCTGGGTGTCATTGCATGGAAAACAGTCAACAACAGAACTGATACGATGCATTGTAGATAGAAGATTCTGGAAGGACATGATTGCCTACATCATCCGGTATGGCACATGATGATGGTGATGATATGAGATAATGTTTGAGTTATCGGCCGATGTCTTACAAACGTTTCAATCAATTCCCCCACTTCCACTTTTCTAAACATGTGTTGCTGTCAAAGTTGTATTTTTATATCGAATTCTTCAATGTAACTGAACTCTTCATAATGACATTTTCGGATATCGTGTTTGTCTCCCTTTTTCGTACCTTGCTGGTATTGTTTGATTGGCTGGTTTGTCTTCAAAGTCATCGCCGAGAAATGAAATCTTAATCAAATCTGGTTCACTGACGTCAGGTGTCATCTATGAGTTCCTGACTGCTTTCAGACCACGATTTCTCAGACGTCATGGGCTCCACTTTTTGATTCACCAAAAGCTCAAGACAGAGAAATTTGACAGGCGAAAAAAATGTAAATAATGGGTGGGCCGAGCAGAAGATGTCATCAAACAGGTCTGAGGGCTTACCAATATCAACGTTCGCCAGAAGTGGATACCGGTGCCTGTGTCATTCAGGGAGACATTCACGTGTATTGTCACACTCGACCGGAATTGTAGGGAACAGAACTCAGTCGTGGTCAATGCGGAGGTCAACGGTCTCATCTGGGGTAACACTGATGAGAAAGATGCAGTCATCTATATAGACGGATCCATAATACGACACCAAAGGAGTGTATGGACATTTACAGCAGAATATTCAAAGAAGACAGTGGTGCTTACGTTATGACCACGAGTAGCATGATGATGGAGATGATGGCAGTGATCAAGGCATTCAACTAGTTAGAGTCACAAGACTACACCCACCCCTGCAACCTTAGTGGTTCGAAGAGCATATTAAGAAAAGTGGAGGCGGACTTTATACGCACGCAATGGGTAGAGTTATTGCAGAAGTAATAAAAAAAACGTCCCTGGACATGCGGGAGTACGGGGAAAGGAAAGAGCGGACATGTTGGCTTACTGTGCCAACTGTGCCATTTGAAGACAGTCAACCAATGGATCGGGTGGACGTGATCAATGCCCTCCGAGGTGTGGGAAATGCACAGGACTTCAACAGCAATGAGTCTACGTCACTCCTTCGGATAAAAGGATGGGAATTAAGATGGGCACAGCCAGAAACGAGAAACTTAGTGGGCGTGTAAGAAGACTAACCAGCCAACACAGAACTGGAGTCGTCAGTCGCTGAATACTGCGGGACTTGTCGAGGAGGGGGTTGTGCTCCTATGGGTATATTCGGAGGGTAGTGATGATGACTTGCAAAGACCTCAATAACTCAATGATTCAACAGCCATGTCAGTATCCCTACAGAGACCCTACTCCCTCTAATCGACTGGCCTAGCCAAGACAATTCTCCAATGAACTGTTAAAAAGAGAGAAGGAGAGATCGACAGAGAAAGTGATGGAAAGATAACACCAAGTATTGGACAGCAGAGTCCCAAAGAATGACTGAAGTTATCGTAAGTAAACTAAAGAGCCCCGTCACCCAAGTGGCGTATATGGAATATGGTGTTAGTGATCATAATTTTTTTAACCTTCGGCACATAATTTTTGGGGTAATGTGGTCGGTATTACGCCTGTGCCGTGAAGATATAGAGAAATGGATAAATTTGAAGAAGTCTGACAATGGTGCCCCAACGATCCCCAGAGTTATAGAGTGAAGAGGAAGAGGCAGAAAAGACGAAGAAGAGGCAGAAGAAGAGGCAGAAGAAGAAGCAGAAGAGGCAGCAGAAAAAGAAGCAGAAGAAGCAGAAGTAGAAGCAGAAGAAGAAGCAGAAGAAGCAGAAGAAGAAGCAGAAGAAGCAGAAGAATAAGCAGAAGAAGAAGCAGAAGAAGAAGCAGAAGTGGAAGCAGAAGAAGAAGCAGAAGAAGAAGCAGAAGAAGCAGAATAAGAAGCAGAAGAAGCAGAAGAAGAAGCAGAAGAAGAAGCAGAAGAAGCAGAAGAAGAAGCAGAAGAAGAGGCAGAAGAAGAAGCAGAATAAGAAGCAGAAGAAGCAGAAGAAGCAGAAGTAGAAGCAGAAGAAGAAGCAGAAGAAGCAGAAGAAGCAGAAGAAGAAGTAGAAGATGAAGCAGAAGTGGAAGCAGAAGAAGAAGTAGAAGCAGAAGAAGAAGCAGAAGATGAAGCAGAAGAAGAAGCAGAAGAAGAAGCAGAAAAAAAGAAGCAGAAGAAGCAGAAGAAGAAGCAGAAGAAGAAGCAGAAGAAGCAGAAGAAGCAGAAGTAGAAGCAGAAGAAGAAGCAGAAGAAGAAGCAGAAGAAGCAGAAGAAGCAGAAGTAGAAGCAGAAGAAGAAGCAGAAGAAGCAGAAGAAGAAGCAGAAGAAGCAGAAGAATAAGCAGAAGGAGAAGCAGAAGAAGAAGCAGAAGTGGAAGCAGAAGAAGAAGCAGAAGAAGAAGCAGAAGAAGCAGAAGAGGCAGCAGAAGAAGCAGAAGAAGAAGCAGAAGAAGAAGCAGAAGAAGAAGAAGCAGAAGAAGCAGAAGTAGAAGCAGAAGTAGAAGCAGAAGAAGAGGCAGAAGAAGCAGAAGAAGCAGAAGTAGAAGCAGAAGAAGAAGCAGAAGAAGCAGAAGAAGCAGAAGAAGCAGAAGAAGAAGTAGAAGAAGCAGAAGAAGAAGCAGAAGAAGAAGCAGAAGAAGAAGCAGAAGAAGCAGAAGAAGCAGAAGTAGAAGCAGAAGAAGAAGCAGAAGAAGCAGAAGTAGAAGCAGAAGTAGAAGCAGAAGAAGCAGAAGTAGAAGCAGAAGAAGAAGCAGAAGAAGAAGCAGAAGAAGCAGAAGTAGAAGCAGAAGAAGAAGCAGAAGAAGCAGAAGAAGAAGTAGAAGAAGCAGAAGAAGAAGCAGAAGAAGAAGCAGAAGAAGAAGCAGAAGAAGCAGAAGAAGAAGCAGAAGAAGCAGAAGAAGCAGAAGTAGAAGCAGAAGAAGCAGAAGAAGTAGTAGAAGAAGCAGAAGAAGCAGAAGAAGCAGAAGTAGAAGCAGAAGAAGAAGCAGAAGAAGCAGAAGTAGAAGCAGAAAAAGCAGAAGAAGTAGTAGAAGAAGCAGAAGAAGCAGAAGAAGCAGAAGTAGAAGCAGAAGAAGAAGCAGAAGAAGAAGCAGAAGAAGCAGAAGAAGAAGTAGAAGAAGCAGAAGAAGCAGAAGTAGAACCAGAAGAAGAAGCAGAAGAAGCAGAAGAAGCAGAAGTAGAAGCAGAAGAAGAAGCAGCAGAAGCAGAAGAAGAAGCAGAAGAAGAAGCAGAAGAAGCAGAAGAAGAAGCAGAAGAAGAAGCAGAAGAAGCAGAAGAAGAAGCAGAAGAAGCAGAAGAAGAAGCAGAAGTAGAAGCAGAAGAAGAAGCAGAAGAAGAAGCAGAAGAAGCAGAAGAAGCAGAAGTAGAAGCAGAAGAAGAAGAAGTAGAAGAAGCAGAAGAAGAAGCAGAAGAGGAAGCAGAAGAAGCAGAAGAAGAAGCAGAAGAAGCAGAAGAAGAAGTAGAAGAAGCAGAAGTAGAAGCAGAAGAAGCAGAAGAAGCAGAAGAAGAAGAAGAAGAAGCAGAAGAAGCAGAAGAAGAAGCAGAAGAAGCAGAAGAAGAAGCAGAAGAAGCAGAAGAAGCAGAAGAAGAAGCAGAAGAAGCAGAAGAAGAAGCAGAAGTAGAAGCAGAAGAAGCAGAAGTAGAAGCAGAAGAAGAAGCAGAAGAAGAAGCAGAAGAAGAAGCAGAAGAAGAAGCAGAAGAAGAAAAAAGTAAAAGAGGAAGCAGAAGAAGAAGCAGTAGAAGAAAAAAGTAGAAGAAGAAGCAGAATAAGAAAAAAGCAGAAGAAGAAGCAGAGGTAGAAAAAAGTAGAAGAAGAAGCAGAAGAAGAAGCAGAAGAAGAAAAAAGTAGAAGAAGAAGCAGAAGTAGAAGCAAAAGAAGAAAAAGTAGAAGAAGAGGCAGAAGAAGAAGCAGAAGAAGAAAAAAGTAGAAGAAGAAGCAGAAGAAGAAGCAGAAGAAGAAGCAGAAGAAGCAGAAGTAGAAGCAGAAGAAGAAGCAGAAGAAGAAGTAGAAGAAGAAGTAGAAGAAGAAGCAGAAGAAGAAGCAGAAGAAGAAGCAGAAGAAGAAGCAGAAAAAGAAGCAGAAGTAGAAGCAGAAGTAGAAGCAGAAGTAGAAGCAGAAGTAGAAGTAGAAGCAGAAGCAGAAGAAGAAAAAAGCAGAAGAAGAAGCAGAAAAGAAGCAGAAGAAGAAAAAAGCAGAAGAAGAAGCAGAAGTAGAAGCAGAAGAAGAAAAAAGCAGAAGAAGAAGCAGAAGAAGAAGCAGAAGAAGAAAAAAGTAGAAGAAGAAGCAGAAAAAGAAGCAGAAGAAGAAAAAAGTAGAAGAAGAAGCAGAAGTAGAAGCAGAAGTAGAAGCACAAGAAGAAGCAGAAGTAGAAGCAGAAGTAGAAGCAGAAGTAGAAGTAGAAGTAGAAGAAGAAAAAAGTAGAAGAAGAAGCAGAAGTAGAAGCAGAAGTAGAAGCAGAAGAAGAAGCAGAAGTAGAAGCAGAAGAAGAAAAAAGTAGAAGAAGAAGCAGAAGTAGAAGCAGAAGTAGAAGCAGAAGTAGAAGCAGAAGTAGAAGCAGAAGAAGAAAAAAGCAGAAGAAGAAGCAGAAGAAGAAGCAGAAGAAGAAAAAAGTAGAAGAAGAAGCAGAAGAAGAAGCAGAAGAAGAAAAAAGTAGAAGAAGAAGCAGAAGAAGAAGCAGAAGTAGAAGCAGAAGTAGAAGCAGAAGAAGAAGTAGAAGAAGAAGTAGAAGAAGAAGCAGAAGCAGAAGCAGAAGAAGAAGCAGAAGAAGAAGCAGAAAAAGAAGCAGAAGAAGAAGCAGAAGTAGAAGCAGAAGTAGAAGCAGAAGTAGAAGCAGAAGTAGAAGTAGAAGCAGAAGCAGAAGAAGAAAAAAGCAGAAGAAGAAGCAGAAGTAGAAGCAGAAGAAGAAAAAAGTAGAAGAAGAAGCAGAAGTAGAAGCAGAAGAAGAAAAAAGTAGAAGAAGAAGCAGAAGTAGAAGCAGAAGAAGAAAAAAGTAGAAGAGGAGCAGAATAAGAAGAAGCAGAAGTAGAAGCAGAAGAAGAAAAAAGTAGAAGAAGAAGCAGAAGTAGAAGCAGAAGAAGAAGCAGAAGTAGAAGCAGAAGTAGAAGCAGAAGTAGAAGCAGAAGAAGAAGCAGAAGTAGAAGCAGAAGTAGAAGCAGAAGTAGAAGCAGAAGAAGAAGCAGAAGTAGAAGCAGAAGTAGAAGCAGAAGTAGAAGCAGAAGCAGAAGCAGAAGTAGAAGCAGAAGTAGAAGCAGAAGTAGAAGAAGAAAAAAGTAGAAGAAGAAGCAGAAGAAGAAGCAGAAGTAGAAGCAGTAGTAGAAGCAGAAGTAGAAGCAGAAGCAGAAGCAGAAGTAGAAGCAGAAGTAGAAGCAGAAGTAGAAGTAGAAGTAGAAGTAGAAGAAGAAAAAAGTAGAAGAAGAAGCAGAAGTAGAAGCAGAAGTAGAAGCAGAAGTAGAAGTAGAAGTAGAAGAAGAAAAAAGTAGAAGAAGAAGCAGAAGTAGAAGCAGAAGTAGAAGCAGAAGAAGAAGCAGAAGTAGAAGCAGAAGAAGAAAAAAGTAGAAGAAGAAGCAGAAGTAGAAGCAGAAGTAGAAGCAGAAGTAGAAGCAGAAGTAGAAGCAGAAGAAGAAAAAAGCAGAAGAAGAAGCAGAAGAAGAAGCAGAAGAAGAAAAAAGTAGAAGAAGAAGCAGAAGAAGAAGCAGAAGAAGAAAAAAGTAGAAGAAGAAGCAGAAGAAGAAGCAGAAGTAGAAGCAGAAGTAGAAGCAGAAGAAGAAGTAGAAGAAGAAGTAGAAGAAGAAGCAGAAGAAGAAGCAGAAGAAGAAGCAGAAGAAGAAGCAGAAAAAGCAGCAGAAGAAGAAGCAGAAGTAGAAGCAGAAGTAGAAGCAGAAGTAGAAGCAGAAGTAGAAGTAGAAGCAGAAGCAGAAGAAGAAAAAAGCAGAAGAAGAAGCAGAAGTAGAAGCAGAAGAAGAAAAAAGTAGAAGAAGAAGCAGAAGAAGAAGCAGAAGAAGAAAAAAGTAGAAGAAGAAGCAGAAGAAGAAAAAAGTAGAAGAAGAGCAGAATAAGAAGAAGCAGAAGTAGAAGCAGAAGAAGAAAAAAGTAGAAGAAGAAGCAGAAGTAGAAGCAGAAGAAGAAGCAGAAGTAGAAGCAGAAGTAGAAGCAGAAGTAGAAGCAGAAGAAGAAGCAGAAGTAGAAGCAGAAGTAGAAGCAGAAGTAGAAGCAGAAGAAGAAGCAGAAGTAGAAGCAGAAGTAGAAGCAGAAGTAGAAGCAGAAGCAGAAGCAGAAGTAGAAGCAGAAGTAGAAGCAGAAGTAGAAGCAGAAGAAGAAAAAAGTAGAAGAAGAAGCAGAAGAAGAAGCAGAAGTAGAAGCAGAAGTAGAAGCAGAAGTAGAAGCAGAAGCAGAAGCAGAAGTAGAAGCAGAAGTAGACGCAGAAGGAGAAGTAGAAGTAGAAGAAGAAAAAAGTAGAAGAAGAAGCAGAAGTAGAAGCAGAAGTAGAAGTAGAAGTAGAAGAAGAAAAAAGTAGAAGAAGAAGCAGAAGTAGAAGCAGAAGTAGAAGCAGAAGAAGAAGCAGAAGTAGAAGCAGAAGAAGAAAAAAGTAGAAGAAGAAGCAGAAGTAGAAGCAGAAGTAGAAGCAGAAGTAGAAGCAGAAGAAGAAGCAGAAGTAGAAGCAGAAGTAGAAGCAGAAGTAGAAACAGAAGAAGAAGCAGAAGTAGAAGCAGAAGTAGAAGCAGAAGTAGAAGCAGAAGCAGAAGCAGAAGTAGAAGCAGAAGTAGAAGCAGAAGTAGAAGCAGAAGCAGAAGCAGAAGTAGAAGCAGAAGTAGAAGCAGAAGTAGAAGTAGAAGTAGAAAAAGAAAAAAGTAGAAGAAGAAGCAGAAGTAGAAGCAGAAGTAGAAGCAGAAGTAGAAGTAGAAGAAGAAGCAGAAGAAGAAGCAGAAGAAGAAGCAGAAGATGAAGCAGAAGTAGAAGCAGAAGAAGAAGCAGAAGAAGAAGCAGAAGAAGAAGCAAAAGAAGAAGCAGAAGAAGAAGCAGAAGTAGAAGCAGAAGTAGAAGCAGAAGTAGAAGCAGAAGAAGAAAAAAGTAGAAGAAGAAAGAAGATGAAGAAGAATATTCCTCCTGACTCCTGTTCTATGAAAGTTTACCCAGAATTGCTAATTCCACACCAAACTCCATTCTTTGTTACAACAGAACGTAAACACAAGAGAAGTTGAAACAATATAAACAAGCAAAGAAATAAACCCAGCCTTGCCTGTGTCAGCAACAACAGTCTTAGCTTATTGTTATAGGTAACGACCGAAGAGCGGACAATTTGGCAGGTATCCTGAGTCTCTTTCAGCAGTTGGCAAAAGACATGAGATCAAACAGTTCAGGAGGCTAACCGACGTTTCGTATTTTAAGTCTTTTAAAACGCAATTAATTCACGTTGTATTATTATCGTGTGTCGTGCAGTGAGGCGTAATCAATCAGTTCATTTCCCAGTTATGTTCCTTATTGAGCATTTTAATACATTATTTCCCATGTTTTTATTTGTTGTATCCATCTATTCTTCCATTTATTCATCTATATAGACTTCCGGTGTCATGGCGACTACGTGTTGTCATTTTTATAATTCGGCTCTTGCTGAGATGTTTAAATGATTTACGCGACAGTCTAGTTGTGAATTTATGTGTTGCTATTCTCCACTTGGAGTAATGTTTTACTTCTGACTGGATGATGGACTGCGAACTTTATCGATATTTAAGTGGATTTATTCTTTCTTTGTGTCGTGTGTTCGAGGTTCGATAGGCAAGCACATGGTTCGACAACAATGTCGGCGGCGGTAATCGGGTGTGTTCAACCCATATGTGAAAAGTCTGCGACGGCGGATGGGGCGGAAGAATTAATTGAAATATTCAACGGCCCAGAAAGCGAAAACAGCAAAGTGTGTGGTACACATGAGGCATTTTCAGAACACGAAAGGCGAAAATGGCAGACCACCGTGAAAGAGATTGAAGCCTCATCCCGTAACACTCCGAAGAAAACCATGGAGAGAAATTACCGTATTAAGCAAGAAACAGAGTAGAATGGCGATCCATGGTAGCCAGCCTTCGTTGCGGAGAGGGCACACGATGATGATGATGATGATCCATCTATTTGTCCCATTAACGTTCAGATTCTTTCTTTCTTCTTTCATTAATGTTTGTATTTCAGATCTTTGTTGTGGAATATTGTTTAAGCAATCGAAGATAACAAAATTAAGTAGGAGGCGAGACCAGGTGGCTCCTGGGCTGAAAGTGTTCACCGGCTCTTAGATGAGTCAGGATCAACGACTAGTAGTTAATTATTTACTAATTATTATTATTTAGTATTATTATTGAGAATACAAAAAGCAAATGCTGTCACATACCAGCTTTCACCATTGTTAAGACATCCAAACATTTCTATGGCAGCTAAACAACAAATGATAAATAGCATTTTCATACCAACTTCATGCTATGAAAGTCAAACATGGACCCTTACTAAATCACATTTAAGAAAGATCTCAATACATGTGAGATGCGATGCTTGAGAAAAGTAACAAACAACACAAGAAGAGATAGAATACCAAATGAAACCATAAGAGAAATGGTAGGAACAAAACCCTGCCAAGAATATATAGAACAAAACCATCTTAAATGGTTGGGCCACCTTGTCAGAATGAATCCTTACCAATCACCATCAAGGGCGTTCTTCTCGAAAATGCATGGAAAAAGACCAAGAGGAAGACACAGAAGAAAATGGATAGATGCAGTGACAGAGACATGTAAAAAAACAAAGGAAAATCACTAATTTAGACAGTTCGAGCAGCTCAAGAACGACAAATGATATAATCACGACAGCTTTTAGGTATCAGTGAAAAAGAGAAATGAAAAGAAAGAAGAATTTACTATTATTTGTTATTATTATTTATTATCATTTGTTATTAGTATTATTATTATTTATATGTTTATTATTATTTTATTATGTTATTATTCAGTGTTCATGTCTTTTGATCACGCAAACTTGGAGTCATGTTTTGTGACGGAGTAGAAGCAACAATATAAAATAAGATAAGCTGGTCACATGGTCGGTACTCGTGTGCGCGTGTGTCCATAGGCGTTCCCCGAGGCGAATAACAGGTCTAGAACCCATTGAACTCCCGGGGTTTCTCTCTGGAAACAAACTAATTTGTTTGGGTCAAGGCAAAGAAATGCACATAAATGCATCAAAATGAGAATCTGCAGTGAAGCTAATAGTACGGAGACATGAATAAAATATACAAACATAGATCAGCAGCGGTATTTTCTATCTATCTATTGACCTTTCGAGCCGTAGCCGGCCCATAGGGCGTAGACCCAGATACTCCTTCTCTTATTAAAATTTTTTTTCTAGCAGTTTTCAATCCTTTTAAAGATATTTTATCAAATCTCGCCATTTGTCTCTGTTCTGTGCAAGCAGCTCTATTTCATTGAAGGAGCCGATTCCTGCTGTTCTTGCCATTTTTCATCAATGTTCTTCTCAGTGTGTCTCTGGGACTTCCTCTTTTCCTCTTACCTGTTGTTTCCCACATAAGGGCTTGCTTTGCTTTTCGGTTATTATCTCCTCTCATCACATGTCCAACATATGACCATCATCTTTTCTTTATTACTGAAGATATTAGTGGTTGATTGTTTTACTTCGAGTAAATTTCTTTTATATACATTTGTTACGTTACACTGTAACCCTTCCGTTTTTTCCTATTTTTTCTTCTCTCTCTATTTCTCTCTCTCTCTCTCTCTCTCTCTCTCTCTCTATCTATCTATCTATGTATATATAAATATAATTTCATATCTGGTCACTAATTTGTTTGGCTAATATAGTTAGCTAAAACTAAGAATAGCAAAATGTTATATCTTTTCAACATTTATAAGTGGTGCAGAAACATGGACATTAGACAAGAAAACAGAATAGAGAACTGAAGCCTTTGAAATGTGGGTATATAGAAAAATAGGTAGAATTGGATGGAAGGAAAAGAAAACAAACGATGAAGTCTTAAAACAACTAAAAATGAAAGGAGAACTACTAAACACAATTAGATCAAGACAAATTAGACTTTTGGGCCATGTTAAAAGACAGAGCAGCCTGCTAAAAGGGAGTTGAAAATACAGGTTAAAAGAGGCATAGGAAGACCAAGACTAACAAAGACGAGTAACATCAAAAGATGGTCAAGTCAACCTATGACAACCTGCACCATCAAAGCAAGAGACAGAGCGGTATGGCTCTCCATGGTAGCCAACCTTCGTTGTGGAGATGGACAAGTCAGCCTATCTGTTCCCATATACAGTATTGGTCTGACAGAGCGGAACGGCGCTCCATGGTAGCCAACCTTTCATGTGGAGATGGACAAGTCAGCATATCTGTTCCCATATACAGTATTGGCCTGACAGAGCGGAACGGCGCTCCATGGTAGCCAACCTTTCATGTGGAGATGGACAAGTCAGCCTATCTGTTCCCATATACAGTATTGGCCTGACAGAGCGGAACGGCTCTCCATGGTAGCCAACCTTTCATGTGGAGATGGACAAGTCAGCATATCTGTTCCCATATACAGTATTGGCCTGACAGAGCGGAACGGCGCTCCATGGTAGTCAACCTTTCATGTGGAGATGGACAAGTCAGCCTATCTGTTCCCATATACAGTATTGGCCTGACAGAGCGGAACGGCGCTCCATGGTAGCCAACACTTCATGTGGAGACGGACAAGTCAGCCTATCTGTTCCCATATACAGTATTGGCCTGACAGAGCGGAACGGCGCTCCATGGTAGCCAACACTTCATGTGGAGACGGACAAGTCAGTCTATCTGTTCCCATATACACTATTGGTCTGACAGAGCGGAACGGCGCTCCCTGGTAGCCAACCTTTCATGTGGAGATGGACAAGTCAGCCTATCTGTTCCCATATACAGTATTAGCCTGACAGAGCGGTATGGCGCTCCATGGTAGCCAACCTTCGATGTGGAAATGGACAAGTCAGCCTATCTGTTCCCATATACAGTATTAGCCTGACAGAGCGGTATGGCGCTCCATGGTAGCCAACCTTTCATGTGGAGATGGACAAGTCAGCCTATCTGTTCCCATATACAGTATTGGCCTGACAGAGCTGAATGCAAAGGATTGCCACTGATCAAACCAAAATGTGGCAACAAATCGTCGTATATCTTTGAGAGGACTCCATTTTGTGTAAATTGCAATGATAATCTGCGACGAAAGTAAACAAAAACATTATGGCTGTTGGTAATCACTTTACAAAGCAAAACATTTCCAGTAATGATCACATACATGTCAATCTTTCGTATCATTTTTGGCTGCTAATTATCCGATGAAGCAGTACTGGCCCAATGCCGACATGCAAATAAAGTTTAGTAAAGTCCCGCCAAGTGGCATATAGGAAATATGGTGTTAGTGACCATAAATTTTACAGACCTTCAGCACATGATTTTTGGGGTAACGTAGTCGGTCTTTCGCCCGTGCAGCTTTACTTTCCCAGAAAAAAAATCCGGTACCCATTAAAGGCTGAGTATACCCTGAAGCCGTCGGTTGGGATTGAACCCTACTTCCTGTTCTTAGTAGTCCAGTTCACTACCCACTGAGCTATCGCGGCTCCCCAGACATACTTATACGCTACTATATTTAATCCATGTTAATCAATGTAGTTCATCATGTTTGTATAATTGTCCTATGAAAAAGACGTAAAGTAGAAACATTGGAGTAGTGATCTGCCACTCTGTCACTTCATCGCTGGCCTCTCCTTTCATATGTAACTCCACATCTCGCAACGCAAGCCATATTTCTCTCCTTTTATTCTTAACTCCATTACTCATCACTCCACCACTTGTCTCTCCTCTCATTCTTAACTCCATTACTCATCACTCCACCACTTGTCTCTCCTCTCATTCTTAACTCCATTACTCACCACTCCACCACTTGTCTCTCCTTTTATTCTTAACTCCATTACTCATCACTCCACCACTTGTCTCTCCTCTCATTCTTAACTCCATTACTCATCACTCCACCACTTGTCTCTCCTCTCATTTTTAACTCCAACACTCATCACTCCACCACTTGTCTCTCCTCTCATTTTTAACTCCAACACTCATCACTCCACCACTTGTCTCTCCTCTCATTTTTAACTCCAACACTCATCACTCCACCACTTGTCTCTCCTTTCAATCTTAACTCCATTACTCACCACTCCACCACTTGTCTCTCCTTTTATTCTTAACTCCATTACTCATCACTCCACCACTTGTCTCTCCTCTCATTCTTAACTCCATTACTCATCACTCCACCACTTGTCTCTCCATTCATTCTTAACTCCATTACTCACCACTCCACCACTTGTCTCTCCTCTCATTCTCAACTCCAACACTCATCACTCCACCACTTGTCATTCCTCTCATTCGTAACTCAATTACTCATCACTCCACCACTTGTCTCTCCTTTCATTCTCAACTCCAACACTCATCACTCCACCACTTGTCTCTCCTTTCATTCTTAACTCAATTACTCATCACTCCACCACTTGTCTCTCCTCTCATTCGTAACTCAATTACTCATCACTCCACCACTTGTCTCTCCTTTCATTCTTAACTCCATTACTCATCACTCCACCACTTGTCTCTCCTCTCATTCTCAACTCCAACACTCATCACTCCACCACTTGTCTTTCCTCTCATTCGTAACTCAATTACTCATCACTCCACCACTTGTCTCTCCTTTCATTCTTAACTCCATTACTCATCACTCCAGCACTTGTCTCTCCTCTCATTCTCAACTCCAACACTCATCACTCCACCACTTGTCTTTCCTCTCATTCGTAACTCAATTACTCATCACTCCACCACTTGTCTCTCCTTTCATTCTTAACTCCATTACTCATCACTCCACCACTTGTCTCTCCTCTCATTCTTAACTCCATTACTCATCACTCCACCACTTGTCTCTCCTCTCATTCTTAACTCCATTACTCATCACTCCACCACTTGTCTCTCCTCTAATTCTTAATTCCATCACTCATAACTCCACCACTTGTCTCTCCTCTCATTCTTAACTCCATCACTCATCACTCCACCACTTTTCTCTCCTCTCATTCTTAACTCCATTACTCATCACTCCACCACTTGTCTCTCCTCTCATTCTTAACTCCAACACTCATCACTCCACCACTTGTCTCTCCTCTCATTCTTAACTCCAACACTCATCACTCCACCACTTGTCTCTCCTCTCATTCTTAACTCCATTACTCATCACTCCACCACTTGTCTCTCCTCTCATTCTTAACTCCAACACTCATCACTCCACCACTTGTCTCTCCTTTCAATCTTAACTCTAACACTCATCACTCCACCACTTGTCTCTCCTCTGATTCTTAACTCCAACACTCATCACTCCACCACTTGTCTCTCCTCTCATTCTTAACTCCATTACTCATCACTCCACCACTTGTCTCTTCTCTCATTCTTAACTCCAACACTCATCACTCCACCACTTGTCTCTCCTCTCATTCTTAACTCCAACACTCATCACTCCACCACTTGTCTCTCCTCTCATTCTTAACTCCAACACTCATCACTCCACCACTTGTCTCTCCTCTCATTCTTAACTCCAACACTCATCACTCCACCTTTTTGTTTGCTTACCTTCTTCGCTATACTATTTGTCACTCCACCATTTCTCTTGCCCCACTTTTGTAACTCCACCACTCATCGCTCCAACGTTGTTTTCTCTTGTTCGCCACTCCACCATTTGTTTCTCCCTGCATTAGTCGCTCCACAATTTCTCTCTCCCCACATTCGTATAACTCCACCGCTCATTACTCCACCACTGATCACTCCACTGTTTTGTTCCCTTTCATTCATCACTCCACCATTTGTCATCTCCATGCTTTCATACCTCCACCACTAATCACTCCACCGCTTTGTTTCCTCTAATTCATCACTCCTCCACCATTTGTCATCTCCATGATTTCATACATCCTCCAGAAATCACTCCACCACTTTGCTTCATCTCATTCATCACTGCACCATTTGTCATCTCCCTGATTTCATACCTCCTCCACTAATCACTCCATCGCTTTGCTTCCTCTCATTCGTCACTCCACCATTCTTCACTCCACCATTTCTCTCTCCCCTCATTTGCATCACCTCAGACCACCACTTTTAACTCCTCTTATACCTAACTCTACCACATGTCATCTCACAACTCACTCACCTCCACCTCTTATCCGTCTTTCACATCACCAAGCCATCACTCGTCATTCTAAAAAAAACAACTGCATCATTCTATGATAACTAAAACACGTCTGCATCATTCTATGATAACTAAAACACGTCTGCATTGTATCACACAAGAGCTATGCAGGACGATGACTGTGGTCGCAAGAAATAAAATAAAACATTAAAAATGACGGCTGTTTTAGTTGAGACTGATATGACGATCTGCAATAAAACCCGATGACTAATCGAGGGCATAAATTTCGAAAGGAAACCACGTGGTCGTATTTTGAGACGGAAATGAATTCGAAAATTAAGATGCCATGTCAGGCATAGTTTTATGGTGTGTGCTACAAAATTAGTTTGTAAGCAAAGATTTTAAAACATTTCTTTTTTTCATATTCTTCAATTTAACATTCTTTGGTAACATTTACTATCTATTTTTGGCAATTAATAATAATACGGATAGTTTCGCACCGATGGTATTTCTTATCTTTGTATCTTTAACCATTATTTATTTTTATCATGCGTTATTTACCATTATATTATTTTAGGGGGGCCTTGGTAGCCTAAGCCGCGATAGCTCAGTAGTTAGTGAACTAGACTACAAAGGACAAGGGGTAGGGTTCGATCATAACCGACGGCTTCCGGGTTCACCCAGCCTTAAATGGGTACCGGATTTTTTTCTGGGAAAGTAAAGCAACACGGATGTAATACCAACCACATTACCCCAAAAATCATGTGCTGAAGGTCTGTAAAATATAGGGTCACTAATACCATATTTCCCTATACGCAACTTGGCTTTACTTTTTTTACTTGGTAGCCTAGCTGAGAAAACCACTCGAGTGGGCTACCGACGTTCGGACAAACCGTGTTCTATTCCCGTTGGAAGAAGTGGGAATTGTACTCGTGGTTAGAAGAAAAAATACCACTGCGGTCGACCCAGCCGCTAGCAGAAAGTTAGCTGAGTGGCAGTGTTCCTAAGCGTTCGGCTTCTCGTGGCAAGTCGCAGTGCCATGGATTACCGGTTCGATCCCACTTCTTACCATATATTGTTGTTTGTTCTTTTTTGTTGTTGTTTATTTGTCATTTTTTTCTGAGTGCTGCAGTACATAACTCTTCCTCCTATGATTCCCTGAATTATCGCCTCGGAAGTTACCCTCTATAATAATATTAATTTATTATTATTTGTCTCCCCTAGCAGAAACCAGGGTATTACTCTGGGAAGGTGAGGAATGTCACCTCGCATCGTGAGTTTTGAGCGACACTGTCCAGAAGTCTCCGACCACTTCATGATAGGCGACCGAGCAAATATGGGTGGGTGAAAACTCGTGTGCTAAGACGCTGGTTCAAGCCTCGTACTTTATCTTTACTTTATCTTTATATTATATTTTACCACAAAGATGTGATGTATGAGGAACATGATGTTAGTGTACGTAAAAAAACAGCATTATGAAGTGCAGATTATGATTAAGGAAGGCCCCGGTATCACTACAAACAAATTAAAATCAATAATTACTCAATTTATACAACTAGTTAAAGATTAACAAAACGGTAGAATATATAGAGACAAAGATGAAGGCCAAAATAATCTTAGAAAGTACAAGGTAAGTAGAGATGATTAGGATGGGGAAAACATGGAACGATTTTAAGAGATTGACAAACAGGAGGACTTGTAAGTTTTTCTTGAAGGTCTATGCTCCACAAGGAGATGAAAGAATAAGACTTTACTTCAAGAGAAACAACATATCAATGGTTTTTCTTCGTGATAAAGGTGGAATGACAAATAAATATAATGAAAGCTGCGATCAACAAAAGCTAAGAAAATTCTAACGAAAGAGTGCGCACTCGAAGAACAAAATGAATTGGAATATTCAAAAACGTGACAGCTGAAGAGGTTAACATCGTTAGGCAACTTAAATTTGGAATAAAATATCATGAACCGTTTTTCTATGTTTGGCGAGAATTTCTGATTGGACAGAACAGGGGGCTGTGGAAAAATGGCGGCAGGAACCAGTAAAGTAGCCACGTTGTGGTCACGTCAGGATTTATATTTTACATCGGATTAAATAAAACACAAAACAAACCTCTGGGGCCTTACCAGTAATAGAACGCGTTTAATATGAAATGACATTATCATCATCATCATCATCATCATCATCATCGGGTACCCTCTCCGCAGCGAAGGTTGGCTACCATGAATCGCCATTCCACTCTGTTTCTTGCTTTGATGGTGCAGGCTGTCATAGATTGGCTTGTCCATCTTTTGATGTTACTCGTCCATGTTTGTCTTGGTCTGCCTCTGCCTCTTTTATCTTGTATTTTCCCTTCCAATATTACTTTTATTAGGCTGTTGTGTCTTTTAACATGACCCAAAAATGTCATTTGTCTTGATCTAACTGTGTTTAGTAGTTCTCATTTAATTTTTAGTTGTTTTAAAACTTCCTTGTTTGTTTTCTTTTTTTTTTCCATCCGATTCTACCTATTCTTCTATAAATCCACATTTCAAAGGCTTCAATTTTCTGTTCTGTTTTCTGGTCTAATGTCCATGTTTCTGCACCATACAGGAATAGTGAGAAGACGTAACATTTTGCTATGCTTAGTTTTAGCCCTGGTGTTATTTGTTTTGATGTTAGTATATTTTTCATGGCATTGAAATTACTTTTTGCCATATTTTTTCTTTTGTTTATTTCAGTTGTACATTTTCCATCATTGGTTATAGTATGTCCCAGATAATTGTAGTTCTGAACTATCTCTAGATGTATTCCTTCCACTTTGATATTTAATTGTAGGTCTTGAGAATTTTCTTTGTTTATGATCATAGTTTTAGTCTTTTTGATATTCATATATAGTAAATATTTTTTGCTTGTCATGTTTATTACATTAAGTAATTGTTGTAGATCTTTAGGAATTCCTGCTAGTTGTGCAGTGTCATCAGCATATCTTAGGTTATTGATTATCTTTCCATTAATGTTAAGGCCTGGCATCTCTACGATGTTTTTTAAAGATTTGCTCAGTGTATATATTGAACAAGCTTGGTGATAGGATGCATCCTTGTCTTACTCCTCTTTTTATATCAATGGGTGTAGAGTTCTCCTTGTTATATTTTATTATTGCTGTTTGCTCCCAGTACAAATTACATATTAGTCGTATGTCTGTGTCGTCCAGATTTATATCTTTTAGGCAGCCTATAAGTAGATTATGGTGTACTCTATCAAATGCTTTGGTGTAGTCTATGAAGCAGGCATATATTGGTTTGTTTACTTATATGTACTTACTAACATTATGAATGCCATTACTGAGTAATCAAAGCTGCACATGAATTAAGTGAATTTATTCATGCTGAAATTTAATTAATCCAATTATACTGAAATAATGTTAAATCAATAATGCTGAAATAACGTGATCACTAAGATACTGAAATAACATTTACGCAGACATAATGAAATAATGTTGAAATTTTCATGCTGAAGTAATATTAGTAGTATAAAGGTCAAGGTAAAGTACAAGACTTGAATCGGTGTCTTAGCACGCGAGTTTTCACCCATATGTGCTCGGCCGCCTATCCAGATGTGTTCGGAGACTTCTGGATAGTGTCGCTTCAAGCACCGAAACTCACGATGCGAGGCGACATTCCTCGCCTTCCCAGAGTACTACCCTGGTACCCATTTCTGTCAGCGGCTGGGTCGACCGCGGTGGTATTTTTTTTCCAATCACGAGTACAACTCACACTGCTTCCAGCGGGAATCGAACTCGGGCTGTCCAAACGTCGGTAGCCCAGTCGAGTGGTTTTTCCAACTAGGTTACCGAGGCACCCAATAGTGTCATGATGAAGTAACACTAACCACATATTTTGTTTGACGTAATGTTAACTATATCTTACTTAAATGTTAGCTTTGCCATGATGATAACAAGTTACCCATATTTTGCTGAAATGACGTTTATCTTAAAAAGGAAAAAAAAAAAGAAAACGGCAGATTTGTTTACATTACGCTACATCCCCATTAGAAGAAGTGGGAGATCTTGCTAGAGGCAGAGATTCTTTCAGACAAGATACGGTGAATGCAACGTTCTGTGGGAGATCTGGCTAGAGACAGAGATTCTTTTAGACAAGATACGGTGAATGCAACGTTCTGTGGGAGATCTGGCTAGAGACAGAGATTCTTTCAGACAAGATATAGTGAATGCAACGTTCTGTGGGAGATCTGACTAGAGACATAGATTCTTTCAGAAGGCTATGGTGAATGAAACGTTCTGTGGTAGATCTGGCTAGAGACAGAGGTCCTTTCAGACGGGCTGTGGTGAATGCAACGTGCTGCAAAGAACATGAGATCTGATGATGATGATGGTCGTGTCTACATACGCGCTGAAGAACTTAACACCAACACATTAAACAGCTTCACTCGGTTACGGACATAAACTTAGCTTGTGCACTTGACCGCTTGAACCCTCAGTCTCCATATCCGGTCTCACTACAGCCTCGGTTATTATCCAACACGAGATTCACTGTTGTCTTATTTGAGCTTCCATTATTTTAGATGTCTTACTGAGAATAATGGATGTGTTATGGGTTTCCATAATTGGAATAATGTAATTTCATTATGATTGGAATATGTTTTTTTTAAATAATAACAGTTTGAAATAATATTATTTTCTGTAGGACTGAAATACGATATATTTGTCTGTATATTGGAGTGAAGGTATTTCTGTGCTAATGAAATACTATTATTTCTGTATGATTAAGAACAACATATTTTATGTATAATTGGGAAAAAAAAACATTGTTTCTGTTTAATTGGAACAAGATTATTTCTGTTTGATTGGAAGGACATTATTTCTGTATGATTGGAAGGACGTTATTTCTGTATGATTGGAACAAGATTATTTTTGTTTAATTGGAAGGGCATTATTTCTGTATGATTCATCATCATCAACATCATTGAGTGCCGTCTCCGCATCGAAGGTTGGCTGCCATGAGTCGCCATTTTTACTCTGTCTCTTGCTTTGATTGACAACGTTGACTTATCGCCAAAGGGTCCCAGGATATCTATGTTCTCACTGTTGCGTTTCCCAAGCCTTCCATAAAAATCTCCCATCACTAACATGTCATCGCTTTCGTCAATCTTGTTAATGATTTCATTCAATGTGTCGTAGAATTCATCGCTGTCTCTTTCATTGTTGTTGGTCAGCAACATAAATGATAAATAACTGTCAAGATTTGAAAGTTGTGGAGAGAAATAATCACATACGCCTGCAGGCATGGTGCTTGCTGATGGTGATAAATATTATATTAACCCTTTCTTTGCGGTTGACACATTTTCATAATTTGTTTGGAATTTATTAGTCTGAAAAAATGCATTCATTGGATGGAAAGAAAAGAAAGCAAACGATGAAGTCTTAAAAAAAAACTAAAAATGAAAAGAGAACTACTAAACACAATTCAAACAAGACAACTTAGATTTTTTGGGAATGTTAAAAAACACAACAGCGTACAAAAAGTAATCTTGGGAATGAAAATACAAGGTAACAAAAGGCAGAGGCAGACCAAGGCTAACATGGACGAGTAACATTAAATGTCAAGTCAGCCTAAGATTTCTTGTACTATCAAAGCAAGAGGCAGAACGAAATGACGGTCTATGGTCTACAACATGGCAATGTGGAGACGGCACTCAATGATTCATGAAAAAAATGCCCGAATCTCGTTTGCAGTGTCACGAAATAACCGAAGCAAAAATAACATTTTGTGATCTTCTGTTAGTTTCTGTGTCTTCAGACTTGTGTTCCTATCAATCGCCATTGTTTATATGCTCAACAAAAACATGCGTTAGCATTGTATTTATCAACATATGTTTACTTTACTGTCTGTCTGTTTGCTGTTTGCCTACGCCTGATGATCTACTCTCCCATCTGGGGAATGTTTTTCCCCATCTGCCGTGTTTGTCTGTCGTGATATCTAACAGTGTAAACAATAATTTTAATTGAGAGTACAAAGTGGGAGCCGCGATATTTCAGTGGTTAGTGAACTGGACTACAAAGGACAAGAGGACAAAAAGTTCGATCCCAACCGATGGCTTCCAGGTTCACCCAGCCTTTAATGGGTACCGGATTTTTTTTCTGGGAAGTAAAGCGGCACGGGCGTAATACCGACCGCATTACCCCAAAAAATCATGTGACGACGGTCTCTAAAATGTATGGTCTCTAACACCATATTCCCTATACGCCACTTGGCGTGACGTGGCTTATTACTTTACTTACTTTTACTAGAGTACAAAGTGAAGATAACTTCGTTTGAAAATAAAAATACATTAGAAAAGAATAATATCTTAAAGAAGAATAATATGATAGATATATCTTAATTCCGACAGAAAATATTCTCCGCAGCTGTTCAGTTCAATCATTCAAGTAGATATTTTTGCGCGTTGCGTGTTAAGCAAGCATATACCCTCTTCATCACCGTTTTTTTTAAATTAGAATTTCAGACATTGATGCTGACTTAAGTTTCATAATTGACAGTTTCTGAGAGCTCCTCCAGGGAGCCAACAATTGTGTCATGAGCTCTTTCAGAAGGCTGGAATGTATCTTTTATTGGGTTGTGTAGGTTGGAAATGAAGAAATGTGGAAAGGAAGAGAATGAGAGGTAGGCAGAAGGAAAGATAATAAGATAACATAAGAATGAGAGGTAGGCAGAAAGAAAGATAATAAGATAACATAAGAATGAGAGGTAGGCAGAAAGAAAGATTATAAGATAACATAAGAATGAGAGGTAGGCAGAAAGAAAGATAATAAGATAACATGAGAATGAGAGGTAGGCAGAAAGAAAGATAATAAGATAACATAAGAATGAGAGGTAGGCAGAAAGAAAGATAATAAGATAAGATAAGATAAGAAAGTGGACAACACTTACCCTTGGAGAGTCTCAAAGAAGAACCGACGATAGAGGGAAATGGAAAGGGTTGACGAAGTCAGTGGTGCCCTAACGACTCTCTTTATTATGGAGCCAGTAGTGGGGTGTAGCCAACCATCCTATATGGTTTGGTGATAGCATTTTTTTTTTCGTTCGCCAGCTTTGACCTCTGACGAAGTCCCTAGAGACTAGGAACTGAATTTTGCGTGTTAATCCATTTTTCCCTGGCAGCCGTGTGCATAGGGGTCCCTCGCCGCACAGGCAGATAACTCCGTCTTCGGAGATACTCGCATTTTTTCCGTCTATGGGTAACTGACGTTTCAAGCCAGGCCTCACTGCTGAGACCATGGGTGATATACGCAGAGAGAAATCATAGATAAAAGTCCCAACTGATACGGGCAGGATTTGAACCCACAACCTCTCTGTTTCGAGGCGGGCGTCTTGCCGCGAGACCAACCAGTTCCCCTTAGGGTGATAGCTTTAAAATAAAGGAAAACAACAAAACACCAACGTTTCGGCCTACATGAGGCCTTCTTCGGAGAACGAGGATAATGATAACAAACGATGCGACACAGATAAATCCTGCTACATCTAGGATGATAGAGACTGGTTAAGTGAAGCAGAAGTGGACACAGGGTTAAGAGATGAGATGGTTATACGAGAGAGAGAGAGAGAGAGAGAGAGATGTGCTACATGTTAGAGGTTAGGTATAAAGAGGAAATATAAAAATATAAGTGGAAAATGATATTATAAAAAAAGACTTAACTGATGGAATCTAGATAGATCTGTGTTATGATATGAATATGAGAACTTCTTCTCTTCTCTTTCCTTCCTCATTTGCCTTTCAGCGTAGAGGGGAGAAATAGTTTGCGGTCTTTTGCTCTTCTGTTCGCCTCTGCTGCTGTTATGTGTTATGAAATATATAACAGGTGAGTTGAGATATGGAAATGAAATATATAACAGGTGAGTGAGATATAGAATTGAAATATATAACAGGTGAGTTGAGATATGGTATTTAAATATATAACAGGTGAGTTGAGATACGGAATTGAAATATATAACAGGTGAGTTGAGATATGGAAATGAAATATATAACAGGTGAGTTGAGATATGGAAATGAAATATATAACAGGTGAGTTGAGATCTGGAAATGAAATATATAACAGGTGAGTTGAGATATGGAAATGAAATATATAACAGGTGAGTTGAGATCTGGAATTGAAATATATAACAGCTGAGTTGAGATATGGAAATGAAATATATAACAGGTGAGTTGAGATATAGAATTGAAATATATAACAGGTGAGTTGAGATATGGTATTTAAATATATAACAGGTGAGTTGAGATACGGAATTGAAATATATAACAGGTGAGTTGAGATACGGAATTGAAATCTATAACAGGTGAGTTGAGATCTGGAAATGAAATATATAACAGGTGAGTTGAGATATGGTATTTAAATATATAACAGGTGAGTTGAGATACGGAATTGAAATATATAACAGGAGAGTTGAGATACAGAATTGAAATCTATAACAGGTGAGTTGAGATCTGGAAATGAAATATATAACAGGTGAGTTGAGATCTGGAAATGAAATATATAACAGGTGAGTTGAGATCTGGAAATGAAATATATAACAGGTGAGTTGAGATATGGAATTGAAAAAATAACAAGTGAAATGAGATACGGAATTGAAATATATAACAGGTGAGAAATCAAAATTTGTCTGAGGTGTGAAGGAGATACCTGTGATAGTGTATGTAATCATTGTAAGCTGGAACACAGCGATGTATTTCGTTGAATTATCTTGGATATCAGTTATTTTCTCATCGTCATTATGCTCTGTTCTCTCATCATTCATTGTTCTGTAATATTTCATTGCTCTGTCATGTTTTTATGTTCTGTCATCTTTTATTTTGTCTTATCACCTTTCTCGCTTCTGTCGTACCTTTCTGTTTTATCAACTTTCTTTTTTATCAGCTTTCTATTTTATCACCTTTCTATCTTATCACCTTTCTATTTTATCAGCTTTCTGTTTTATCACTATTAGGAGCAAGTGGTGGGGTATAACGTACACTCATATAAAGCATGGTGACAGCTTTACATAAAAAAAACACAACACAATACTGACGTTTTAGCACGCATGTGGTCATCTTAATAGAGCGCGAACAACACAGACAACGGAATAAAGATAAACCCTGCTGCATCTAGAATGAGCAATACCAATAAATCTAGGAGAATGTTTTTTTTAATCGGATAAGAAATGAAATGACAAAATAAAAGGGATATGTACTGCTCCTTGCTACCATCTTTAACACTGTACTGCAGTTATTGCCAACCAGGAAACCAAGAAAAAGACTAAATGTCTTCCACATGCGATGTCTCCGCAGAATAATGCACATCAAATGGCAGGACAAAATAACCAACTTAACTGTCTGCAACGTGCTAAGACCCCAACAATCATGTCGATGCTCAGATGTCGAAGACTAAGATGGCTGGGGCACGTCCAGCGAATGGAAGAAAAACGCATCCCGAAGCAAATACTATATGGTGAACTAACACACGGAAAAAGACAAATCGGCAGACCTAAACTACGATATAGAGATATCTGTAAATCATCTCTGAATGACTTCTCCATATGTGAAAATGACTGGGAACATCTGGCAAGTAATCGCACATCATGGAGAGCATGTATAAGGAACGGCATAACATAATTTGAGACTGTGCTAAGGCAAAACTTAAAAGAGAAAAGATTCATGAAAAAGGATGGAAAACCCTTTGGACCAGTGGGCCTGACTTGTTCAGTCTGTGACCGCGTGTGTTTGTCGAACATTGGTAGAATTAGTCACGAGAGAAGCTGCTTGACAAAAACAAAACCTCAAAAAATACACAATAGCCTCCACTAGACCGTCTCCGACAAGACGAAAAAGGCCATAAATGTATAAAAATAACAGTTATTTCCCTATTCCCTATTTATCATGATTAATGTGTATGTCATCGTTTTCTCTTCTATCATCATTTTTCGCTAGATTAAACACCTGGAGATGATTGCTAAGACTAATCCGAGCGAACATTTCAAATTACGAATTTAATGATTTGGGACCAATCAATTTTTCCTTTCTCTTTTTTTTCTTACTTCCTCATGTACCCGTTCTGGGGTCGTGGGAGATACAATGACCTGATTCTCTCCCTTTTGGTGACTTCACTCATCGCCATTTGACGTTGTACAGGGTGTTTCTAAAGTCCCTGTGCAGTGAAACAAAATATCATGACGTAAACTTCATAAATCGGTGACCTATTTTCAAACCTATTTTCAAATCACTGCACAGGGACTTTAGAAACACCCTATAGTAGTGTTTCTTTGATGTTGTATTAGTGTTTCTTTGATGTTGTAGTAGTGTTTCTTTGATGTTGTAGTAGTGTTTCTTTGATGTTGTAGTAGTGTTTCTTTGATGTTGTAGTAGTGTTTCTCTGATGTTGTAGTAGTGTTTCTTTGATGTTGTAGTAGTGTTTCTTTGATGTTGTAGTAGTGTTTCTTTGATGTTGTAGTAGTGTTTATTTGATGTTGTAGTAGTGTTTATTTGATGTTGTAGTAGTGTTTATTTGATGTTGTATTAGTGTTTCTTTGATGTTGTATTAGTGTTTCTTTGATGTTGTAGTAGTGTTTATTTGATGTTGTAGTAGTGTTTATTTGATGTTGTAGTAGTGTTTCTTTGATGTTGTAGTAGTGTGTATTTGATGTTGTAGTAGTGTTTCTTTGATGTTGTAGTAGTGTTTATTTGATGTTGTAGTAGTGTTTATTTGATGTTGTAGTAGTGTTTCTTTGATGTTGTAGTAGTGTTTCTTTGATGTTGTAGTAGTGTTTCTTTGATGTTGTAGTAGTGTTTCTTTGAAGTAGTAGTAGTGTTTCTTTGATGTTGTAGTAGTGTTTCTTTGATGTTGTAGTAGTGTTTCTTTGATGTTGTAGTAGTGTTTCTTTGATGTTGTAGTAGTGTTTCTTTGACGTTGTAGTAGTGTTTCTTTGATGTTGTAGTAGTGTTTCTTTGATGTTGTAGTAGTGTTTCTTTGACGTTGTAGTAGTGTTTCTTTGACGTTGTAGTAGTGTTTCTTTGATGTTGTAGTAGTGTTTCTCTGATGTTGTAGTAGTGTTTCTTTGACGTTGTAGTAGTGTTTCTTTGATGTTGTAGTAGTGTTTCTTTCACGTTGTAGTAGTGTTTCTTTGATGTTGTAGTAGTGTTTCTTTGATGTTGTAGTAGTGTTTCTTTGATGTTGTAGTAGTGTTTCTTTCATGTTGTAGTAGTGTTTCTTTGATGTTGTAGTAGTGTTTCTTTGATGTTGTAGTAGTGTTTCTTTGATGTTGTAGTAGTGTTTCTTTGATGTTGTAGTAGTGTTTCTTTGACGTTGTAGTAGTGTTTCTTTGATGTTGTAGTAGTGTTTCTTTGACGTTGTAGTAGTGTTTCTTTGAAGTTGTAGTAGTGTTTCTTTGATGTTGTAGTAGTGTTTCTTTGATGTTGTAGTAGTGTTTCTTTGATGTTGTAGTAGTGTTTCTTTGACGTTGTAGTAGTGTTTCTTTGATGTTGTAGTAGTGTTTCTTTGATGTTGTAGTAGTGTTTCTTTGACGTTGTAGTAGTGTTTCTTTGACGTTGTAGTAGTGTTTCTTTGACGTTGTAGTAGTGTTTCTTTGATGTTGTAGTAGTGTTTCTTTGATGTTGTAGTAGTGTTTCTTTGATGTTGTAGTAGTGTTTCTTTGACGTTGTAGTAGTGTTTCTTTGATGTTGTAGTAGTGTTTCTTTGACGTTGTAGTAGTGTTTCTTTGATGTTGTAGTAGTGTTTCTTTGACGTTGTAGTAGTGTTTCTTTGACGTTGTAGTAGTGTTTCTTTGATGTTGTCGGTCAATATTACTATAAGCATTTCCTCTTACTTTTCTCCATTATCGTCTTGTCTTTTAATGTATGCTTTGTAAAAGGTCAAGGTAAAGTACGAGGTTTGGATCACGCGAGTTTTCACCCATATGTGCTCGGCTGCCTATCCAGAAGTGTTCGGAGACTTCTGGATAGTGTCGCTTCAAGCATCGAAACTCACGATGCGAGGCGACATTCCTCACCATCCCAGAGTAATACCCTGGTACCAATTTCTGCCAGCGGCTGAGTCGACATGGAGGTTTTTTTTTTTTTTCCCAACACGAGTACAACTCACTCTAGTGGGTGTTTTTTTCCCAACTAGGCTACCGAGGCTCCCAATATATGCTTTGTATAGTAAGGAATCACACGACATTCTTTCTAGATGGGCAAACCATTTTTGTTTTTTTTCGGTTTGTCTGGTCGACAGAGGAGATGGGGCTGTGAAGTTTGAGTTGAGAAAATATCTCCTTCAGACAAAACTTGAGCTATTGTTGCCTTGTTACTTTCACTGCTGCTGGAACCACAATATAACAGTCTTCTTTTCTTATTCTTCTATTCTACTTTATGTGGATCATAGGTCTTCAACAAGCACTTTTCAAGCCGTTCTGTTTCTTGCAATTTTTAAAAGGTCTTTCCATGTCTTCCCCATGCTCTTCATCTCTGCTTCCACCTGTCTTCTCCAAGTTTAATTTGACCTTCCCCAATGTCTTCTTCCCTGGGCATTCCAAAAAAGTACTCGTCATGTAATACTCTTTGGTGGCTTCCGCAGTGTGTGTCGAATCCAGCGCCATCGTCTTTGATTTATCTCTTTGTCCACTGCTAATTATCTGGTACTTTGTCATAGTTTTAATTTAGTAGCTTTGTCCTGCCATCTCCATCCTCCTGTTCCAAAGAAGCATTCATAAATAAGTCTGTATTTTTGTGACTGTCCTTTTTGTTGTTCTCCATGTGTGACAGTCACATATTAGGTTTGATTGAACAATAAAGTTAAACATTTCCTGTTCTTTTTATTTAATTTAATTTCTTTTGATTTCCTTATGTTTTCTATGAGTTTTAAGCGCCAAGGACTAGAACATCAAGTTTTTTTTTTTTAAAGTTACTCCTGGATTCCATTTATGCTGTTCTCAGAGCAGAGGCCCCCGACAGCAACAGAGCAGAGGCCCCCGACAGCAACAGAGCAAAGGCCCCCGACAGCAACAGAGCAGAAAGTTGTCAGCGACTTACAGATGAAGACTTGCACTATCATCTATACATCAGAACTATTCAGACTCTACTCCACCTCTCGCAGTGCCCCTAGTAACGTACTAAATAGTCTAGTCTGGCCAAGTGAGTAGGGATTGAGAGATACGACAATTGGATACTAAAAATATCGTGTTGAAGCCGGATATTTTGGGCCGAAAGTTGCCATTACCACATTTCTACTATAAACTACAACACAACGCAATCACGCCCAAATAACGTCCTTTTAAGGGCGGATGACAAAAAGGTGTAACTATTGCATTAGTGACTGGACGAAACAAAGAAACATCTCATGTTCTGTGCTATTCTCATAATCCAATGAATGGCCTAGCAAGAAGATAAAGTAAAGACAATAGATATCCCTGCCTTACTCATTTTCTTGTTTAAAATGCTGCTTTAAGGTGTCCATCAAGGGCGACCACTCTATTTCATTCCTTTATTTATTGCTTTTCTTCAGATCAAAACACTTCCTCATCATCATCATCATCATCATCATCATCATCATCATCATCATCATCATCATCATCATCATCATCATCAAGTACCATGCCTGCTGGCGTAGGTGATCATGTCTCTCCACAACTTTCGATCTAGACAATTATTTTTCATTTTTCTTGTTGACTTTCTGCCTAGCCATTCTCTTAAGCTGTCTGGTATATTTTTTTCTTTGCTTCCATCTGTCTCTTTAGGGAGCCGCGATAGCTTAGTGGTTAGTGAACTGGACTACAAAGGATAAGAGGTAGGGTTCGATCCTAATCGACGGCTTCCGGTTCACCCAGCCTTTAATGGGTACCGGAGTTTTTTCTGGGAAAATAAAGCGGCACGGGCGTAATACTGACCACATTACCCCAAAAATGATGGTCACTAACACCATATTCCCTATACGCCACTTGGCGTGACGGGGGTACTTTACTGCTTTTTACTGTCTCTTTGTACCTCTATTTTTCCAGTTGTTACAATATATTCCAGCTGTTCCCTTCTCATACGGGATTTTTGTTTCTGGGAAAGCAAAGCGCCACGGATGTATTACCGACTACATCACCACAAAAATCATGAGCTGAATGTCTATATAAATTATGGTCAGTAACACCATTCTCTAAAAGCCACTTCGAGTGACGGGGCGTTTTAATCACTTTTTCTTTTACTCGGTTCGATTCCCAAATGGAGTACTTTTTTTCCTTTGTGATTTCAGTGTCTGGTGATAGGGTTAGAGTGCCATTTCCTATCCAAGATGGCCGTCATAGATGAAATCTTGAAGTTGAGTTAAGAGCCTTTGGTTAGTGAAAATTTAAAAGGGAGGATGTATGCCACTGTCAGGGTAAAATAATCCTAAATAATATAACATTATCATAATCATAGTCATCATTATCTACATTGACCCTACTGAAATTTCACAATCATGTAAATGACAATATGAAGGATTGTCTGACTGGGATATACGCAGCGTTTGCTACAGTCAAGCCCAGTTCATCATTAATAATACAAACCAAGTTTTTTTTTTTTTTTTTTTTTTAAATTTTTTGTGTGTGGTTACAGTTAAATTGGAACATGAGCGATCGCCGGTGCCGTGAAGCAAGTTCTCTGTACTGAGATTTTCCTGAGGTATTCACATAATATATCAAGTGAGTAAAGATATCGTCCCATACAATGATATCAAGGACAAGAACAAGCTCAGCATACGTGCATCATTACAACAACCCAATAACGATAAATCACACATAATATAATAGCATAATGAATAATGTCCCCATCAAGCTTTCAACTCTTTGTCCCAGCCACTGACGGTGAGTTCGAAATTTGAGGAGACCAGGACATGAGACCGAACTTTTAGGTTGACCTTTAACCTGGTAATCTCCCACATAAAAATTGCTGCGATTAAAACAATGTAATATGGTTCCTTCAATGATTGCCCTAAATTGACACAATCATAATTTTTGTATCATAATTTCTTATTTATTAAATACATTATGAAAAAAAAACACATAGTTTTGCTGTTAATTAAAATATCTGACAGTTTTGTTCAGGTTTTGTTTGGTATATAACGACCCAGCGCAGTGACTCTTACAGGAGACACTTCATAAATTCTTCCCATCGGCAATACTTCTATATGTTTCAATAAACAGTTAGAATGTCTGATTTGTCGTTCCTTTGTTATCACGGAAATGGGGAGGAAATTGTTGAAATGGCCCACATAGTTCTCTTACACATTGCTAGGTCGATAGATGTCGTTGTACGGTTGTAGTAGGTTTGACCTCCAAAGACTATGAACTATATTTATTAGTAACAGCTTGAGTTATTTGAACAATATTAAGGCTATACTAGGGAATACGGTGGTTGCTTGTACACAGATATTGAACTCATTGAGCTGGAGTGTATTTGTGTTATGTATTCTGATAAAATATTGCAGGCATAGTGGCCTCTGTTGCCTCCTCTGAATATCAGCCGCTGGTTCGTCAGTATTAAAACAACCCAACGTTTCTCCCGACGTGAACTAACCTTTCCTGTTATTTTCCTATCCTCCCTGCTCCGTACATCTGTTTCTATCTCTCTTCAGTTTTGTCTCGTCTCCTATGGCGATTCTGGAAGCATTTCAAGTAAGCAGATGGTGTGTCGACACATTGAGTATCTTTCTGCATCTTCATTTCCGAATTGTATATTTCTCTTTCAGATGTATTTATCTCCAGTTGATATATTTTCATTCTCCAGAATTATTTAATTCCCTTTGATATAGTTCCATTCTCCAAAATTATTTACTTCCCCTTGATATATTTTCATTATCCAGAATTATTTACCGCCCCTTCGTACATTTTCTTTTTAGAGAATTATTCACCTTGCTTGGGTATCCTGCTATCTTAAAGATTTATATTAGCACAAATAGGATGGAACAAGACAATGGGTATATTAGAAGTTCATAAAAGCAGCAAGCTGCAGAAGCTATCAACTTTTAGGAAAGTAAAGGTAAAGTAAAGTACGAGATTTGAACCGGCGTCTTAGCACGCGAGTTTCCACCCATATGTGCTCGGCCTCCTATCCAGAAATGTTCGGAGATTTCTGTATAGTGTCGCCTCAAGCATTTAAACTCAGATGCGAGGCAACATTCCTCACCTTCCCAGGGTAATACCCTGGTACCCATTTCAACCAACGGCTGGGTCGACCATGGAGGTATTTTTTTTTCAACCACGAGTACAATTGACATTGCTCCCAGCGGGAATCGAACACGGGTTGTCCGAACGTCGGTAGTCCAGTCGGGTGGTTTTCCCAACTCGGCTACCGAGGCCCCCCTCGGAAAGTGTTTTAGGAAAGTGTTTGCACCTATTGGTCTGCCAGGAGTGCAGTGAAATTTACTCCAATAATTGATTATAAAACCCGGTTCCCTTAAAGGAAAGTAATTACTCGTCCATTAGTATTCAAGGAACATTGGATTTCAAGGAACACGTTTCCCACTATTCCCTGACAGGAGAAGCGTCGAAAGCAGCTGAGAAGACCTGTCCGAATCCGGAAGTGCGGTGTAAACATGGACGTACAGGCTGTTGACAGGTTGATGAAGTTTTTGTTGAACGAGAGTTCAACCTGAGAATCGTTCAATTCTGATCCGCTCCCATCATTCTTTCTCACTCATCAGCACAATCAACATCACTATTGACCCAGGTTGAACAATTAATAACAACTCTTATTAAAAATTCTTCATTTCAGACAGAAAAAAAGGTATTCCCAAATGTTGAGTATGACAGCCCTCGACCAAGTCTCCGACTCTAGAGACAAATCAGTAAAACACTTAGCAATAATGGAATGGACTCTCATGGACTCGCCCTGGTCGACCCACCTGACCTCTGACCAGACTCATCTCACTTACATCTGGTCTGTGGACGGCGACCGTCCGATCAGCGGACAGATTGAGAAAAATAGCGACACAGACGGAGTGGCATAATGGAATGAGTTGAGTCCCTGGGGGGAAATTATTCATCCCTTTAGTATGGAAGCTCACGAACAAATATATTAGCGCTGCCAGGACAGATCTGCTTGCGAGCCTACTCATTCTAGACATTTCTCAATGATTTACTAATAATGAACTAATAGCTATGTACATAGCAATGAAATCAATTATAAAACACGTTGCCGGTTATGTTCGTTTGAAGAAATAATGAAAAGAGAACACGTATCACGTTATCAAAACAATAAAGTTCCGAGATGGAAATGTCAGTTTTACCCCGTTCTCTTCTTTTTTTCTTCTTTTCTCTTTTCACTGATACCTAAAAGGTGTCGTGGTTTATATCATTTGTCGTTCTTGAGCTGCTCGAACTGTCTGCATTAGTGATTTTCCTTTGTTGTTACATGTCTCTGTCACTGCATCTATCCATCTTCTTCTGGGTCTTCCTCTTGGTCTTTTCCCATGCATTCTCGAGAAGGACGCCCTTGATGGTGACTGATAAGGATTAATTCTGACCAGGTGACCAAATTCTCTTCATTTGATATAAATCTGTACAGCTGAGATAGATATATTTAATAGTTTCTGGTTAGTCTTAAAACAATGACAAACCTGATATTTATTGCGTGCAGTTAATTGTACAAATATTATCTTATAATATCGGGTGTGGAGTTGTTGATAGAGTAAGAGCTCAAGACAAAGAAATGCATTAACATGCAAAGCTGTAATAAAGCTGATATTACAGGAGAAATGCATTAACATACAAAGCTGTAATGAAGCTGATATTACAGGAGAAATGCATTAACATGCAAAGCTGTAATAAAGCTGATATTACAGGAGAAATGCATTAACATGCAAAACTGTAATGAAGCTGATATTACAGGAGAAATGCATTAACATGCAAAGCTGTAATAAAGCTGATATTACAGGAGAAATGCATTAACATGCAAAACTGTAATGAAGCTGATATTGCAGGAGAAATGCATTAACATGCAAAGCTGTAATAAAGCTGATATTACAGGAGAAATACATTAACATGCAAAACTGTAATGAAGCTGATATTACAGGAGAAATTTAAAAATAAATTTCGAACTTCATATAATATTTTGTTTTAATATCTAGTTATTAGTTAGCTGTGTAGTGATAATTTTATTTGCTTACATATCGCTGCAAGTGTTGTTTATTGTTCCTGCTGAAGTCCTATTGAGCCGTAACATTGAATTTGTGTTGTCCATTACTTACGCAAGGCTGTAACCATATCACTTTTTCTTTCATTTTCTTGCCTGAAAGGACAAGAACTGTTAATATCGTGGGTAGAATTGCTCATAAAATAGTAGTAGCCGCTGTCAGTTATAGTTGACTGGTAGCCTCTGTCAGTTATAGTTGACTGGTAGCCTCTGTCAGTCATAGTGACTGGTAGCCTTTGTCAGTCATAATTGACTGGTAGCCTCTGTCAGTCATAGTGACTGGTAGCCTCTGTCAGTCATAGTTGAGTGGTAGCCTCTGTCAGTTATAGTTGACTAGTAGCCTCTGTCAGTCATAGTTGACTAGTAGCCTCTGTCAGTTATAGTTGACTAGTAGCATCCGTCAGTCATAGTTTACTAGTAGTCTCCGTCAGTCATAGTTGATTAGCAGCATCCGTAAGTCATAGTTGACTAATAGCCTCCCTCAGTCATAGATGACTATTATCCTCTGTCAGTCATAGCTGACTAGTAGCTTCCCTCAGTCATCTTTGGCTAGTAGCATCGGTAAGTCATCGTTGACTAGTAGCCTCCGTCAGTGATAGTTGACTTGTAGTCTCCCTCAGTCATAGATTACTATTATCCTCTGTCAGTCATAGCTGACTAGTAGCTTCCCTCAGTCATAGTTGACTATGAACTTTGCACCGCCCCTAGGAAATGTGAAATTTTTTTCCTTTCGCCGTGTATTCTCTATTTCTATGAATCTCTCTGCATCCTGCTTGATTTGGAGCTTTAGAGTGTGTTTCCAGAGATTGCGGTCTGTAACTATGTCTTCCCACACTGCAGGGTTTATGTTTAGATCTTCATGTCACGTTTACCCACGTCTATAAATCAGAGAATTGGGCGCCCCATTGTTCTTTTATCATCTACTAGTTGTCCAACTCAGTGTCTGTCCACATGTACATAAGGCTGAATTGCCAATCTTAAATTGTGTTTACATATGGCTGTGGGGTCGATTGTGTCCTGTTCTGAGGCGTATAACGATAAGTTGTTCCCATCGGTTCACAATTATGGTAGGCGTCTTCATTTACTTGTAACTAAAACTCGGCAAACTCAAAAATCGAATGGGGGTAAACTCGAAAATCGTGTTCGCTTTACTAACGTATGACGTCTGACGTCTCAGTCTTGTGTAGCGACATGGCGCAATATCCGCTGTCCACCATTTACATGTTCGCTATTTGTTTGGCAATTCATTTAGAAAACGATTTGTCCTATGTTTTTTTTGTTTGTTTTATGTGAAAAACTTTTCACATGTTAAACTTTGATTTAATCTTGAATCTTGTTTTATCCGATAATTTGAAACACCGAATTATTTATTTATTTTTTTTTAAACAGAAGATATAAATTAATTTACAGACAAAAATGCTACGCACACATTTGTTTGCCAGTGGTTTATTTCGCTTGCTTATTTGTATCTTTCCAAAAAGAGGATAAAAGTTCCTCTTATACGAGATTAGAAGAAGTATCTTAAAAGCAAATAAAAATTATGGTTCCAAATTTAATGGTGCGCCCCAGAAACTTTTAGTCTGGCACTTTTTTGTTACAAGCATTAGCTACTAAAGGTAGCCAGCATAGCTCAGTGGTTAGTGAACTGGACTACAAAGGACAAGAGGTAGGGTTCGATCCCAACCGAGGGCTGCCAGGTTCACCCAGCCTTAAGTGGGTACCGGATTTTTTTTATGGGAAAGTAAAGTGGCACGGGCATAATACCGACCACTTTACCCCAAAAATCATGTGCTGAAGGTTTGTAAAATTTATGGTCACTAACACCATATTGCCTATACACCACTTGGCGTGACGGTGGTACTTTACTTTTACTTTTTATTAACTACTAAAGTATCATTCTATCATACATTGTTACTTGGACTAAACATTTTACGTTCTGTATCTGGTATCACAAATTGAGACCAATTTCATAAATTAATAATTGTAAGACTAAATGGAATATATCAAGGTCATAATATCCTTCATCTACCTTCCAGCTCCCTGTGGAGCATAGGTCCTCAAGAAACACTTTCAGCTCCCTGTGGAGCATAGGTCTTCAACAAACAGTTCCAGTTCCCTGTGGAGCATAGGTCCTCAGCAAACACTTTCTCTCCCTGTGGAGGATAGGTATCAACAAACACTTTCAGCTCCATGTGGAGCATAGGTCTTCAACAAACACTTCCAGCTCCTGTGGAGCATAGGTCCTCAAGAAACACTTTCAGCTCCCTGTGGAGCATAGGTCCTCAACAAACACTTTCAGCTCCCTGTGGAGCATAGGTCTTCAACAAACACTTTCCAAGCCGTTCTGTTTCTTGCCATTCTTTTAAGATCATTCCATGTCTTCCCCATCATCTTCATCTCTCCTTCCGCCAAGAATATTTTTGTCTTCTTCTTTGTATCTTCCTCTGGGGATTCCAAAAAAGGGCCTGTTGTGTAATACTCTCAGTTGGCTTCCGCAGTGTGTGTCCTATCCAGCGCCATTGTCTTCGTTGTACCTCTTTGTCCACTGGTATTTGACTGGTTTTTCCCTGTCATTTCCATCCTTTTATTCTGCGCAAACATCCATTAATGAAGGTCTGTATCTTTGTGATTGTCATTTTTGTTGTTCTCCATGTTTCACAACTATATTATTGAATAAATTCAATGACGGAGATTATCACAAGAGAACCATCCGGTCAGTTATGATGAAGCCAAATCCATCATCAAAGTTCAGCATCATGAAAAATGGAAACGAGAACACCCAAAGCATAACGAGAGTGACGGATACCACCAACTATCAAGGAGGGATCAAGTCATCATACTTCGCCTACGCACTGGCCACAATAGAATGAGAAGCCACATGTTCACCAAATTGAAAATAGGTACAACCAGCCTATGCCACAGTACACTGGACAATATGACTACAAAACATGTTCTACAGGATTGCCCCCAGTACACAGACCTGAGAAGAGCAATGTGGTCCACGCCCACCTCCCTGGAAGAGAAACTATATGGGGCAATCGATTCGCTTAAACAGACAGCTGACTTCATGAGAGAGTCTGGAATCCTACTCTGAATGAGACTTGATCGCAGAGAGAGAGAGAGAGAGAGAGAGAGAGAGAGAGACAACTGATATAACATTGGAGTTGAACATTTTATTTTTGTATTTAACCTAATTTCTTTGCATTTCCATATGTTTCCCAGTGCAACAAATGCTCCACTTGCTTTTGTATCCTTATTTTGGTATCATTCTCTATTCCTCACTCTTTGTTTAAATTACTGCCCAGATATATGTATGAGTGTACGTCTAGTAGAAGTATTTCTCCTAGTATTATTTGGTTATTGCCAGCGGCATTAATTCTTATAATGTTGGTCTTATCTCTATTAATTTTCCAGCCCTAGCTGTTATGATCTCTCATCAAGTATGCTCATCTTATTTTGCATCTATTGATGATTATGTGATATGAGGTTTAGCTGCGTCGTTCTACAAGAATATAAACATTCCTCTTCTGTTACTCATTCAATGTAATTAGAAGGAGTATCTTAAGACAAACAAAATGTATAGTTACAAATTTAATAGTGAACCCCAAAAACTTTCAGATTGGCACTTTCATGATATTACTATTACAAGCATTAACTACTAAAGTCTCATTCTATCATACATTGTAACTTGGACTAGACATTTTACGTTCTTGATCTGGTGTCACAAATTGAAACTAGTTTCATAAAATAATAATTGTAAGAATGTGTGGAATATATGAAGCTCAGGACACGCTTATCTATCAATACTGCATTATCTTCAAGATTAGAACTAAAATAACTCTCATGAAAGCAAACCGCAGTGCAGAACATAAACAATTTTTAATGGGGAATAATAATAATAATGATAATAATAATAATACATGGGCAATAACAAGTTTTGATTGTCTTGCTAATAAAGTGGTCTATTATAAACTAATGGGAAAAGAAAGTGTTGAAATAAATATTATTAATTGATAGCAATTCATGTTTTTTTTTTTCCTGTAAAGAAATGTTAGGGACACTATAATCCCATTCGAATTATATACAACGATAGAACAATAATACACCAAGACTGAATCCTGGTGTGTTTTCATTGATGCTTTTATTGTCAAGGACCACATCATAAGATTGTTTCCCGGAGAAGATTACACGTTTTTAAATTTCTTAATAAATATTTATTACAATCCCAAAAGTTTACTGTAACGCTTTCCGGGCCATTTTGGCTGAAAAAAATGATAATAATAAATAACGGACATACAATTGTTAGGGCTGTTATTTCAGAGTACATGAGTTATATGTGGTGACTGGACGGCAACGATCCAATGATCAGATAGAGGACAGAGATAATGCATGCCATGTAGAGTGCCAGTGAAGTCCACACGGAACAAGTACTCCTACATGAGGCTGCGACGAGCAAATATATTAGCGCTGCCCAGGTGACACTGTCAGAGGGCGGGGTTTCATTCTAGATACTTCTCACTGACTGACTCATAATGAGGTTACACCTGCAAGGTTGTGTGTGCTATCTATAATTTATAAGAAGACAAATTTTAAACATATAGTTCTTTATATTATTGATAGTGGGTGTGTTATATTGTTGTTGGTGAGTGGGTTATATTGTTGTTAGTGGTTGGTTTATATTGTTGTTAGTGGTTGGTTTATATTGTTGTTAGTGGTTGGTTTATATTGTTGTTAGTGGTTGGTTTATATTGTTGTTAGTGGTTGGTTTATATTGTTGTTAGTGGTTGGGTTATATAATTGTTAGTGGTTGGTTTATATTGTTGTTAGTGGTTGGTTTATATTGTTGTTAGTGGTTGGTTTATATTGTTGTTAGTGGTTGGTTTATATTGTTGTTAGTGGGTGGGTTATATAATTGTTAGTGGCTGGTTTATATTGTTGTTAGTGGTTGGTTTATATTGTTGTTAGTGGTTGGGTTATATAATTGTTAGTGGTTGGGTTATATTGTTGTTAGTGGTTGGTTTATATTGTTGTTAGTGGTTGGTTTATATTGTTGTTAGTGGTTGGGTTATATAATTGTTAGTGGTTGGTTTATATTGTTGTTAGTGGTTGGTTTATATTGTTGTTAGTGGGTGGGTTATATTGTTGTTAGTGGTTGGTTTATATTGTTGTTAGTGGTTGGGTTATATAATTGTTAGTGGTTGGTTTATATTGTTGTTAGTGGTTGGTTTATATTGTTGTTAGTGGTTGGTTTATATTGTTGTTAGTGGTTGGTTTATATTGTTGTTAGTGGTTGAGTTATATAATTGTTAGTGGTTGGGTTATATTGTTGTTAGTGGTTGGGTTATATTGTTGTTAGTGGTTGGTTTATGTTGTTGTTAGTGATTGGGTTATATAATTGTTAGTGGTTGGTTATATTGTTGTTAGTAGCTGGGTTATATTGTTGTTAGTGGTTGGGTTAAATAATTGTTAGTGGTTGGGTTATATTGTTGTTAGTGGTTATGTTATATTGTTGTTAGTGGTTGGGTTATATTGTTGTTAGTAGTTGGGTTAAATTTTTGTTAGTGGTTGGGTTATATTGTTGTTAGTTGGTGGGTTATATAATTGTTAGTGGGTGGGTTATATAACTGTTAGTGGGTGGGTTATATAATTGCTAGTGGGTGGGTTATATAATTGTAAGTGGTTGGGTTATATAATTGTTAGTCGGTGGGTTATATAATTGTTAGTGGGTGGCTTATATAATTGTTAGTGGGTGGGTTATTTTACTATACAAAAATTTTGAAACACCAAAAAAAATCTAACACTCATAACAAAAATTCTAATTATCGAAGCTATCTGTACAGCACTCTGCTGTATGGATCGAAACAGAGATAATTAAAGCAGGTAAAGAGGAAATTACCCATCAGCGCCAGTGCCAAGAACTTATAGCAACAAAATGGAGCAGCCAAGATATAGAGACAGACCAATAGAAAATGGATTGTTGGAATTTACGATATAATAAAACAATACTATATCACTATGTACCAAGCCACAGAGAGTGCCTTGATAGAAAACACATCATTGACTTAAACCTGCGACACCTACCGGCACAAAGCAGAACAAGATAAAGATAGACACAGACAGGCAGGCAGGCAGACAGACAGACAGACAGGCAGGCAGACAGACAGACAGGCAGGCAGGCAGGCAGACAGACAGACAGACAGACAGACAGACAGACAGACAGACAGGCAGGCAGGCAGACACACAGGCAGGCAGGCAGACAGACAGACAGACAGGTAGGCAGACAGACAGACAGACACACAGGCAGGCAGGCAGGCAGACAGACAGACAGACAGGTAGGCAGACAGACAGACACACAGGCAGGCAGACAGACAGACAGACAGGCAGGCAGACAGACACACAGGCAGGCAGGCAGGCAGACAGACACACAGGCAGGCAGGCAGGCAGACAGACAGACAGGCAGGCAGACAGACAGACAGACTGACAGACAGACAGACTGACAGACAGACACAGACAGACAGACTGACAGACAGACAGACAGACTGACAGACAGACAGACTGACAGACAGACAGACTGACAGACAGACAGACAGACAGACAGACAGACAGACAGACTGACAGACAGACTGACAGACAGACAGACTGACAGACAGACAGAAGAGGAAAGTTAATTATCTTTCATGTCCGTTGCCTTCGCAAGTTAATGAACGTCAAACAGTAGGACAAGGTAACCAACTCTAACGTCTTGAAACGAGCCACACTCCCATCCATAATGGCAACACTTAGGAGTCTGGACATTAAGGTGGCTGGGTCACGCCAGAAGAATGGACAATTATCGTATTCCCCAAACACAAAAATCTGATAGGGGCCAAAAGCCGGGGCTGGCATCCACACTGCGGGGGGTGGGAGGGGGGGGGGAACTTCAACGTCAAACCAAGGTCCAGACTGACGAAGACGGAGTGTGTCAGCCACGGCGCAGGTTTAGAGGAAGAAGTACACCACGCACGCATATACGAGTACTGACCATGCGACCAGCTGATCCTGTGTCATGATGTTTTCACCCCTCCATCATAAAACAAGACAAAGCGTCAGGTTCGCATGATCACGTGACTTGAACGCTGAAGAAGAAGTAGTAGAAGAGGAAAAGAAGAAGTAGAAGTAGAAGAAGCAGAAGAAGGAGAAGAAAGGAAGAAGTAGAAGAAGTAGAAGAGGAAGAAACAGGAGAAGAAAAAAGGAAGAAGTAGAAGAAGTAGATGAAGAAGAAGAAGTAGAAGAAGGAGAGAAGAAGAGGAAGAAAAGAAGAAGTAGAAGAGGAAGAAGAAGGAGAAGAAAAGGAAGAAGTAGAAGAAGTAGATGAAGAAGAAGAAGAAGAAGTAGAAGAAGGAGAAGAGGAAGAAGAAGTAGAAGAAGTAGAAGAAGAAGTAGAAGTATTCTCAAACAATTATTGTATGGAGAACTTATGGACGACATGGATGGCAGACCAGTGCAGAGTTATAAGAATGTTTTCAGGGCTTCTTTGAGAAAATTCTCGATCTTCAACCTTACCTTGTCTCATTTCATGTAATCTAAATCTATATAACGACGGCGTCCGGTTTCACCCAGCCTTAAATGGGTACCGGATTTGTTTCTTGGAAAGTAAAGCGGCACGGGTGTAATACCGACCATATACACCAAAAATCATGTGCTCAAGGTCTGTAAAAATTTATGGTCACTAACAGCATATTTCCTTTACGCCACTTGGTGTGACGGGGGCTATTTATTTATTTATTTATTTTTTTTATATACCCTTTGGTTAGCGGGATAGAGTTCTGCCCTACCAAATGAGGAGTAAGGCGTGTCCTTTCCTCCTCTAGTCTTCGGGACACCCTTGAGCAAGGTGCAGATCCCGTTTAGCCCCCCCTATCAGGGTTTAATGAAGTCATTGGAGCAGGTGTTGGAAGGTGTTGTGGGAGCAGCCGACATGTAGTGCAGGTTATGGTCCCCACTCCGTGATGGCAGGCAGAGGATTTCATTTACAGAGACAATGGCTGCTATCTCCGACTAGTAACAGTCACTGCCAAGAAGGAAAGAAATGGCAAACTACCTTCTTATATTTCCTAGTATAATTATGCCAAACCAACGAGGAAATTCTCAAAGAGGCCAGCACAAGTGGCAGCTCCTAAAATAACATCAGAAAGAAAAAATCTACATTTTTCGGGCACATCATGAGAAGAGGAAAGTTGAAATAGTTGAATACAACAGGCAAAATACACGGAAAGAGAGATCACGGACGACAAAGAAAGAAAATACTAGATAGCTTGGTGTCATGGTATGGAAAACAGTTAAGCAACAGAAATGATTCGATGCACTGTATATAGAAGTTTGTTGAAGGACATGATCGCCTACGCCAACCGGTAAGGCACATGATAATGAAGATGATATCCCATCTTCTTCTTCTACCTTTTAGCTCCCAGTGGAGCATAGGTCTTCAACAAACATTTTCCAAGTCATTCTGTTTTTTGCCATTCTTTTAAGATCGTTCCATGTCTTCCCCATCATCATCATCTCTGCTTCTATCTGTCTTCTCCAATAATTCCTTGGTCTTCCTCTTTGCCTTTCCCCTGGGGATTCCAAAAAAGGACCTGTTGTGTAATACTCTCAGTTGGCTTCCGTAGTGTGTGTCCTATCCAGCGCCATTGTCTTCACTGTATCTCTTTATCCACTGGTATTTGACTGGTACATTTCCATAATTCTATGTTAGTTATTTTGTCCTATATTTAATATACCCGTACCTTACATAAAATGAAGAAAATAAGAAAAAAGCACATTTTATTTTGGACGAAAAATGTAGAAACATTCGCGTATATATGGAGCTATGGGGAAACCCGAAAACAAACGTCACGATTGAAGAGGCCCAAAATCGTTATGAAGTATAACAAAGTGAAACCTAAAGTAGTCTTGCATGTGAAATATAAGGTGTCTCTTTAATGACTGTGCATTTTTTGTTGTTGAAATAATTACGCACCTAAATTGTATCTGTTTGACGTAATAGTTCAAGCACCATTTACGTGTTCATTTAAACATCACTGCTACATGATAGATCTGGCTTACAATGGTGTTAACACAACTTTATTGTGTTAATACCAACATTACCCATTATAAGCTCGCCGATAGCAGTCAAGTATATTTGAATAATACCATTTATTTTACAATTTGTGTGACGTGACGTTTTTTCTTCCGAGAGTATAAATTCACTGCACTGCGACTTTAGAAACACCCTGTACTTGGTGGCAGATAGAATATAAGAATAAGAGTATATTTCTTCATTAAAGTTATGGTTAGTCGAAGGCCCCGGTTTCACTGCACACGAATTGTAATCCATAATTGCTCACCTGCCCGTGCCAGTTGAATCATCTCGTTTAACATCTCATCTCATTGAATGATCAAAACAAAGAAAGGCAGCTGCAGTCCCCATCATAGCAGCTACAGCACACGCCAAAAGACATAAGACCAAGCTGCACCGGAAGTGAAAGCAGCTGAACTGTCCTTCGTCATATGATATCATCATTGATCGTACACAATCGGAATAATGAAACACGATCCGAATGAAAAAACACAGCTCACGGTGTGCACACAGCACTAAACTCAGTGGAATATGAGAAAACTGCAACAAGGAACACTATTCAGACAGAGCCTGAATGATTCGTGCCGCATATCCGCCATATTTGTCGGTATTCCAATGAAGACGTGCATTGCAATCAACACAAAACACACTATTGCGCTAACTGTAGAGGATTTCAGTTCACATGCACGTAATCTGCTGCACCGGCCAAGATCCCAACAGTGAAACTTCCGATCTATATACACTTACCGGCATTGAAGAGATAGAATTAACCATCTTTCCGGGAAAAAAAAAACTTAACATTGAGCAGTGACACAAACATGACCGCGACATCTTGAAACCAGAAGTTCATCATTACTTATATAATATATAAGTCAATTATTTCATATTGGAGTCCTGTATTTGGAACACTGTGTTAGTGTTATTTTTTTATGTTTGATAATGGTTATAGTTATAGAAGGCCCCGATATAACTGCGAATTGCTCAACCGCCCGTGCCAGTGGAATCATCCGAATTACTAACTCATCTCCCAAACAAAGAAAGGTAGCTGTAGTCCCCATCATAGCAGTCTCAGCACATGCTAAAAGACATAAGGCGAAACCGCACAGAAAGTGAACACAGCCAACTTTTCCCTGTCACACGATATCATCGTTTAATAATGTTTACGGCTGCTTCAGTGGCTGAGTGGTTAATGCGCTCGCTTTTTGATCAGAAGGGTTTGGGTTCATTTCTTAGAACTGTCGGATTTTATTTTTCGGATCGGCAAGGCTTTTGAGTTCGTCCAGCCTCTAAAAATGGGTACTAAAGTTCTTTATGGTTTGTTAAAGCGGCCTGGCGTGATTCCGACAACATGAACCAAAAACGTGCCTTGGGCATGGAAAAAAGTATCCACCGATAACTCTAACCCTGCTCGTTAAAGGGGCGGGTGTTGGGGGGGGGGGGACCAATAGTTGTGACATCTTCCGCAATGCGAGCAGGGTCGGCTGTGGTTAAAATGAGGTCAGCCGTCTATTGCTCGAGACGTCACAAGTATTGGGGTGTTTCCCACAGCGGACAGGCTCAAAGATATCAGAGGGAGACGCTGGCAATGTAGCCAAAACAACCAGCAAGGCAGGGGAGGTAATCTATACTTACGACTTCCATATGGAAAGTTAAATCGGATCAAATAGAGTTATAATAGTAAACAAAGTAAAATATCCCCGTCACGCCAAGTGGTCACCAAATTATAGGGAATATGGTGTTAGTGACCATACATTTTACAGACCTTCGGCACATGATTTTGTGGGTAATGTGGTCGGTATTACGCCCGTGCCGCTTTACTTTCTCAGAAAAAATCATGTACCCATTAAAGGCTGGGTCAACCGGAGCCGTCGGTTGGGATCGAACCCAACCCCTTGTCCTTTGTAGTCCAGTTCGGTAACCACTGTATTATTATAGTATCACTGTATGATTATCTTCTTTTCTCTTTTCACTGATACCTAAAAGGTGTTGTGGTTTATATCATTTGTCGTTCTTGAGCTGCTCGAACTGTCTGAATTAGTGATTTTCCTTTGTTGTTACATGTCTCTGTCACCGCATCTATCCATCTTCTTCTGGGTTTTCCTCGTGCCCCAAAATGAAATTAATTAATTACAAACAATTACTATTTACTGTTCAGAAGCGATAAAAAAAAAAAAGAAAATCGCCGCGATTTAAAAGTGCTAACTTTTCTAATTTCATTGGAAGTAGACTCACACCACGCAGGCTGGTTTTAATTAATTGAAGAATAAATATATGCACAATAAATATACTTCAGATATAATAATTTAAAATGTAATCTTTGAACACGAGGGTATAGTAAAGGTTTTTAATTTCAACCACAATGGATATTAAGATATAATATTATCATAATATCTTGTGGACTATTTCTGTACCACCACAAAAGAGATTTTAATGTACTAGGTTTAAAACTAAGACAGTCGTGTGTTAGCAAGTATGGACATTATATATTTTCAGAAGTGTTTCGTAGAATAAGTTTAGTTATGATTTCCGGTTGGTGTAGCATGTCAAGATGGCCGCTTAGTCGAGTCCGGCTCAGGAGTGGCATTTTTGTTGCTCTGTGGTCTCAAATGATTATTTCTGGCTTGGATCTGGGTTTTTGGAGACAGCCTTAGACCAGCCACACTCACATGGCTGCAAAATAAACAATGGGCTTGGCACCTATAAATTGCCTGTTTTCGACAGCAGATTTGCCATCAGCTGGACTGTGATCGATCGAGTGTAGACCTGACTTCATTTGTTTTTGTCAGCCATTATTGTTGGGATCCGCTCCCTGATCATGACGTCCACGTGGATTTGGCGCGGGGCGCATGGAGATTGTGCTGCACGTGACGGTTGTTACGGCGGTCGAGATGTATCCATTATGAACTGTGCGCCGTTTGTACAGAGTGCAGCGCCATCAAATACAACAGTGTGAGCGTCATCATCATCATCATCATCGAGTGCCGTCTCCGTAACGAAGGTTGGCTACCATGGAGCGCCAGTCTGCTCTGTCTCTTGCTTTGATGGTGCAGGTTGTCATAGGCTGATTTGTCCATCTTTTGATGTTACTCGTCCATGTTAGTCTTGGTCTGCCTCTTTTACCTTGTATTTTCCCCTCCAGGATTACTTTTAGTAGGCTGTTGTGTCTTTAACATGGCCCAGAAATGTCATTTATCTTGCTTGAATTGTGTTTAGTAGTTCTATTTTCATTTTTAGTTGTTTTAAGGTTCATCGTTTGTTTTCTTTTCCTTCGATCCAAATCTACCTATTGTTCTCTATATCCACATTTCAAAGGCTTCAATTCTCTGTTCTGTTTTCTTGTCTAATGTCCATGTTTCTGCACCATATAGGAATATTGAGAGATGTAACATTTTGCTATTCTTAGTTTTAGCCCTGGTGTTATTTGTTTTGATATTAGTATATTTTTCATGGCATTGAAATTACTTTTTGCCATACCTATTCTTTTGTTAATTTCAGTTGTACATTTTCCATCATTGGTTATAGTATGAGCGTAAATTCGCATAATTTTCACAGACCGCAGTGCGTTCAATGAAACAGTAAAGATCGGGATGGACACTTTTTGTTGGTTGCTAGAACAAGCACTGAGCAGATAAGGGAATTCCCCATCTGCCGTGAAACTATTCTGTTCTAAAATCTAAAGATTATTTATCATATGCTGAATATAACGTAAGCTTTCGAGCTCAGTACAGCAGGAGGTCTACGCTTGGGAGTCATAAAAAGGCGGGTCCACTCTCCTATGTCAATAAGTTTAAAGACCTTAAAATATACTCGCCTGGGTCCGCTTCTGATGATCAGATTACTCCCTGCAGTGAAACTATGTATAAAAAATGTCCTGACCTGTACTTTTCATCCGTTTTGATCGTGTTTCGATATTTCGATTGCTTACGATGAATGATGATATCGTATGACGGGGAACAGATGGCTGTGTTCACTTTCTGTGCGGGTTCTCCTTATATCTTTTGGCGTATGCTGAGACTGCTATGATGGGAACTGCAGCTACCTTTTTTTTGTTTGGGAGATGAGATGTTAATTCGGATGATTCCACTGGCACGGACTGTTAAGCAATTATGGATTTTAATTCGTTTGCAGTGATACCGGAGCCTTTCATAACCATAGCTATTTTACAAAAATGTCCTTTTACAATGTACCATATTATAAAAATAATACTCAAAACGCACAAGCTGATATCAAAGTAAAATGGAAACAAACATGTAACTGTTAACTCCTGAGTCTCTCTTTTAAAATAATTGTTAACAGGTTTAGCGTTACAGAAGCGCTAAGAGTTAATTACCTCCACCTATTAAGACATCATCTGTCTGCAGCCATCACGTCTTGTTATAGTTGACATGGGTTTAGTCCCGTGTTTAGCAAAAATGTTCGTACTGTCCCATAACAAGGGAGGACCACCCAAGTAGTTCTCTTTCTTAAGTTTGATTTATTTTCACCTCACTCGCTGTCTCTTTAGTAATGTCTACTTAAGAAGTCCAATTCTCCGAATGCAGATAAAGTCCAGTTCTCTGAATATAGCTAAACGAATTTTAGTTAATTAAAATTACAACGCACAAATTATTGAAAAATTATGCTGCTGTCAGTGAAAAATATTACTATTCTGTAGAATCATTCTGGAGAGACTAAAGGAGGCAATAGAGAAACATTTGAGAGATGAATAAGCAGATTTTTAGGAAAAACAGATCATGTACTGATCAAATAATTACCTCACTAATAAGAGCTGAACAACGTTTAGAACTACAGTCTCCACTTTATATTGGATCCATAGATTACGAAAAGGTACTTGATAGTTTAGACAGAGGAATGCTTTGGAAGTTGCTGAGTCATTACGGAATCCCCATAAAGTTTATTAACCTGATAAAAACAATGTATGAAGGAATGAAATAAAGTGTGGTACATGAAGGACAGCTTACAGAAGCATTTGAAATAAAAACAGGAGTAAGGCAGGAATGCCTTATATCTATATTTCTATTTCTACTGGCCATAGATTGGATTATGAAAATAACTCAAAACAACAGAAATGGAATCCAGTGGTCACTGATCAAGCAACTTGATGATTTAGATTTTGCTGATGATGTGACCGTCTTTTTTTTTTTTTTTTTTTTTGGATCGGCAGCCTTCTTGGTTTATTATTTCTTCTACTAGTCAGTTCTTACAGATTCATACATCTTGATAGAACAATCAAAGTTTATTTATTCAATTCCACTCTTACTTCATCCTCTATTTATTATTCTATCTTATTCTCATCCTATATTTATTATTATTCACAGCTATCCTGTGTTGGACCGTTCCCCATCGAACGCCCATCCTATTCTATCTATTTCTGTTGACAACTAATTCAATCTGGTCCGTTCCCTATCGAACGGACCTCCCTATTCTAACTATTTCTGTTGCCGGCTTTGTTAGCAATCGTCCATTCGCAAATATCTGTCGTTGAGTTCATCTGATTAATTCTCCTCTGCTGGTCAATCCTGTCCTTCCTTTGACTCGGGATATCCCTTGGGTTCCATCTCAGCCGCTTCGTTTCACATTTCTACAACTGTTTGAACGAAACCTGTGGACAGTTAATCGAAGCCTGCGTCTCATATGCTGATGATTCACACGTTAAGTAGAGTCTGCAGACTAACCCAAGCATATGGATACGTCAACGTGTTTATGTGCTAGACTTGGCTCATTTCTTGGTGTTTTTCCGTGAAGTCATGACTCATATCTTAATGTTTTTCTTTGCTAGTCATGGCTCATATCTTGGTGTGTTTCTGTGCTAACCATGGCTCAAATCTTAGCTTGTGTGTATGTGTGTATGTTTGTGTGTGCGTGCGTGCGTGCCCTAGCCATGGCTCATATCTAGGTGCGTCTGAGTTTAGTAATATCTCATAACTTAGTGTGTATCTGTGTTAGTCATGTGTCATATCTTTGTGCGTGCATGTCTGTGTTTGTCACATCTCATATTCTTGTGTGTGCATGGCTATGTAAGTCACATCTCATATCTGTGTGTGTTCACGCCTATGTTAGTCATATCTTATATCTTTGTGTGTATGTCTATGTTAGGTATGTGTCATATCTTTGTGTGTGCATGTCTAAGTCAGTCACATCTCATATCTGTATGTGCATGTTTATGTTAGTCATGTGTCATATATCTTGATGTGTGTCGGTGTTAGTCATGTATCGTATCGATGTGTGCATGTCTGTGTTAGTCACCTCTAGTGACTCGGGCAGATGGTGCTCGTAAACCTGGGAGGGCAGACCATCTAAGGGTAGAATCCCCCTACAGAAAAGACAATCTGCTGCCTTGCAGAAAGATTGGGGACAATCAAACGCTAAGGAAAGCAAACCTGAAAAAATGCTGGCTGAAATCGGATGCACTGGGCCACTGGCGCAGAACACAGTGAAACGTATTAACGGGTGTTCAATCAGAGTGGATCTGGCAGACTCTAAATGTGATGTTCTGTCTGTGGGGGCGATCAACACACTTAACCTGACAGCTGACTTCATGTGAGAGTCTGGAATCCTACTCTGACTTAGTCCTGATCGCAGAGAGAGAGAGAGAGAGAGAGAGAGAGAGAGAGAGAGAGATTTCTCTACGATCACTCTTGCCTTCCATGGCTCTCAATTAGTCAACCGCTCTGTATCGTTTCCGATCTCCAACTCTCTATTCGTTGTTTCTTCCCAACCGTCTCTCGCTCACTACGTCATTATCTTCTTTCACGTCACTTCTCTCCCTCTGCGTACCGCCGTACTGCACTAATTCTACTTCTACATCCCTTGGTGTGCAATTCCCTTCTATAATGACATAGCTCTCCTATCACACAACCATCAACAGATGCAAGAAAAATGCGCATACTTGATGAGAGATCACAACAGATGGGACTGAAAATAAATAGAGATAATACCATAATTATGAGAATGAATGCAGTTAGCAATAACTAAATAAAAATAAGAGAACTACTTCTACTAGACGTACAATCTTACATATATATATGAGGAGTAATATAGACAAAGAGGGAGTAAAAGAGAGTGATACAAAATTAATGATACAAAAGCAAGAGAAGCCTTCGTTGCAATAGGAAACATATGGAAATCCAGGAAATTAGGTTAAATACAAAAATACAAATGTTCAACTCCAATGTTGAGCAATGAAAATGTTCTGAAAGAGACTAACGCAAAGAGAGAGCTAATTTCTGATATAAGGAAGAAACAATCATAATTTTTTGGCCATGTAATGAGAAGGGAACAGCTGGAATACATTGTGACAACTGGGTAAATTGAAGAACGAAGAGATAGAGGTAAACAAAGAGTAAAGGTACCAGACAGCTAAAGAGAATGGCTTGGCAGAAGGCCAACAACAGAAATGATAAATATCTGTTGAGATCGAACGACGTGGAGAGACATGATCTCTACGCCAGCAGGCATCGTACTTTAAGATGATGATAATGATGATGATTATGAAGACAAAATACATATTCCTATTCTATTACACGTTACAAGTGGTTACATGAAGCTGTATTTTAAAGTTAAAAAAGGACAACCTTTGTGGTTAAAAATGAAATATATTACCTCTCCCGAAACTCTTGGGTTTGATTTGTTCATTTCGAGCATTAACCACTAAAATATCATTCACACATAAATGTTAACATTCGCTAGGATTTTAACCTTGTGTTTGTGGTGTCACAAGTTGAAACCACTTCCAATAAATATCAATTTTAAGAATGAGGGGAATGTACGAAACTCAGGATTTCTTGAAATTTTCCAGTAAAGTGTAAAGTAAAAAGCCCTTGTCACGGCAAGTGGCGTATAGGGAATATGGTGGGAGCGACCATCATTTTTACAGACCTTCGGCGGAGGAGCAGAAGCGCCTGCGACCTGCGGTTGTAATAGCAGGGTCGGCGCACTATTGAACTGACCAAGACCTAGCAGTTCTACCTCCTCGTGGTCTCCCTGGTAACAGTCTGCGTCAAAACAGGCTGGCTAATAGAAGCTATGATCGCCTTGTTTCCCTGTAGTGGTGGCTGTTACTGATATAGAGAACCCAGTATTGCAGTATTGCAGGGCTGGACTAGTAGTTTCCCAGCATAGCCTGGGATAGACGAACTCCAACTTCCCCAGTAAGAGCCGGAAGGTCAAGAAAGCCATTACGACACGCCACATCAATGAATCAAAGGGCAACCTGCCCGCATCAACTCGTGGCATTCCACCAATAACAACAGCAACACCAGACCTTCAGCACAAGATTTTATGGCCTATGTGGTCAGTATTACACCCGTGCCGCTTTACTTTCGCAGAAAAAAATTATTCCGTTACCCATTAAGACTGGGTGAACCTGGAAGCCGTCGATCAGGATCGAACTTGATTTTTTCAGTATTTAACTAAAATATCACTTTAAGATGATAAGTAACAACTGTACTCAGAATTAAACAAATGGTTAGAAACATAATTTAGTTACAGCTCCTCATAAATAAAGGCATCACAGGGCCGTTTGATGCGTAATGGTCTGAAAGATGACTAGGCTGGGACATAGTTGATACACACACACAGAGGGACTAAAATAGACTGTACGGCAAAAACACATAAAAGATAAAAAATCGGGAAAAAGAAAACTTATCTGATTTGGCTCGTTCTACCTTCATAGAAATAGATAAAGCGTCTAGGTTAGGTGTCTGGACAACAACACAGTCAGGACAAGTATAAGGGAAATAACTTGATGTGGTTTATGCGGTTTGACGAAGAAAAGAAAATAAATGAGCTGACCTCACATTTGGGACGGACTAGAAGGTAGGGGAGTGGAGCTCGCAATTGGGACGGACTAGACAAGGTAGGGGAGTGGACCTACATTTGGGACGGACTAGACAAGGTAGGGGAGTGGACCTACATTTGGGACGGACTAGACAAGGTAGGTGAGTGGAGCTACATTTAGGACGGACTAGACAAGGTAGGGGAGTGGACCTACATTTGGGACGGACTAGACAAGGTAGGGGAGTGGACCTACATTTGGGACGGACTAGACAAGGTAGGGGAGTGGAGCTACATTGGGACGGACTAGACAAGGTAGGGGAGTGGACCTACATTTGGGACGGACTAGACAAGGTAGGGGAGTGGACCTACATTTGGGACGGACTAGACAAGGTAGGGGAGTGGACCTACATTTGGGACGGACTAGACAAGGTAGGGGAGTGGACCTACATTTGGGACGGTCTAGACAAGGTAGGGGAGTGGACCTACATTTGGGACGGACTAGACAAGGTAGGGGAGTGGACCTACATTTGGGACGGACTAGACAAGGTAGGGGAGTGGACCTACATTTGGGACGGACTAGACAAGGTAGGGGAGTGGAGCTCGCAATTGGGACTGATAAGGTTAGATGGAAGAGCTGACCTCACATTTGGGACGGACTAGACAAGGTAGGGGAGTTGAGCTACATTTGGGACGGACTAGACAAGGTAGGGGAGTGGACCTACATTTGGGACGGACTAGACAAGGTAGGGGAGTGGACCTACATTTGGGACGGACTAGACAAGGTAGGGGAGTGGACCTACATTTGGGACGGACTAGACAAGGTAGGGGAGTGGACCTACATTTGGGACGGACTAGACAAGGTAGGGGAGTGGACCTACATTTGGGACGGACTAGACAAGGTAGGGGAGTGGACCTACATTTGGGACGGACTAGACAAGGTAGGGGAGTGGACCTACATTTGGGACGGACTAGACAAGGTAGGGGAGTGGAGCTCGCAATTGGGACTGATAAGGTTAGATGGAAGAGCTGACCTCACATTTGGGACGGACTAGACAAGGTAGGGGAGTTGAGCTACATTTGGGACGGACTAGACAAGGTAGGGGAGTGGACCTACATTTGGGACGGACTAGACAAGGTAGGGGAGTGGACCTACATTTGGGACGGACTAGACAAGGTAGGGGAGTGGACCTACATTTGGGACGGACTAGACAAGGTAGGGGAGTGGAGCTCGCAATTGGGACTGATAAGGTTAGATGGAAGAGCTGACCACACATTTGGGACGGACTAGACAAGGTAGGGGAGTGGACCTACATTTGGGACGGACTAGACAAGGTAGGGGAGTGGAGCTCGCAATTGGGACTGATAAGGTTAGATGGAAGAGCTGACCTCACATTTGGGACGGACTAGACAAGGTAGGGGAGTGGACCTACATTTGGGACGGACTAGACAAGGTAGGGGAGTGGAGCTCGCAATTGGGACTGATAAGGTTAGATGGAAGAGCTGACCTCACATTTGGGACGGACTAGACAAGGTAGGGGAGTGGACCTACATTTGGGACGGACTAGACAAGGTAGGGGAGTGGAGCTCGCAATTGGGACTGATAAGGTTAGATGGAAGAGCTGACCTCACATTTGGGACGGACTAGACAAGGTAGGGGAGTGGAGCTCGCAATTGGGACGGACTAGACAAGGTATGTGAGTGGAGCTCGCAATTGGGACTGATAAGGTTAGATGGAAGAGCTGACCTCACATTTGGGACGGACTAGGCAAGGTAGGGAGTAGAGCTCGCAATTGGGACTGATAAGGTTAGATGGAAGAGCTGACCTCACATTTGGGACGGACTAGACAAGGTAGGGGAGTGGAGCTCGCAATTGGGACTGATAAGGTTAGATGGAAGAGCTGACCTCACATTTGGGACGGACTAGACAAGGTAGGTGAGTGGAGCTCGCAATTGGGACTGATAAGGTTAGATGGAAGAGCTGACCTCACTTTTGGAATGGGTAAATCAAAATAGAAGAGTGGACCTCACATTTGGGACGGATAAGGCAAGGTAGGTGAGTGGGCTTCACATTTAGGACTGATAAGGTTAGATGGAAGAGCTGACCTCACATTTGGGACTGACTAGACAAGGTAGGTGAGTGGGCCTCACATTTGGGACGGATAAGGTTAAATGGAAGAGCTAACCTCACTTTTGGGATGGGTAAATCAAAATAGAGGAGTGGACCTCACATTTGGGATGGGTAAAGCAAGATAGATGAGCGGACCTACATTTGGGATGACAAGACAAGATAGATGAGCGAACCTACATTTGGGACGGACAAGACAAGATAGATGGGCGGACCTACATTTGGGACGGACAAGACAAGATAGATGCGCGGACCTACATTTGGGACGGACAAGACAAGATAGATGAGCGGACCTACATTTGAGACGAACAAGACAAGTTACATGAGAAGACCTTCATTTGGGACGGACAAGACAAGATAGATGAGCAGACCTACATTTGAGACGGACAAGACAAGATAGATGAGCGGACCTACATTTGAGACGGACAAGACAAAATAGATGAGCAGACCTATATTTGGGACGGACTAGACAAGATTGATGAGCTGACCTACATTTGGTAAGGACAAGACAAGACAGATGAGCAGACCTACATTTGGGACGAAATAGATAAGATAGATGAGCGGACCTACATTTGGGACAGACAAGACAAGATAGATGACCGGACCTACATTTGGGATGGACAAAACAAAATAGACGAGTAGACCTACATTTGGGACGGACTAGAGAAGATAGATGAGCGGACCTACATTTGGGACGGAGAAGACAAGACAGATAAGCGGACCTACATTTGGGACGGAGAAGACAAGATAGATAAGCGGACCTACATTTGGGACGGACAAGTCAAGATAGATGGGCAGACCTACATTTAGGACGGACAAGACAAGATAGATGAGCAGACCTACATTTGGGACGGACAAAACAAAATAGACGAGTAGACCTACATTTGGGACGGACTAGAGAAGATAGATTAGCGGACCTACATTTGGGACGGAGAAGCACAAGATAGATGAGCAGTCCTACATTTGGGACGGACAAGACAAGATAGATGATCGGGCTTACATTTGGGACGGACAAGACAAGATAGATGAGCGGACCTACATTTTGGGACGGAGAAGACAAGATAGATGAGTGGACCTACATTTGGGACGAACAACACAAGATGGATGGATGACCGGACCTACATTTGGGACGGACAAGACAAGACAGATGAGCTGACCTACATTTTGGACGGACAAGACAAGATAGATGGGCAGACCTACATTTGGGACGGACAAGACAAGATAGATGAGCTGACCTACATTTGGGACGGACAAGACAAGATAGATGGGCAGACCTACATTTGCGACGGACAAGACAAGATAGATGGGCAGACCTACATTTGGGACGGACAAGACAAGATAGATGGGCAGACCTACATTTGGGACGGACAAGACAAGATAGATGGGCAGACCTACATTTGGGACGGACAAGACAAGATAGATGAGCTGACCTACATTTGGGACGGACAAGACAAGATAGATGAGCTGACCTACATTTGGGACGGACAAGACAAGATAGATGACCAGACCTACATTTGCGACGGACAAGACAAGATAGATGGGCAGACCTACATTCGGGACGGAAAAGGCATAATAGACGAGCGGTGTGTGGGTGGGTGGGTGTGTGTGACTGTTAGATATAATGACTCATAAATATTATTATGACCATGGCAATCAGTTGTATTAATTGATAAGTGAAGAAGTTGAATGAACACAGACAGAAACAGTGAGAATGTAGTAGTTGTGTTGTAGTTAGTCGAAGGTCCCGTATCTACTTCAAACGAAATAAAATCCATAATAGCTCAACCGCCCGTGCCAATGGAATCATCCGAATTAATATCGCATCTAATTGAAGGATCCAACAAAGACAGGCATCTGCATTCCCATCATAGCAGCTATAGCATACGCCAAAAGACATACGCCGTAGCCGCACTAAAAAGGTGAGAAGTAGATAGGAAGCAATGTGTGTATGTTATGGAACGTGTTCATTACTAAACATACATTACTGTGTCACCCCTAGTTCGGCAGCGAGAGATAATTGTAACATGAGATCTTGTTTGACTCATCGTCAAGTACCGTGCGTGCTGGCGTAGATGATCATGTCTCTCTACAACTTTAGATCTCGACAGTTATTACCATGTCTGTTGTTGACCATCTGCCAAGCCATTCTTTTACGCTGTCTAGTATCTTTTCTTTTTGCTTCCCTCTATCTTTTCGTCCCTCAACTTTCCCAGTTGTCACAATATATTTCAGATGGTCCCTTCTCATTACGTGGCCAAACAATAATAATTGTTTCTTCCTAATATTGGAAATTAGCTCTCTTTTTGCTTTGGCCTCTTGTAGCACTTTTTCACTACTCTTTTATCTGTCAATTGTATTCTCACGATTCTTCTGTAAAACCACATTTCTACAGCCTCAAGTGATTTTCTTGTCTGTTGTCCTATTATCTATGATTCACATCCATATGTTAAGACTGGCTGTACATACCATTTAAGAACTCTTTTTCTTGTTTCTTTTGCCAAAAATGTGTATATACAATATTTTTCTCATCTCTGTTGTACATCTACCATCTCACCTCTGTTGTACATCTACCATCTCACCTCTGTTGTATATCTACCATCTCAACTCTGTTGTACATCTACCATCTCACCTCTGTTGTACATCTACCATCTCAACTCTGTTGTACATCTACCATCTCATCTCTGTTGCACATCTACCATCTCACCTCTGTTGTACATCTACCATCTCACCTCTGTTGTACATCTACCATCTCACCTCTGTTGTACATCTACCATCTCACCTCTGTTGTACATCTACCATCTCACCTCTGCTGTACATCTACCATCTCATCTCTGTTACATGTTAGCTAGCATCAGACTTTCGTAACCACAACGTTGGATGCTTACGCAGAATAAAAGGATAGAAATGGCTGGACAAAATCACTAACATATAACTATGGAAATGTACCAGTCAAATACCAGTGGATAAAGTTATACAGTGAAGACGATGGCGTTGGATGGGGCACACACTGCTGAAGTCAACTGAGAGTATTACACAACAGGCCCTTTTTGGAATCCCTAGGGAAAAAGGCAAAGTGGAAGACCAAGGTATTCTTGGAGAAGACAGATGGAAGCAGAGATGAAGATGATGGGGAAGACACGGAATGATCGTAAAAGAATTGCAACAAACAGAACGGCTTGGAAAGTGCTTATCGAAGACCTATGTTCCACAGGGAGCTGGAAGGTAGATGAAGGATATTCTGAAAGGTAGAAGAACCATAACGTTATAAGATGAGCGGGTTGGATATAAGAAAATGAAAAAAAAAAAAAATGATACAGACAGAAAATAAATCTTTACAGTTCTGTCATTCTACATCAAAGAAGCACACGATCAGACGTTATGAAAGCCGAATTTTCAGGAGATAAGATTTAAGAGAGGCTTGGGTTACTGAAGAAAATAGTAAACACATGAGGAATCGCGTTACTAGAAATAAAAATGTACACATTATCATCAAGTACCGGGCCTGCTGGCGTAGGTGATCATGTCTCTCCACAATTTTCGATCTCGACAGTCATTTATCATTTCTGTTGTTGACCTTCTGCCAAGCCATTCTCTTAAACTGTCTGGTATTTTTTCTATTTGCTTTCCTCTATCTCTTCGTCCCTCAATTTTTCCTTTTGTTACAATATATTCCAGCACTTCTCTTCTAATTACGTGGCCAAAAAATGATGATTGTTTCTTCCTAATAATGGAAATTAGCTCTCTTTTTGCCTTGATCTCTTTCAGAACGTTTTCATTACTCTTCTTAGCTGTCCATGGTATTCTCAGCATTCTTCTGTAAAATCACATTTCTACAGACTCCAGTGATTTTCTTGTTCGTTGTCCTATTGTCCATGATTGACATCAGAAAAATGTGTACATTACAACGTAATGCGTTTAAGCAATATTATATTAGTGCCGTTTATTTTTCATGGCGGTCGGCATTTTTGACGAATGATGTGGTAAGTATTAAACCAAGTCGCCTTAAATTTCCCAAAATAAAATCTCTGGTACTCATTTTAAGAGGCTCGATAAACTCCATTGATGAGTCGATCCCAAAAAATTAATATTTTGGGACCTTTCTGAAGTTTTGATATGCGCTTTACCACTTCGCTACGTGACTTTGTTGCACAAATAGGTTATAACTTTTTGGAGCAAGGCACCAGAAAGCAGCAGAGGTGGAAGCTGTCGGCGACTCATAGCCGACGGTTTGCTCCAGGATCGGTGAACCAGAGCCATCCAGATCCTACTCCAAATCTTCGCGATGACTCTATAAATATACCAACCTGTCACGTCGAAACAAGCAAAAAGGAATCGAATAGGGAACGTAACCCAGTACTCAAGAATGTCACGCTGAAGTTGAATGTGTTGGGCGGAAAGGCGCAAATATCACAGTTCTATTGCATAACTACAACACACCGTATCTACGCCCATTTAACGTCTTTCTAAGGACGGATGATGAAGAGGAGAATCAGTTCCTTCAGTAGTCATCGGGTGAACGACGAGAAGAAAGAGAAAATGAACACTACTCTGTTCTCGACGATGTTTGGGAATTATTTTGTGAACATCATGAAGAAATATGAGCAATGAAAGGAGAGTCATTTAATGTTTTGGTTTACAGGAAAAGATGTTGGATTCGATAGATTCAACTATTTTGGATTCGATAGATTCAACGATGTTGGATTCGATACCTTCGACGACCATCAGCTTCTCGCAGCCTTAAGTTGATTCCTTACAATTTTCTGCAAAGAAAGGGCATTACTGGCGTAGTTCTGACCACATTGTCCTGCTTAATGTAACAATATATGAGGGTTTGCACGATATTCCATACAAGACGTGTCGATCCGTGTCGAGGTTTTATCTTTATTAGTTTTTACCTCTAAAAAAAGTAAAAAGTATAGTACCCCCGTCACGCCAAGTGGCGTATAGGGAATATGGTGTTAGTAACCATAAATTTTACAGACCTTCAGCACATGATTTTTGGGGTAATGTGGTCGGTATTACGCTCGTGCCGCTTTACTTTCCCAGAAAAAAATCCGTATCCGGCTGGGTGAACCGGAAGCCGTGGGTTGGGATAAAACCCTACCTCTTGTCCTTTGTAGTCCAGTTCACTAACCACTGAGCTATCGCGGCTACCTTTTTCAACGCTAAAAGAAGAATGAAGACATTCTACGGTACCCGTAAACATAGTACTTGTAAGGCATATTAGAGAAAGCTGTTTTAGAGATTTTTGTTCCTGTTACTAACGCAGAAAAATTATAAATAACTTATGCAACAAATCTGTGTCAATAGAAGTGAGAAAGAGAGTTCACCGGTGCTATATAGAGCCAATTCTGACATATGGAAGCGAATCATGGACTGTAAATTAACAAATGAACAGACGATTATAGGTCACATAGATGGGATTTCTCAGAAGAATGCTGAAATTCCCTGGGCAGCTAAAAAGACCAATGATGAAATTTTCAAAAAGGCCAACACAAAAAAGGGAGCTGTAAGAATCATCATAACAAAACAATCAACATTTCTTGGGCAAATCGTAAGAAGAGAAAAGTTGGAACATTTGGTTACAGCTGGCATAATACATGGAAAGAGAGATTGCGGACGACAAAGAGAGAAAAATACTAGATAGCTTGGTGTTATGGCATGGAAAACAGTCAACAACAGAATTGATATGATACACTGTGGATAGAAGATTGTGGAAGGACTTGATCGCCTACGCCAACTGGTAAGGCACATGATGATGATGTCTAACGCAGATTTTGTTTCAACTAATTTTCTTTTAAAATAAGAAAAGGAAAAATACAACCAAAATATCAGTGACAAACCGTCGTGCATAAATTTGATCCTAAATTAAAACTGCCAATTTCACTTCCAAAAAAGAACTTCAGATAAAAACCTCTCTCATTTTTGAGGTCCTGTCTTAGATCATCATTTTTGTGATCGATGAATTCAGCGCATAAAAGAGTTTAAGAGCCTAAATCTGAAAATTAGTGACGTTCTAGCACGTAAAAAAATTCTTGTAAAAAATTCACCTCAAATGTTTTAATCAAAGAACTTACGTCATATATCTCTCAAGTATCCAAGCGATTACATGAAAACAGCTTACATCATTAAAAAAAGCAGGTTCAAGAAATCATTGCTGTTTACAGGTTGTCTATTTAACAGTAAATATGAGAGTTATCGTTCTTGGATTGTGGTCTATATTTAAGAAAAGTACATTTAGTTTGCAGCACGGGCGTAATACCGACCACATTACCCAAAAATCATGTGCTGAAGGTCTGTAAAATATAGGGTCACTAACACCATATTTCCTTATACGCCACTTGGCGTGACGGGGGTACTTTACTTTTACTTACATTTAGTTTAGTTGATCATCGCTTTCTGAAATAAAAAAAGCTTGCGGGTTGCCAAATTGACCTCACCCCGGTTGTCCATCATTAATACACCCGGTTGTCCATCATTAATACACCCGGTTGTCCATCATTAATACACCCGGTTGTCCATCATTAATACACCCGGTTGTCCATCATTAATACACCCGGTTGTCCATCATTAATTTTTTCACAAAACTGCCTCGCGCAAGGTTTAACTTTGTGTTCTTGCTCATTGGGTTTGGATTATTCAGCTTCTGTTTAAAAAAAGATGTGTAAACGTTGTTGTAATGTACTGATATCAGTGTGTTTTACTTTCTGATTTCAAACATCCCCACATTATATACGTACATAGCTACGGTTAATGTGGGGGATAGACGGCAGGAACCTTTAAAGGCTGTGTCTGAAAAATGTTCCTTGTTGCAGTTTCCTCATATTCCAAGTTCGGCTTGCCGCAGGAGCTACTGAGTTTAGTGCTCTGTGCACACCGTGAGCTGTATTTTTATCCGGATCGTGTTTTGATATTCCGATTGCTTTCGATAAATGAGGATATCGTATGACGGGGAACAGATGGTTGTGTTCACTTTCTGTGCGGTCTCTCCTTATGTCATTAGGCGTGTTCTGAGACTGTTCTGTTGGGGACTGCAGCTACATTTCTTTGTTTGGATCCTTCAATGAGATGAGATGTTAATTATGATGATTCCACTGGATTGAGCAATTATGGATTTTAATTCGTTTGCTGTGCTACCGGGGTCTACCGTAATCATAATTTAGCTAAGGTCAAGGCTGCACTGAGCGGGCAAGATTTCCGTTCCAGTCGGACCCGATTTGGTGGAAAAGAGAAATGTAATTTGACTTAGCGGTGTAGATAGAAAGCTTATTATACGTTGGAATGTGTTAAACTCTTGCGTTATATGAGCAGTCAGAACTATTTGTTCTATTTAAACAATTTCTAGTTCTTATTGGGTATGGTCAATACCAAACATTATCATAATCGGAGCATAAAAAGTTTTCGGAAGTGAGCCAGTGAGTGAAGACTTGGAAGTTAAAAACAGAAAATAATCAATGTTTGTAGTTCAATCTATCCACTGAGCAAATCTTTAAAAACATCTCAGAGATACCAGACCTAAACATTAATGGAAAGATAATCAATAACCTAAGATATGCTGCTGATACTGTTCTACTAGCAGAAAATCCTAAAGACCTACAACAATTGCTTAATGTGATAAACATAACAAGCAAAAAATATGGACTAGAAACGAATATCAAAAAGACTAAAACTATGATCATAAACAAAGGAAATACTCAAAACCCACAAGTGGATATCAAAATAGAAGGAATAGACATGGAGACAGTTCATAACTACAACAACCTTGGACATACTATAACAAGTGATGGAAAATGTACAACTGAAATATTCTCAAGACCTACAATTAAATATCACAGTTGAGGGAATACAACTGGAGACAGTCCAGAGCTACAACTACCTGGGACATACTATAACCAATGATGGAAAATGCAAAATTGAAATAAACAAAGAATAGGTATGCAAAAAGTAATTTTAATGCCATGAAAAATATACTAACAACAAAACAAATATCAACAGGGCTCAAACTAAGAATCGCAAAATGTTACATCTTCTCAATATTCCTGTATGGTGCAGAAACATGGACATTAGACAAGAAAACAGAACAGAAAATTGAAGCCTTTGAAATGTGGATTTATAGAAGAATAGGTAGAATTGGATGGAAACAAAAGATAACAAACGATGAAGTTTTAAAACAACTGAAAATAAAAAGAGAACTACTAAATACAATTAAGACAAGACAAATGGAATTTGTGGGGCATGTTAAAAGACACAACAGCCTACTAAAAGTAATATTGGAAGGGAAAATACAAGGTAAAAGAGGCAGAGGCAGACCAAGACTAGCATGGACGAGTAACATCAAAAGATGGACAAATCAATCTATGACAGCCTGCACCATCAAAGCAAGAAACAGAGTAGAATGGCGATTCATGGTAGCCAACCTTCGTTGCGGAGAAGGCTCTCGATGATGATAAGTTCATGAGATTAATGTTTGTAGCTGATGAGATTAATGTTTGTAGCTGATGAGATTAATGTTTGTAGTTGATGAGATTAATGTTTGTATTTGATGAGATTAATGTTTGTAGCTGATGAGATTTATTTTTGTAGTTGATGAGATTAATGTTTGTATTTGATGAGATTAATGTTTCTTGTTGATGAGATTAGTGTTTGCAGCTGATGAGATTAATGTTTGTAGTAGATGAGAATAATGTTTGTAGCTGATGAGATTAATGTTTGTAGTTGGTGAGATTAATGTTTGTAGCTGATGTGAATAATGTTTGTAGTTGATGAGATTAATGTTTGTAGCTGATGAGATTAATGTTTGTAGTTGATGAGATTAATGTTTGTATTTGATGAGATTAATGTTTCTTGTTGATGAGATTTGTGTGTGTAGTTGTTGAGATTAATGTTTGTAGCTGATGAGATTAATGTTTGTAGTTGATGAGATTAATGTTTGTAGCTGATGAGATTAATGTTTGTAGCTGATGGGATTAATATTTCTTGAAAGTAAATCTCCTGAGTTTGTGGAAGTGAATGTAATGACACTAAGGTAATTACTCATTAGACCCGAATGTGCTTCGGAGTTCGTACACTATTGTGAGATGTTTTTGTACATAAGTGGGGCGAGCACTCGCTGTTGTGAGATGTTTTTGTACATAAGTGGGGTGAGCACTCACTGTTGTGAGATGTTTTTGTACATAAGTGGGGCGAGCACTCACTGTTGTTTTGGTTTAATATCAAGAAAAGAGAATATTACAATTTTTGTTTCATTATTATAACGAGTTATTGAGTTATTGAGTTATTGAGTTATTGAGTTATTTGCAGGTAAGCATCATTGAACTCCGAACAAGTCCGTAGGTGAGCAGATCCCCACTTCAGCAAGTCTCTCAGTGTCCAGCGACTCCAGTTCTGTGTTGATTGATAAATCTTACACGTCCGTAAAGATTGTCGTTTCTGGCTGTGCCCATCTTAACTAACATCTCTTACATTCGAAGAAGTCATGTGCCCTTCCCACATCTCGGAGGGCATTGATAGCGTCCGCCCGATCCATTAGTTGATCGACTTCAACGACAGCACAGCTAGCCAACCTGTCCACTCTTTCATTTCACCGTATTCCCGCATGTCCAGGGACGTAGACAAAGGTGACCCTACGCATTTTTACCTCTGCATTGACTCTACCCATTGCTTAGGTACATAGCCCGCCTCCACTTTTTTATGTCATGCTCATCGAATAACTCAGTATGCAAGCGTGGGTGTAGTCTTGTGACTCTAACCAGATGAATGCCCTGGTCACTGCCTTCACCTTCATCGTCATGTTACTCGTGGTCACATCGTATGCATCACTCTCTTCTTTGACTATTCTCCCTGCCGAGCGTGCTGTAAATATATGCATATGAATTCTTTTAGTGTCGTATTACGGATTTGTCTGTGTATTGTGTTGTATTGTATTGTATTGCATTGTATTGTATTGTAATACACTACACTACACTGTACTGCACTGCACTATATTATATTATATTTTATTATGTTATATTATGTTATATTATATTATATTATATTATACTATACTATACTATACTATACTATACTATACTATACTATACTATACTATACTATACTATACTATACTATACTATACTATACTATACTATACTATACTATACTATACTATACTATACTATACTATACTATACTATACTATACTATACTATACTACACTACACTACACTACACTACACTACACTACACTACACTACACTACACTACACTACACTACACTACACTACACTACACTACACTACACTACACTACACTACACTACACTACACTACACTACACTACACTACACTACACTACACTACACTACACTACACTACACTACACTACACTACACTACACTACACTACACTACACTACACTACACTACACTACACTACACTACACTATACTATACTATACTATACTATACTATACTATACTATACTATACTATACTATACTATACTTTACTTTACTTTACTTTACTTTACTTTACTTTACTTTACTTTACTTTACTTTACTTTACTTTACTTTACTTTACTTTACTTTACTTTACTGCACTGCACTGTACTTCACTGCACTGCACTGCACTGCACTGCACTTCACTGCACTGCACTGGACTGGACTGGACTGGACCGGACTGTACTGTACTGTACTGCACTTCACTGCACTGCACTGCACTGCACTGCACTGTACTACATTACATTATATACGTCACTTTACGTTACGTTATGTTGTGTTATATCACGTCATGTCACATTACATTATATTATATTATTATATATTATTTCACATTATATATATATATATATATATATATATATTATATATATATATATATTATATATATATATATATATATATATACTCTATTTTAATCGCTAACTATTCACTTGTAGGGTTTTCTATTTACTAATGTCTCAGCCATAGTTGAGTGGTTTCTGCTTTTGTTACTGACAGGAAAGGTGCGGGATTAAATCACAGAATTGGTGAAGTTTTGTTTTCTTTAAATCTTTAAGTTTTACTCAACCTCGGGATCATGGGAATGTGAGATTTTAATTTTATTTTAGGAAAGCTGGAAGGCGGCCTAGTGTGAGTCTGACCATATTATCGATAAAAATACCCCAGATCGTTGAAGAATGGCTGCCCTGTTTAGATATGAAGAATATGTCAGAGAATCCCTGAATGACTTTGTGAGTAAGAATTGTCAACTGTTGGAGAACAGACAGCAAGTTGTTGAAGACCAAGCGTGGTTTTACAGCAATGTCCAGATTTTGGCCAATTCTATTCTACTGTGTTCTGTTCTACTCTATTCTATTCTACTCTGTTCTGTTCTACTCTGTTCTTTTCTAATCTATTCTACTCAACTCTATTCTATTCGTCTATTCTACTCTGTTCTATTCTGCTCTATTCTATTCTTATCTGTTCTGTTCTACTCTATTATATTCTACTCTGTTCTGTTCTACTCTATTATATTCTACTCTGTTCTGTTCTACTCTATTATATTCTACTCTGTTCTGTTCTACTCTGTTCTTTTCTACTCTATTCTACTCAACTCTATTCTATTCGTCTATTCTACTCTGTTCTACTCTACTATGTGAAATGAAACAAATAGAAAAAAATGCATGGTTAAAGCTTTACGAAATTGATAGACGACACAAATTTGAACAACGTTTCGGCTCAATAGGCCTTCAGCAGGAACAAATAAACAACGCATACACGGAAATGTAAGTAAATAAAAATTAGTCCAACATAGCTAACTAATAATGAAGAATCCAAAACAAAATAATATAAAACTAGTACGAGAAACAAAAATAAAAATATCTTTCCTGTATCGTGGTCAGAAGGAAAATGAATGAGTGGCGTGGGATAGGCTACGTTATCCACAAAGGATATGGCGATGATGATGGTGATGATGATGATAATGATAACGATTCATTGATAAGTGAAGTCAAATGCCGATGAATGTCTGTCTTTGTCGCGTCGAGATGGGAATTAAACAGCGTCGCGGTTCCGTGGACAGTCACTTCTCGTGTTAGTCACGCACGTTGTGGTGTCACATCTGTCTGTTAAAGTTAAAAACTAAGTACGTGATGAAGTAGTGGTGTCAGAGGTTATTATGGGGAGTCTGTTGCTAAAGGCCATATTTTCAATGATCAATGAGACTTTTCATAGTTCTGTGCTCGGTGTCACGCTAGATTGTACTACTTCCACAGAATGAGATCTATGATACTAACCTTTAGAGACTGTGTTTGTTGTTTGTTGTTTGTTTACGGTCAGCTTTATATCTCTAGTGAAATCCCAAGTGACTGAATTCTCCTAAAGATATTCTCCGAAACATATTCTCCGAGACTTATTCTCCGACACATATTCTCCGACACATATTCTCCGACACATATTCTCCGACACATATTCTCCGAAACATATTCTCCGAAACATATTCTCCGACACATATTCTCCGACACATATTCTCCGAAACATATTCTCCGACACATATTCTCCGACACATATTCTCCGAAACATATTCTCAGAAACTTATTCTCCGACACATATTCTCCGACACATATTCTCCGAAACATATTCTCAGAAACTTATTCTCCGACACATATTCTCCGACACATATTCTCCGACACATATTCTCCGACACATATTCTCCGACACATATTCTCCGACACATATTCTCCGACACATATTCTCCGAAACATATTCTCCGACACATATTCTCCGAAACATATTCTCCGGCACATATTCTCCGAAACATATTCTCCGAAACATATTCTCCGACACTTATTCTCCGAAACATATTCTCCGACACATATTCTCCGAAACATATTCTCCGAAACATATTCTCCGACACTTATTCTCCGAAACATATTCTCCGACACTTATTCTCCGAAACATATTCTCCGACACATATTCTCCGAAACATATTCTCCGATACATATTCTCCGAAACATATTCTCCGACACATATTCTCCGAAACATATTCTCCGAAACATATTCTCCGACACTTATTCTCCGGCACATATTCTCCGAAACATATTCTCCGAAACATATTCTCCGAAACATATTCTCCGACACTTATTCTCTGGCACATATTCTCCGAAACATATTCCTCGAAACTTATTCTCCGACACATATTCTCCGACACATATTCTCCGAAACATATTCTCCGACACATATTCTCAGACACATTATTCTCCGACACATATTCTCCGAAACATATTTTCCGACACATATTCTCCGACACATTATTCTCCGACACATTATTCTCCGATGCATACCTCCGAAACATATTTCCGACACATTATTCTCCGATGCATATCTCCGAAACATATTCTCCGACACATTATTCTCCGACACATTATTCTCCGACACATATTCTCCGACACATAATTCTCCGACACATATTCTCCGACACATAATTCTCCGACACATATTCTCCAACCTCAGAGCCACTATTAGTTTTATCGTCGAGATTTTTGCGCAGATTTTTCTACTAATTTTGCCCGAGCGGTGGCCTTTTTTGGACAACTTTTTTAGGTTTTCAACTGCCAACGGTTCTTTGGCGTGCTCAGAGTGCAAACGAGACTCCAGGTATTTTCCTATTTTATCGTGTTTCATATTTTCCATGAAATAGATGATTGGCTTGTTACAAGTTATAAAATGTGTCGTCAAAGTGCAAGCACTATTTATATATAACTAAATCACATCATATTATTTTTGACGATACTCTTAAGTTTGGCTCTCTGGTCCCAGCATTGACTACAATCCGGCCCTCTGTCTACCTTAACTCTTTTCGTACGTTTAGCCGCACAGAGCGTCACTCTCAATTTGATTAGTGTAAACTGTCATCAAACCATATTCTTTTTACATGTCTATCACAATCTTGGTATTGGTGAAATCTAATACCTTGTTTAATTATCTAAAATTTCATATCTAATATGTTTTGTGTTAGATTATATAAACATGTAGATTAATATTTAAGAATATGAAAATTGTGTATCTAAAATCTCTACAGCTAAATTGATAAAAACCTGGCGTACTGAAAGACTGATCTAGCCAATCAACGTAGAGAAAATGATCAATACAAACTAGTTACTATCTAGGCTAAATATGAGTACATTTTCTTAAAATAGATATACAGTTTCCTCCCTTTGTGCGTCTGTAGTTTCAACCAATGGAACTGTTGTGTCTCAAGGGGTATCAAGAAAGAGATGAAGAACAAAATGTACGAACACACGCTAAGTTGACATAAAACCGTGGAGCAAGAAATAGTGAATACTATTGTCGTTATAAAGCCGTTAATGGGTTTCCGGATTTTTTTCTGGGAAAGTAAATCCGCACGGGCGTTATACCGACCACATTACCCCAAAAATCATGTGCTGAAGGTCTGTAAAATTGATGGTCACTAACACCATATTTCCCTATACGTCACTTGGTGTGACGGGGGTACTTTACCCGTACAGACGGGTGTGACACAGACGGGTGTACTACAGCTTGTTTTAAATTAGTAGCACTTGGCGTCAACGTTCACTTATCACATGAACATAAGATGAAGTACCATGTTTATATAGTTATTATTGTTATCTTTGTTGTTATAAAAAAAAAAAGTAAAGTACCCCGTCACGCCAAGTGGCGTATAGGGAATATGGTGTTAGTGACCATAAATTTTACAGACCTTCAGCACATGATTTTTAAGGTAATGTGGTCGGAATTACGCCCGTGCTGCTTTACTTTCCCAGAAAAAAATCCGGTACCCATTTAAGGCTGGGTGAACCCGGTAGCCATCGGTTTGGATCGAACCCTACCCTTGTCCTTTGTAGTCCAGTTCACTAACCACTGAGCTATCGCGGCTCCTTTTGTTGTTATAGCTGTTATTATTGTTGTCATTGTTTGGCAGAAGCATCTTTCCAAAAATCGCAGAAGACACTTTGCAATCCATTTTTGACAACAGGAACAAGGAAAAGAGTTCTTAAATGTTATGTAGAGCCAGTCGTAACATATGGATGTGAATCATGGATAATAGGACATCGAACAAGAAAATCATTAAGGGCAGTAGAATTGTTGTTTCACAGAAGAATGTTGAGAGTACCATGGACAGCTAAGAAGAGTAATGAAAATGTTCGGAAAAAAGCTAAAACTAAAAAGAGAGCTGATATCCAATATTAGGAAGAAACAATTATAATTTGTTTGGCCATGTAATGAGAGGGAGAGAGTACTTTAAGGAACTATTAAATCAGGGAAATACAATCGGAAATACAGAGCTTAAACATAGGCAGTATGACGAACCGGAACCAAATATTCTTAAAGCAGAAGTAGAATGGGCTTTGGAGCAGAATAAAAAGAACAAAGCAGCAGGTATAGATGGAATAACAACAGAAATGCTATTAACTTGTAAGGGGGAACAGCTATAGATTTGCTTAATATAATATTCAATATGGCTTGGGAAGAAAGAAAAGTCCCAGACGATTGGCCAAAAGCTATCATTGTACCATCTTGGAAGAATAAGGGACGTAAAAGGGAGTGTGAAATGTACAGAGGAATATCGCTATTGAGTCAAGTTGGTAAAATGTTTGCTAAAATATTAGAGAGGAGAGTAAGATACATAATAGAACCTCAATTAAGTAATAAGTTAGTATATACAGTCTGTCCTTATGTCTTATTGTTTAAAAAATATTATCTAACTTTATTTTCCAATAGCAAGACATGTACTGTTATGGAACCATCAGGGAAGAGAAAGCCAGAAACAGTCAGAAATACAAGGAGAAGTGTATTTATGAAAACCATCAAGATCACTAGCCTGGACTGTAAAGGAGTTGAGAGAATGTCCAAGAATAGGATTGTGTGGAGAGACCTTGTCCGTTGCATACGCTCCAAAAATAGATATAAAAAAATTTGATTGATTGATTGATTGATTGATTAATTCTTCTTCTACTTCTTCTTTCCTTCCTCATTTGCCTTTCAGCGTCGAGGGGAGATATAATTTGCCGTCTTTTGCTCTTCTGTTCGCCTCTGCTGCTGTTATGTTTCCTAGTGCTTCTAATATTCCATCGATCCATCTTTTGCGTGGTCGACCTTTGAGTCTGGTGTTCTCGCAACGTTTATTGAAGGCTCGTTGTGTTGTGTTTTGATCTTTCTGCCTTGTCACGTGGCCAAACCATTTTATCTGTTGTTTCTTTATATGTTCTATGGCGGAAGCTATTGCTAGCTTTTTTCTCAGTTCTTGATTTCTGATGATGATGGTTCGATATGAGGACGGTTTTTTAAGAAAACTCATCAGCACAAACACAAAACTTAGACTATTCAAGTCAAACGTACTATCAACCCTTACGTATGCATGTGAGAGCTGGAAAACAACAAGACATAGAAACAAAGTTGAACGCATTCGAAAATAAATGTCTAAGGAAAATACTTGGTATAGCTATTCCTAGCTTTTTTCTAAGTTCTTCATTTCTGATCTTATCTCTCAGACTGTTTCCTGTCATTCATCTAACACATTTCATCTCAGTAGAGGTTATTTTTCTTATTGTTCTTGCATCTAGGGTCCAGGTCTGGCATTGGTAATTAATTGATTTCCATTTTAACTAGAAGGGAAAGGGTAACGATATTAACATATTGTTATGGAAAAAGTAAGACATAATCTTTCTGACATAATCGGACCGCTTCTAAAACACAAAACGCATTCAAAAGCACTTATGTTGACTGCTAATGTCAGAATGAGCGACATGCCAATGTGGCTACCGGGGCTTTCACCACGGTCACGTGAACAAAAGCCACTGTCACCTGCTATGCCATCGTCACAGGCGACAAAAACGTTTTAGGGTCTGGGTAGGTCCTCGCTGGTGCTACGGAGTCCCTGCGTGTGAGCTGAACACATCTTGAGCGCTTTTGATAGTGAGTGGCGATACACGGGAACATGTTGAAGAATTGATCTGAGTACTCTGGACTTGTCCGTTGTGCATTTAGATGATCTGTTGACTAAACTAAACTAAACTAAACTAAACTAAACTAAACTAAACTAAACTAAACTAGACTAGACTAGACTAGACTAGACTAGACTAGACTAGACTAGACTAGACTAGACTAGACTAGACTAGACTAGACTAGACTAGACTAGACTAGACTAAACGAAACTAAACTATACTAATGCAGATCCTGTTACACCTTTCCATGTTGTTCCCGGACACAGACTAATCAATCTGGTCCAGCAAATAAGGAACGACGAGGGAAGGCATCCGATATTCATAATTACCACGTGAATTCTGATGTGCTGTGTCGAAGGCGTAGATGTCGCTGTTTGCTGTAATATTTTATTAGTTCAGTAAAATCCATAGTTTATCCTCATTTGGCAAGTCGCCAGACAGTAGAAGAGCTGGGCACTGTAAGCGACTCATAGCTGATGGTTTGGAATGGATCGGTGAAGCAGAACCATCCAGACCCTACTCCACCTCTTCGCGTTGCTCTAGAATCAGACAAACCAGCTTAGTCTGGCCAAGCGTGTAGAGATTTGGTTATTTGGTTATGGAAGGCCCCGGTATCACTGCAAACGAATTAAAATCCATAATTGCTCAACCGCCCGTGCCAGTGGAATCATCCGAATTAATATCTCATCTCCCAAACAAAGAACGGTAGCTGTAGTCCCCATCATAGCAGTCCCAGCACACGCCAAAAGACATAAGGCGAAACCGCATAGAAAGTGAACACGGCCAACTGTTCCCTGTCATACGATATCAGCATTCATCGTGAACAATTGGAATATCGGAACATGATCAAAACGGATGAAACACACAGCGCACGGTGTGCACAGAGCACTTAACGCAGTAGCTCCTGCAACAAGCCGGATTGCTTGTAGAGATCGAAAGGGAAAGGCAACCCGATGCTCACAACTACCATGCTGAAGTCGGATATGTTGGACCGAAAGACGCAAACATCACAGTTCCACTGCACATCAAAGTACCTGGTTATGGTTCTGATTAGTCGAAAGCCCCGGTTTCATTGTATCTTATCTTGCACATCCATGACCAACCTTCGAGGCGTGTCCAATGTCTGACACAAACGGCTCGTCTTTTCTTGTACTGTTTTCTGCCTCGTTGTCCTTGATATGATTCTCATCTGTTTTCTCAACCGAGTCCTCCCCCATGCATCTTGTTCTCAATGTGTGCATTTCATTATGACTGCACTCAATTATTTATGATTTCACTTGTTTCTTTTTGACTGTATCCCTTTCTTTATTACTACTTATTTCTTTATGACTGCTCTCCTTTATTTATGACTGCACTTTTTTCCTTTATGACTACTTATTTCTTTATAACTGTGATCTTTTATTTATGACTGCACTTCTTTCTTTATGACTGTATCCCTTTCTTTATGACTGTACCTCTTTCCTTATGACGCTACCCCTTTCTTTATCACTGCACTCCTTTCTTTATGACTTCACTCCTCTCTTTATGACTACTTATTTCTTTATGACTGCAGTCCCATCTTTATGACTGAATTCCTTTCTTTATGACTGTACCTCTTTCCTTATGACTCTACCCCTTTCTTTATCACTTCACTCCTTTCTTTATGACTCTACCCCTTTCTTTATCACTGCACTCCTTTCTTTATGACTTCACTCCTCTCTTTATGACTACTTATTTCTTTATGACTGCAGTCCCATCTTTATGACTGAATTCCTTTCTTTATGACTGCAGTCCCATCTTTATGACTGAATTCCTTTCTTTATGACTGCAGTTCTTGAACACAACAAGTAACAAACAACTTTGCTTAGATACCCGGTATCAAAAGTGTGTCTGCTGATATAGTGACCATGTACTTTAATTAATTTGTCCGTAAACGTGTTTAACAACCTAGGCTAAATAGGCCTTGTTAAAACGCTACTGGGGAATTCATGCGACCGGAGGTCGTAATAGCGGGGTCGACGGCCCAGCAGCTGACAACAGACCTTGCCTCGACCTTCAAATATGTCTCCCAGGAAACAAACAGCCTGTGGCTAACAGAGTCAAGGATTGCAGTGTTTTCGTTAGTGATGGCATGAACTGATATAGAAGACCCAGTATTGAAGTATCTTTATACAGGACAAGCCCCAGTTTCTTCAGTGAAAGCCAAGAATGCAAGAGAAGACTAGGGATGACAAGAGAAAACAAGACAATGGAGCACATGGGAAGGGATGACAACACAAGAGAACACAAGGGATGACAAGAGAAAAACAAGACAAGGGAGCACATGGGAAGGGATGACAACACAAGAGAACACAAGGCAAGAGAAGACAAGGGATGACAAGAGAAGACAAGGGATGACAAGAAAAGGCAAGGGATGACAACACAAGAGAACACAAGGCAAGAGAAGACAAGGGATGACAAGAGAAAACAAGACAAGGGAGCACATGGGAAGGGATGACAACACAAGAGAACACAAGGCAAGAGAAGGCAAGGGATGACAAGAGAAAACAAGACAAGGGAGCACATGGGAAGGGATGACAACACAAGAGAACACAAGGCAAGAGAAGACAAGGCAAGGGATGACAAGAGAAAACAAGGGATGACAAGAGAAGACAAGGGATGACAAGAGGAAACAAGACAAGGGAGCACATGGGAAGGAATGACAACACAAGAGAACACAAGGCAAGAGAAGACATGGCAAGGGATGACAAGAGAAAACAAGGGATGACAAGAGAAGACAAGGGATGACAAGAGAAAACAAGACAAGGGAGCACATGGGAAGTGATGACAACACAAGAGAACACAAGGCAAGAGAAAACAAGGGATGACAAGAGAAAACAACACAAGGAACACATGGGAAGAGAAGACAAGTCAAGGGACACATGGGAAGAGATGACAACACAAGAGAACACAAGGCAAGAGAAGATAAGGCAAGAGAACACAAGGCAAGAGAAGACAGGGCAAGGGATGACAAGAGAAGACAAGACAAGGGAGCACTTGGGAAGGGATGACAATACAAGAGAACACAAGGCAAGAGAAGAGAAGGCAAGAGAAGATAAGACCATAGAAGATAAGACAAGACAGGAGAAGACAATGGAAAACAGGAGAAGACAAGGCAAGAGAACACGGAAGAAGACAAGGCAAGAGAAGAGAAGACAACAGTACGATTTACAATGTAGATAAGACAAGAGAAGTCTAGAGAATACAAGAGAAGACAAGGCAAGAGAAGAGAAGACACAAAGAGAAAACAGTAGAAGACAAGATAAGAGAAGACATGGTAAGAGAAGATAAGATAAAACAAGACTAGACAAAATCACAATCTTCTCTTAATCATCCCGATGCCTTTTTACTCTTATCTTTTTTTCTCCATCGGTTTTTCCAGCTTTTAAAACACATTTTTGTTTCTCTGCTGTTTCCTTATCAATACATTGTCAACAATCGTGATTGCCTCCCCCTGATAGTAATAAGGCCCGCCTTTTTACCTTTGCCACTTTGGAACGTCACGTCACGCTTCCATTGCAGTCTATTTTAGCTCATGCTGATAGCCTAACTGGATGCACGTTTATAGCATTGCTCGAAATGACGCGGGAAATTGTTCTATAAAAAGTATATATTTCTATAGAAAAGGCCTAGAACATTTTTTGTGAAAAAATAAAACCAATGAAGATTTCATAAAAAAAAAAAAAAAAAACCATTATCACGTGCCTTTTGTGCCGTTATCTCAATGATGTACATGGCAATCTGATTGCCAATCTTCTACAGTAAAAATAGGAGTGCGTCATCGATGCATTCTGTCAACCAATCGTGTTTTTTTAAAGGAAGCTAAAGATAGAGTGATGGGATTGGCAATACTGAATATATCAGCTAATAAGGATGGTCACTATTGCTATGTATTTCCAGAGTTAAGAGAGGGTTTGTCTTCAAATCATCAAGTGCCACGCATGCTGGCATGGGTGATCATGTCTCTCCACAACTTTCGATCTCGACAGTTATTTATCACTTCTGTCGTTGACCTTCTGCCAAGACATTCTCTTAAGCTGTCTGGTGTGATTTCTCTTTGATTCCTTCTATCTCTTCGTCCCTAAATTTTCCCAGTTGTTACAATATATTCCAGTTGTTCTCTTCTCATTACATGGCCAAATATAATGATTGTCTTTTCCTAATATTGAAAATTAGCTCTCTATTTGCTTTGACCTCTCTCAGAACGTTTTCATCACTCTTCTTAGCTGTCCATTGCATTGTCAAAATTATTCTGTAAAACTACATTTCTACAGCTTCCAGTGATTTTCTTGTCTGCTGTCATATTGTCCGTGATTCACATCCATATGTTAAGACTGGCTTTACATAACACTAAAGAACTCTTTTTTCTTGTTTCTATTGTCTCTAAATGTTCTATTATTATCTCTAAATGTTCTATTATTGTCTGTAAATGTTCTATTATTGTCTTTACATGTTCTATTATTGTCTCTAAATGTTCTATTATTGTCTCTAAATGTTCTATTATTGTCTTTACATGTTCTATTATTGTCTTAAAATGTTCTATTATTGTCTTAAAATGTTCTATTATTGTCTTTACATGTTCAATTATTGTCTTTAAATGTTCAATTATTGTCTTTAAATGTTCTATTATTGTCTCTAAATGTTCTATTATTGTCTTTACATGTTCTATTATTGTCTTTACATGTTCTATTATTGTCTCTAAATGTTCTATTATTGTCTCTAAATGTTCTATTATTGTCTCTAAATGTTCTATTATTGTCTCTAAATGTTCTATTATTGTCTCTAAATGTTCTATTATTGTCTTTACATGTTCTATTATTGTCTTTAAATGTTCTATTATTGTCTTTACATGTTCTATTATTGTCTCTAAATGTTCTATTATTGTCTCTAAATGTTCCATTATTGTCTTTAAATGTTCTATTATTGTCTCTAAGTGTTCTATTATTGTCGTTAAATGTTCTATTATTGTCTCTAAATATTCTATTATTGTCTCTAAATATTCTATTATTGTCTCTAAATATTATATTATTGTCTTTAAATATTCTATTATTGTCTCTAAATATTCTATTATTGTCTCTAAATGTTCTATTATTGTCTCTAAATGTTCTATTATTGTCTCTAAATGTTCTATTATTGTCTCTAAATATTATATTATTGTCTCTAAATATTATATTATTGTCTTTAAATATTCTATTATTGTCTCTAAATATTCTATTATTGTCTCTAAATGTTCAATTATTGTCTCTAAATATTCTATTATTGTCTCTAAATGTTCTATTATTGTCTCTAAATATTTTCAGAATAAAGAGGGGTATTGTAAATACTTCCTGTGCTAAAGAATGAAAATGTCATCGTCAATTATCAGTGTCAAAAAGGGCTATGTCCTAGGTATTCTTTTCAAGTTAAGCAGCAATTAATCTATGGTCTCTTGTGACTGATATAGCACTCAGCTTTTAATCTTAAATAAGCTTGTGGTGAGTGATTTAGCTATCAACCTTCATTTTAAAAGACGTCTTTAGTAAGTGTATATAGCAATTAATACACGTTTAGTTAGTGTACATAGTAATTAATCTCTAATTTAAAAGACCGCGTTAGTAAGTGTATAAAACAATTAATCTCTAATTTAAAAGACCGCGTTAGTAAGTGTATAAAACAATTAATCTCTAATTTAAAAGACCGCGTTAGTAAGTGTATAAAACAATTAATCTCTAATTTAAAAGACCGCGTTAGTAAGTGTATAAAACAATTAATCTCTAATTTAAAAGACCCCGTTAGTAAGTGTATATAACAATTAATCTCTAATTTAAAAGACCCCGTTAGTAAGTGTATATAACAATTAATCTCTCATTTAAAAGACCCCGTTAGTAAGTGTATAAAACAATTAATCTCTCATTTAAAAGACCTCGTTAGTAAGTGTATAAAACAATTAATCTCTAATTTAAAAGACCGCGTTAGTAAGTGTATAAAACAATTAATCTCTCATTTAAAAGACCTCGTTAGTAAGTGTATAAAACAATTAATCTCTAACTTAAAAGACCGCGTTAGTAAGTGTATATAACAATTAATCTCTAATTTAAAAGACGTCTCTAGTAAGTTTATATAGCAATTAATCTCTAATCATAATCATGATCTCTATTATTTTTATTTTATAATATTTCGTTATGGTTAAGGTCCATCTGTTGATGACAAAATAAAGATAACGCTTAATTTTATAAAAGAAAAGACAAGATAAAAATAATCATAAAATGGTAGAAGTGTACCAGAAGAAAAAATAAATGTATATTTGAACTGAGAATCAGTTCAACTTAAACAAAAAAATGTTGGTACAGTGTAGTATAATATCAGGAGTGCAGTGGATTCCACCCTATCTGTACCACGCAACGAAATTGAATTTTCTCTACGACAGACACGGCGGAGTTAACCTTTCTGTACAAATTGGTTCTTAATTTGCAGACTTATAAAAGATAACAGAAAGCAAATAAATAAATAAAAATAACATAGTGCTTCCCTATATTATATATAATTGTTTCCGAAATTCAAAACTGGCATTCTACAATGCGGTCTTCATCGTAACGTTGTGCTATTAATGTCAGTCTTTTTATAATGTCATCTCTTATAAGTGTTCTTTTTAGTGTCTCTTTAAGCCATACTCTTTTTTTTTCTGTATCCTGATGTTTCCCATAAAGAGATGTTTTGGATTCTCTTTTTGTCTCTTCAAATCTTTCTTGTTTTTTTTTTAATTTTAAATTCTTGTTGTCTCAAATACTTGGAGTAAAAAAAAAAGTAAAGTACCCCTGTCACGCCAAGTGGCGTACAGGGAATATGGTGTTAGTGACCATTAATTTTACAGACCTTCAGCACGTGATTTTTGGGGTAATGTGGTAGGTATTACGCCCGTGCCGCTTCACTTTCCCAGAAAAAAATCCGGTACCCATTTAAGGCTGGGTGAACCCGGAGTCCGTCGGTTTGGATCGAACCCTACGCCTTGTCCTTTGTCAAATACTTGGGCACAAAAATAAAAGATGCACCACAGAAAAAAACAAGCAGAATAGCTCAGGCCAAAATAGCATTTCAGAAAATGGAAAATATCTTAAGCAACAAATCAATAGAAGTCAGATGTCAATAGAAGTGAGAAAAAGAGTTCATCAATGCTATACAGAACCAATTATGACCAATGGAAGCGATTCATGGACAGTAGACAAACAAATGAAAAGACGATTAGAGGCCACAGAGATGGGACTTCTCAGAAGAATATTGAAAGTTCCCTGGACAGCTAAAAATACCAATGAGGAAATTCTCAAAGAGGCCAACACAAAAAAGGAGCTCCAAAGAAACATCAGAAAGAAATAATCAAAATTTTTTTAGCTGTTGAAGAGAAAAATTAGAATACTTGGTTACAAATGGCAAGATCCAGGGAAAGAGAGATCATGGACGACAAAGAGAGAAGATACTACATAGCTTGGTGTCATGGCACGAAAAACAGTCAACAACAGAATTGACAAGATGCACGGTGGATAGAAGATTGTGCAAGGACATGATCGCCTACACCAAACGGTATGACACATGATGATAATGATGTTGTCTTTTCTCAACACATGTCCGACATATGTCCATCTTCTCTTTCTAAATGAAGAGGAGATCGTTGATTGCGTGGCCTTTTCTATTAGTAATAACCTATTCCCAAATAAATACAAGAATCTAGAGTTTACCAGACTTATATGATCATAACTTTCATAAGAACACAAGTATATATGATCACCAGAGAAAGGGGATCACAAACGGCAAAACTTTGAGAACCGCTGCTAATAATAATAATAATAGTAAAACCTCGCCAATTTATTTCAGAATAATCTTGTGAGACTGCCTTTACTATTCTTATTGCTGAAATTAATCTTGGAGATAACATAGGGACTAATATTTGACGTTTTTATTGAAAATGGTTCCTTTGATATTGACATCGATGCTCATAATATTTCAGTACAACCGATTGACCATTTGCAAGACCATTTTTTCCAATGAGAATTTTTCAAAGACTAATTTATCATTCTGATATTTTTGTCGACAAGAAAACTAGTTCAATAATATTCATTTACCATTTTTTTTTCTTCTTCTTTCACTACATATACTTTCATTGCTCGACAACGCCTTTTCCGCTTTTCTACGTTTAACTGGGTAAGTGTATTTTGCTGAAATTTACGGCAAGTTGCGATGTCTGAGCTGTTCCACCCACTACATTCAACTTTATATTTTGAAGTAACCAAATACCTTTTAATTAAATTCACGATCTAATATCGGACTATTTGATCTTTGGGGCATCACGGGAAGGTGGTTTATTCAAAAGCGTAGTTTTGAATGACAGAGGCTGGGGAAAGACAGACATGTGGGTTGCTAGCCACTGAAAAACGACAGACAATTGGGTTGATAGCGATTGTATAAATACAGACAAGTGGGTTGATAGCGATTGTATAAAGACAGACAGGTGGGCTGTTAGCGACTGCATGAAGACAGACAAGTGGGTTGATAGCGATTGTATAAAGACAGACAGGTGGGTTGATAGCGATTGTATAAAGACAGACAAGTGGGTTGATAGCGATTGTATAAAGACAGACAATTGGGTTTATAGCGATTGTATAAAGACAGACAAGTGGGTTGATAGCGATTGTATAAAGACAGACAAGTGGGTTGATAGCGATTGTATAAAGACAGACAAGTGGGTGATAGCGATTGTATAAAGACAGACAATTGGGTTGATAGCGATTGTATAAAGACAGACAATTGGTTTGATAGCGATTGTATAAAGACAGACAAGTGGGTTGATAGCGACTGCATGAAGACAGACAAGTGGATAGAAAGCGATTTTATAAAGACAGACAAGTGGGTTTATAGCGATTGTATAAAGACAGACAAGTGGGTAGATAGTGATTGTATAAAGACAGACAAGTGGGTTATTAGCGATTGTATAAAGACAGACAAGTGGGTAGAAAGCGATTGTATAAAGACAGACAAGTGGGTAGAAAGCGATTGTATAAAGACAGACAAGTGGGTTGATAGCGATTGTATAAAGACAGACAAGTGGGTTGATAGCGATTGTATAAAGACAGACAAGTGGGTAGAAAGCGATTGTATAAAGACAGACAAGAGGGTTGATAGTGATTGTATAAAGACAGACAAGTGGGTTATTAGCGATTGTATAAAGACAGACAAGTGGGTAGAAAGCGATTGTATAAAGACAGACAAGTGGGTAGAAAGCGATTGTATAAAGACAGACAAGTGGGTAGAAAGCGATTGTATAAAGACAGACAAGTGGGTAGAAAGCGATTGTATAAAGACAGACAAGTGGGTAGAAAGCGATTGTATAAAGACAGACAAGTGGGTAGAAAGCGATTGTATAAAGACAGACAAGTGGATAGAAAGCGATTGTATAAAGACAGACAAGTGGATAGAAAGCGATTGTATAAAGACAGACAAGTGGATAGAAAGCGATTGTATAAAGACAGACAAGTGGATAGAAAGCGATTGTATAAAGACAGACAAGTGGGTAGAAAGCGATTGTATAAAGACAGACAAGTGGATAGAAAGCGATTGTATAAAGACAGACAAGTGGGTAGAAAGCGATTGTATAAAGACTTGTATATCTACTACTGCTACAATTACTACTACTACCACTACTACTACTACTACTACTATTACTACTACCACTACTACTACTACTATTACTACTACCACTACTACTACTACTACTACTACTACCACTACTACTACTACTACCACTACTTCTACTACTACTATTACTACTACTACTACTACTACTACTATTACTACTACCACTACCACTACTACTATTATTACTACTACCACTATTACTACTACTACTATTACTACTACTACCACTACTACTACTACTACTACTAATACTACTATTACTACTACCACTACTACTACTACTACTACTACTAATACTACTATCACTACTACCACTACTACTACTACCTACTATTACTACTACTAGTACTACTACCACTACTACTACTACTACTACTACTATTACTACTACCACTACCACTACTACTATTATTACTACTACCACTATTACTACTACTACTATTACTACTACTACCACTACTACTACTACTACTAATACTACTATTACTACTACCACTACTACTACTACTACTACTACTAATACTACTATCACTACTACCACTACTACTACTACCTACTATTACTACTACTAGTACTACTACCACTACTACTACTACTACTACTACTACTACTACCACTATCACTACTACCACTACTACTACTACTATTACTACTACTATCACTACTACCACTACTACTACTACTACTACTACTACTACCACTATCATTACTACCACTACTACTACTACTAGTACTACTACCACTACTACCACAAAGAATTACGAAGAGATCCCTCAAAATAAACAGCGGTGTTAACCTCATGAGTGCATCACATTAAGACCTTAAGATATAGAAATACTCCAAAATGTACACCTCTATTTAAGTTCCTATAAGATTTATTGCTATAGGACGACCGCCCATTCTTTGTTGAAAGCCAAAACGACGATCCGATCAAGTTTGACTCACAATATATCATGGTCAGTGATAATTTACTAACTGTTGGTAATGTCAAAAAAAATTGTAAGTCTTCATATTGTCTTGTACGTAACCACCTTGAATATACAGCGCACGGTATCACTCATTTTGCCTCTTCTTTTTCTATAAGATCATTTCTGTTCTATAATAACATTATTGAGAAGTCTATAAGATCATTTCTGTTCTATAATAACATTATTGAGAAGTCTATAAGATCATTTCTGTCTATAATAACATTATTGAGAAGTCTATAAGATCATTTCTGTTCTATAATAACATTATTGAGAAGTCTATAAGATCATTTCTGTTCTATAATAACATTATTGAGAAGTCTATAAGATCATTTCTGTTCTATAATAACATTATTGAGAAGTCTATAAGATCATTTCTGTTCTATAATAACATTATTGAGAAGTCTATAAGATCATTTCTGTTCTATAATAACATTATTGAGAAGTCTATAAGATAATTTCTGTTCTATAATAACATTATTGAGAAGTCTATAAGATCATTTCTGTTCTATAATAACATTATTGAGAAGTCTATAAGATCATTTCTGTTCTATAATAACATTATTGAGAAGTCATCAATGCCTGATAATGAAAGTTTCATGTATGCAAATATGTTTATACGACGCAAAAATACGTCACGAGAGTAGAAGTAATCGAACCGGTGAACTGCTTCCGGTATGCGTGCTATAATTTATGATCATTGCTTTATAATGAATCACCGCTAAATGATTGTTTCTTTAATCGAGTGTTCCAAATTGTGGTTCTAAATAAAACGTGAAAGTCACAAACTATTCTCAACTGATCTCATTTAAATAAGTTGTGCACATCAGTAATGCCGACACGAAAAATAGTTTCGTTTGTTACTTTAGCCACCAGTTAAACTTTTACAAGTGTACCTTTTCTAAATACATCGTTGGCTGATATTGTTATAATATACATCGTGGCTGATACTGTTGTAATATACATCGTTGGCTGATGCTGATGTAATATACATCGTTGGCTGATGCTGATGTAATATACATCGTTGGTTGATACTGATGTAATAAACATCGTTGGCTGATACTGATGTAATATACATCGTTGGTTGATATTGATGTAATATACATCGTTGGTTGATATTGATGTAAAATACATCGTTGGTTGATACTGATGTAATATACATCTAAGCAAAAAAAACGCTCCTGGGTCTATCTAGAAATTATACTCAACTGGTTGATTCCAGAACTGGCTGACGAAGGGTGCTGACTATAATTTTCATCAAGATGGGGCACGCCAGTACTGACGTCTTGCTGTCCACGAATTTTTTAACAAGTACCTGTCAAACATCTGTATTGGCCGCGCTGGACAAAATGACCAGGTGTTCTGCAAGGGCACCCCAACCTCCAGATCACCTGATCTAACTGTTTGTGACTTTTTCCTTTGGGGATACGTAAAGGTAGAGTTCATGTACCTCCACTACTCGAAACCTTGGATCATCTGTAGAAACGCATCGCTGAATCTGTAAACTCGATCACGCCGGATACAATATGGTGGATAGGCAGCGGGAAACCATTGAAGGCTATGTCTGAAAAGTGTTTCTGGTTGCAGTTTCGTCATATTCCAAGTCCGGCTTGTTGCAGGAGCTACTGAGTTAGGTGCTCTGTGCACACGGTGAGCTGTGTGTTTCATCCGTTTTGATCATATATGTTTACGATGAATGATGATATCGTATGACAGGGAACAGTTGGTTGTGTTCACTTTCTGTGCGGTTTCGCCTTATGTCTTTTGGCATGTGCTGAGACTGCTATGATGGGGACTACAACTACCTTTCTGTGTTTTGGGGGATGAGTTAGTAATTCGGATTATTCCACTGGCATGGGCGGTTGAGCAATTATGGATTTTAATTCGTTTCAGTGATACCGGGGTCTTCCATAAACAAAGCGCCATAACCAAAAAACGTCGGATTTTCCTGCAGAGAGTCTGGCCAGAGCTGGATTATCTCATCCATGTTTGGTGAGTAACGGCTGGGACGCACATCGAGTGTGTGTGATACCAACCAATAGCACATGCAACTGTTTAAGTTGATTCAACTGTCGTCACCAGTATGTAACAATGTTTCATTAAAGTTACACTCAGTTACATTAAAGTTACAGAAACATGGACATTAGACAAGAAAAACAGAACAGAAAATTGAAGCCTTTGAAATGTGGATTTATAGAAGAATAGATAGAATGTGGTGGAAAGAAAAGAAAACAAATAATGAAGTTTTAAAAAAACTAAAATAAAAAGACAACTAAACACAATTAAAACAAGACATTAAACATTTTTAGGGCATGTTAAAAGACACAACAGCCTACTAAAAGTCATATTGGAGGGAAAAATACAAGGTAAAAGAGTCAGAGGCATGCCAAGGCTAACATGGGCAAGTAATATCAAAAGATGGACAGGCCAGCCTATGACAACCTACACCATCAAAGCCAGAGACGGCACTCAATGATGATGACATCCTTTCCCTGCTGGAGATCAAGGAATGTTTTTGTTGCTCACCCTCTGAAGGATTTACAATGTGTTAACGAGAATGCGTGAAAGATAAACAGTTATCGGTCTCAAAACATGCAACAGGTGAAAATATTCTTTAGCTTCTTCTCAGTTTCCCTGACAAGTACTCCTATTTGTCTTTGGCAATTAAAAACATTTGTCTAATAAGAAAAAAACCAACTGTCTCAACATAAAAAAAAAGAACACACACTTATCAAGGGAAGGATAAAACGTACCTATTTGTCCTTGAATTAATTAAGTGGTCATGATCGGATTGTATTCAGTAAAGAGCGGGTAGTGATAAACACTCCAAGATATGGTGACAGCTTTACAAGGATAGAACACAACACAATACTGACGTTTCGGTCTATGGCCGTCTTCAGAATACAGGGACAACGACAACAAACGGTGAAGTACAATTATCTATAACTACATGTTAGATGATCAGGTAAAGGGAGAGGTGGACAGAGAGAGGAGAAGTCAGATGGTAAGATAAGAAAGGAGAGATATGTGCTACATGAGGTGAGGTAGGATGGGTGTAGAGATATATAAAATCATAAGATTAAACAATTAGGAGTAGCTCGAAAATAAAGAGTGAAACGTAAATAGAAAATAAGTAAATAATGTATCAATAAAAGTATAAAAATGACTTAGCTGAACAACTGGTCTGTCCTCTGTGATGGAAACCATCGGAATGACTAATGCGCTAGGCTACACGGGGTAGAAAAGCGTGGCCATGCTAAACAAAGAACAGGAGTTGTTGGATTACAACTGTAAAAAATGGAGGGGGAGGGTGATGACGAGCCAGAGCGATTACATCAGAACTGGCCGAAGGAGAAGGGATATACTGACGCCCAAACCAATTATATTCAGTAAATCTCTATTGATGATTGTAGAGATTAAAAGAGTTCGTAAATGTTACGTAGAGCCAGTCTTAACATATTCATGCGAATCATGGACAATAGGACAACAGACAAGAAAATCAGTGGAGTCTGTAGAAATTTTGTTTTACAGAAGAATGTTGAGAATACCATGGACAGCTAAGAAGAGAAATGAAGATGTTCTGAGAGAGGTCAAAGCAAAAAGAGAGCTAATTTCCAATATTAGGAAGAAACAATCATCATTTTTTGGCCATGTAGTGAGAAGAGAACAACTAGAATATATTGTAACAACTGGAAAAGTTGAGGGACGAAGAGATAAAGGGAAGCAAAGAGAGAAAGTAACAGACAGCTTAAGAGAATGGCTTAGCAGAAGGTCAACAACAGAAATGATAAATAGCTGCCGAGATCGAAAGTTGTGGAGAGACATGACACCTACGCCAGTAGGCCCGGCACTTGATGATGATGATGAAATCTGTATTATTGTTTAAGCTATTTCAGAACTTCATTGACAGACTTCCCTATAAGGCACGTTTCGCCTGACACGGAAGTTATGTTAACAGCTCTACTTGATTATTATTTTGTCTTCTTAGAGTGACAGTTATGAAAACTAAAGTATGAGAATATATCAAATAAATATAAAATTGTATGAACTAGTTAAACTCATAGAAAGACAAGTCAAACAACAACGTTTTGGCAAAAGCCTTCTCCAGGTATAACAAAATATACAAATTAAACAAGTACATCAGATTCAGATTATATCCTTGAGGTATGACAATCATCATCACGTACCGGGCCTAGTGGCGTAGGTGATCATGTCTTTTCACAACTTTCGATCTCGGCAGCTATTTATCATTTCTGTTGTTGACCTTCTGCCAAGCCATTCTCTTAAGCTGTCTGTTTTTTTTTCTTCTCTTTGCTTCCCTCTATCTCTTCGTCCCTCAATTTTTCCAGTTGTTACAGTATATTCAAGTTGTTCTCTTCTCATTACATGGCCATGGTATGACAATACAGTAATCAAAAGTCAAGCTTGGTGCGAGTAGTATCGGAATGATGTAAAAACAGATTTGGTTATTTGGTTATGGAAGGCCCCGGTATCACTGCAAAAAAATTAAAATCCATAATTGCTCAACCGCCCGTGCCAGTGGAATCGTCCAAATTAATATCTCATCTCCCAACAAAGAAAGGTAACTGTAGTCCCCATCGTAGCAGTTTCAGCACACGCCAAAAGACATAAGGCGAAACCGCGCAGAAAGTGAACATAGCCAACTGTTCCCTGTCATACGATACCATCATTCATCGTAAACAATTGGAATATCGAAACATGATCAAAACGGTTGAAACACACAGCTCACGACGTGCACAGAGCACTTGACGCAGTAGCTCCTGCAACAAGCCGGACTTGGAGTATGAGGAAACTGCAACAAGAACAGATTAGAGATGTGTATAACCAGCGGGCAGCATGAAGTCATTGTATAGATCAATACTTATATCTATTTTTTTAATGACAAGTTACCTATAGGCGTTCCCTCAGTGCAGGGAAGTCGTCGGTTCCCAGTAATATTAAGAAATAAGCAGCGATCCCCGTTCTTGATCAAAATAAACCACATTAAACTAGAATTATAATAACAATATTCTGGGATTTACATAAACTCCAGTTTTTTGTTATTATTTTCCAAACCCGACACACCATGGGACATTAATTCTCCTTTCCACTGTACCAGGTAATTAAGCATGTGTGCCCTCTATAATCCTCGTGATGTGATTTCATTTAGAGTGGCAGGATAGGGTGAGCGCAGTTTTATTTTTACATTGTTGTTCAGTGTGCTGCTTATTTAGATGTTTACAACTACGAATATTCGGAAATGGTTGCCGTAAACATCCAATGTTTGAGGCAGTGGTTGGGGATATTTCATTCTCTCTCTCTCTCTCTCTCTCTCTCTCTCTCTCTCTCTCTTTCTCTCTCTCTCTCTCTCTCTCTCTGCGATCAAGTCTTAATCAGAGTAGGATTCCAGACTCTCTTGTGAAGTCAGCTGTCTGTTTAAGTGATTCAATTGCCCCTTATAGTTTCTCTTCCAGGGAGGTGGGTGTGGACCACATTGCTCTTCTCAGGTCTGTGTACTGGGGACAATCATGTAGAACATGTTTTGTTGTCATATAACATTTCATTCAATGTTGTCCAGTATAACGTATTACAATCGTCATCAGCTTGCATGTGCTTCCTTTATAGAACGTTGAATTCACACCAGGCCGTCTGAAAAAAAAAATATCTATCTCTGGTAGATCTCCAACAGAACGTTGTATTCAAAACAAACTGTCTGAAAGAATACCTATCTCTAGTAGATCTCCCACAGAACGTTGTATTCAAAACAAACTGTCTGAAAGAATACCTATCTCTAGTAGATCTCACACAGAACGTTGTATTCAACACAAACTGTCTGAAAGAATCCCTGTATCTAGTAGATCTCACACAGAACGTTGTATTCACACAAACTGTCTGAAAGAATCCCTGTATTTAGTAGATCTCCCACAGAACGTTGTATTTAACACAAACTATCTGAAAGAATACCTATCTCTAGTAGATCTCCCACAGAACGTTGTATTCAACACAAACTGTCTGGAAGAATCCCTGTATCTAGTAGATCTCCCACAGAACGTTGTATTCAACACAAACTATCTGAAAGAATACCTATCTCTAGTAGATCTCCCACAGAACGTTGTATTCAACACAAACTGTCTGAAATAATCCCTGTATCTAGTAGATCTCCCACAGAACGTTGTATTCAACACAAACTATCTGAAAGAATACCTATCTCTAGTAGATCTCCCACAGGACGTTGTATTCAACACAAACTGTCTGAAAGAATCCCTGTATCTAGTAGATCTCCCACAGAACGTTGTATTCAACACAAACTGTCTGAAATAATCCCTGTATCTAGTAGATCTCCCACAGAACGTTGTATTCAACACAAACTGTCTGAAAGAATCCTTGTCTCTAATAAATCTCCAACAGAACGTTGTATTCAACACAAACTGTCTGAAAGAATCCCTGTCTCTAGTAGATTTCCCACAGAACGTTGTATTCAACACAAACTGTCTGAAAGAATTCCTGTCTCTAGTAGATCTCACACAGAACGTTGTATTCAAGACAAACTGTCTGAAAGAATCCCTGTATCTAGTAGATCTCACACAGAACGTTGTATTCAACACAAACTGTCTGAAAGAATCCCTGTCTCTAGTAGATTTCCCACAGGACGTTGTATTCAACACAAACTGTCTGAAAGAATCCCTGTATCTAGTAGATCTCACACAGAACGTTGTATTCAACACAAACTGTCTGAAAGAATCCCTGTATCTAGTAGATCTCCAACAGAACGTTGTATTCAACACAAACTGTCTGAAAGAATCCCTGTATCTAGTAGATCTCACACAGAACGTTGTATTCAACACAAACTGCCTGAAAGAATCCCTGTATCTAGTAGATCTCACACAGAACGTTGTATTCAACACAAACTGTCTGAAAGAATTCCTGTCTCTAGTAGATCTCACACAGAACGTTGTATTCAACACAAACTGTCTGAAAGAATCCCTGTATCTAGTAGATCTCACACAGAACGTTGTATTCAACACAAACTGTCTGAAAGAATCCCTGTCTCTAGTAGATTTCCCACAGGACGTTGTATTCAACACAAACTGTCTGAAAGAATCCCTGTATCTAGTAGATCTCACACAGAACGTTGTATTCAACACAAACTGTCTGAAAGAATCCCTGTATCTAGTAGATCTCACACAGAACGTTGTATTCAACACAAACTGCCTGAAAGAATCCCTGTATCTAGTAGATCTCACACAGAACGTTGTATTCAACGCAAACTGTCTGAAAGAATCCCTGTCTCTAGTAGATCTCACACAGAACGTTGTATTCAACACAAACTGTCTGAGAGAATCTCTGTCTCGACCTTTGAGTGCATACCACACCCAACTACAGGCTTCAAAGAAATGGAAGACTAGGAGTAAAATAGTGGAAAGAAATAGAAGGCTTGGAGTAGAATAGTTAAAAGAAATGGAACTTGGAGTAGAATAGTTAAAAGAAATGGAACTTGGAGTAGAGTAGTGAAAAGAAATGGAACTTGGAGTAGAGTAGTGAAAAGAAATGGAACTTGGAGTAGAGTAGTGAAAAGAAATGGAACTTGGAGTAGAGTAGTGAAAAGAAATGGAACTTGGAGTAGAATAGTGAAAAGAAATGGAACTTGGAGTAGAGTAGTGAAAAGAAATGGAACTTGGAGTAGAGTAGTGAAAAGAAATGGAACTTGGAGTAGAATAGTGAAAAGAAATGGAACTTGGAGTAGAGTAGTGAAAAGAAATGGAACTTGGAGTAGAATAGTGAAAAGAAATGGAACTTGGAGTAGAGTAGTGAAAAGAAATGAAAGACCTGGAGTAGAATAGTGAAAAGAAATGGAACTTGGAGTAGAGTAGTGAAAAGAATGGAACTTGGAGTAGAATAGTGAAAAGAAATGAAAGACCTGGAGTAGAATAGTGAAAAGAAATGGAACTTGGAGTAGAGTAGTGAAAAGAAATGGAACTTGGAGTAGAATAGTGAAAAGAAATGGAGCTTGGAGTAGAATAGTGAAAAGAAATGGAAGACCTGGAGTAGAATAGTGAAAAGAAATGGAAGACCTGGAGTAGAATAGTGAAAAGAAATGGAAGACCTGGAGTAGAATAGTGAAAAGAAATGGAACTTGGAGTAGAATAGTGAAAAGAAATGGAACTTGGAGTAGAATAGTGGAAAGAAATGGAAGACCTGGAGTAGAATAGTGAAAAGAAATGGAAGACCTGGAGTAGAATAGTGGAAAGAAATAGAAGACCTGGAGTAGAATAGTGGAAAGAAATATAAGACTTGGAGTAGAATAGTGGAAAGAAATATAAGACTTTTAGTAGAATAGTGGAAAAAATAGAAGACTTGGAGTAGAATAGTGGAAAGAAATATAAGACTTGTAGTAGAATAGTGGAAAAAATAGAAGATTTGGAGTAGAATAGTGGAAAGAAATATTAAACTTGTAGTAGAATAGTGAAAAAAATATAAGATTTGGAGTAGAATAGTGGAAAAAATAGAAGATTTGGAGTAGAATAGTGGAAAAAATAGAAGACTTGGAGTAAAATAGTGGAAAGAAATATAAGACTTGTAGTAGAATAGTGGAAAGAAATAGAAGAATTGGAGCTGAAAGTTGAAGAATTGAAGGATTAGTTTTGAGTAGTGAGAAAATGGAAGATTTGAGTCTGATAATGGAGAACATAAAACACAAAAATTGGCATATATAAATTATTTTAAAAAGCAGATCGATTTGAATTTAACGGGTGTGAAAGTTTAAAAACAGAGTAATAGAAGAATCGTTATGTGTTTGGAAACAATAACTTCGGAAACTAATAAGTTGTAATTTTTGTACTGCTGTATTTAAAAAAAAGGTAGATCAAGTACACATTAACAGACAAGTAAACATTGATACGTTTGTCTTGATGATGTAAATATTGTTTTTTTTTCCCTAATTGCTCATTCTGGGGGGAAAAAGGAGCCAAAGAGAAAAATCCACGCAGGAGATGCAAGTTAGTCATGGTGGAACTTTCACATAAGAAAAAGGAAAACTTGATAAGCGCAATAACATGGATAAGAAGGACTTTGTAAAAAAATCTCTCTATTGTCTTTTACAACCGGAGATGCACTAGGGCATACATTCTAGGCTCTTCTGTCTGATGATCTTTGTTTTTAAGTGTCAGACCTTGCACAGGACCCGCATTCTATCTTTATCTTGCCTCCCGATTTTGTTCTGGGCGTGTTTCTCAATCTCAACGAAGAAGCAGAAGCCTGCTGTTGTTGCTTCTCGCCTCAGTGTTCCTGTTAGTGCTTCTCTAGATCGGGATCTTTTTCTTTTACCCTCTGGTTCCCACATGAGGGCTTGCTCTGAAATTTTCTTGTCTCTTCTCATCTCATGGCCAACATATGATAACCTCCTTCTCCTTATTACGGTTGATATATTTTTTATACCTTATTTGTCATTTCTCCTATTTCTGCACTATTCTTGAACTCATTCCATGATATGCGAAGTATTTTCCTGAGGCATTTGTTTTTAAATTCATCCAATTTGTTTTCTATTTCTGTGGTTGTTTTACATCTCTAGCATACATAAGTTGGGTGTATCATAATACATTTGTTTTTAAATTCATCCAATTTGTTTTCTATGTCTGTGGTTGTTTTACATCTCTAGCATACATAAGTTGGATGTATCATAATACATTTGTTTTGAAAACCTTGAGCTTTATTTTTGCGCTTAGCAATACCGAATTTCATATTTTATCAAGATTTTTTTAAAGACATTGCTGCTTTCGCTATTTTAATTATGACTTCAACAAGCCTTCAGCAAACGTTGTGAGAATGCCAGATCCAAGGGTCGACCACAAAAACGATGGATGGATGGAATATTAGAAGCACTAGGAAACATAACTGCAGCAGAGGCTAACAAGAGCAAAAGACCGCAAATTATATCTCACATCGACGCTGAAAGGCAAATGAGGTAGGAAAGAGGAGGAAGAAGAATTATGACTTCTTTCGTTGTGTCTCCTTTTTTATCTTTGCACCTTCCAATATATGCATCAGTGCTATACTTCTTCCATTGCTTTTCCTTCACGGTATTTTTTTTTCTGGGCTGATATGATTTTGTTTACTTTTATATTGTCATTTTTGATCTCATGTCCCATTTTTCAAGCTGTTGATGACAGGACATTTTCTTTTGTTTGGCATCGTGTTCACATTGATAAGAAAAAAAACCGTAAAGTCCTTCAATTGAGAACCAGGCGTCCATCCAATGCCTTGGTTACCTGTAAAAGTATTTATGATTCTATGACCATAATTATCATCAAGTACCGTGGCTGCTGGCGTAGGTGATCATGTCTCCACTCCACAACTTTCGATCTCGACAGTTATTTATCATTTCCTTTGTTGACCTTCTGTCGAGCCATTCGCTTAAGCTGTCTGGTATCTTTTCTCTTTGCTTCCCTCTATCTCTTCATCTCTCGATTTTAACTGCTGTTACAATACATTCCATCTGTTCCCTACTCATTACATGGTCAAAACGTGATGATTGTTTCTTCCTAATATTGGAAATTATCTCTCTTTTTGCTTTGACCTCTTTCAGAACATGTTCATTACTCTTCTGTCCATGGTATTCTCAACATGCTTTTGTAAAACCACTTTTCTATAGCCTCCAGTGATTTTCTTGTCTGTTATCCCATTGTCCATGAGTCACATCAATATTTTAAGATTGGATCTATATAACATTTCAGAACTCTGTTTCTAAGACAATATTAATGTACGGACGAAAGATCAAAGTTTTGTAAATTTGAGAGTTTCCGGGCTGCAATATTTAATTTGTGACCGCAGACACTTTCTAATTTTAAGACACAGGTTCCTCTAATCATTTTGAATGTTTAATAGAAGTAGTATGGGTATGTGATCCTCATAGAAAGACCAAAATAAGCAAATCAACTAAATTATCAATGACAAACAACTGTGCATTTGATTCGATTATGATTTTTCTCGTTAAAATCTTTTAGTTATTTCAAAAGTTGATAACTACGTCAGTACTTTTCGCCTGACTGACTAGTAAGGTGTCTGAGGTTACTCTGACGTCATAGTCAGATGCTATGATACAAGTCGTTGTGGTGTTGAGACAAGCTGCTTATCTTACAACTAAAAGTTAGCCGGTTCAAACCGCAGATCTGGTGTCTTCCCAGGGACCTTGATATCAAAGTAAAATCAAGTACTTAGTCCTATTGGACACGGATGATATGAAGAAGGTCCCGTATTCACTTGGGAAATGCCCCCCACCCCCCCAAAAAAAACCCACAAAATATAGTGTATGTTAAACGTGAAAAAATAGGACATCTGCCACTGCCCAGACCATACTTTAAAGTAGAAAAGTAAAATCAATACTATATTCTCACAATAAATAATTATTTGAAATGTTGATTTATAGAAGAATATGTAGAATTGGTTGGAAAGAAAACAAAACAAATGATGAAGTTTTAAAACAACTAAAAATGAAAAGAGAACTACTAAACACAATTAGAACATGACAAATGAAATTTTGGGGGTCATGTTGAAAGACACAATAGCCTAATAAAAGTAATATTGGAAGGGAAAATACAAGGTAAAAGAGGCAGAGGCAGACCAAGACTAACATGGACTAGTAACATCAAAAGATGGACAAGTCAACCTATGACAATCTGCACCATCAAAGCAAGAGACAGATTGGAATGGTGCTACATGGTAGCCAACCTTCGATGCGGAGACGGCGCTCAATGATAATGATGAAATAATTAATCGGTTTTCGGAAATTATCGCGGGGACCATCGCCATGCTTCAATATAGCTAAACATATCTTTGAAGTGCGTTGTTATGTTTTCAAATCTTCCCATTTGTATAAAAAAAAGTGGCTCAAATTATTTAATGTGCAAACGCGCTTTGTGTTTGGAAGGAATCATAGCTAAACTGTACATGAGTCGAGACCATAGCGATCCATAGATTTACTGAGGCTACAGCCAAATATAGATCTATTAAGAAAATAAAAAAATAAAATCGGAAAACCTACCAACAATCGTGACGTGTTCAAATATGGGAGATCTAGACGGCTGACCTCAATCTACCAACAACCACCCCTGGTTACAAAGATGTAAACGTCACCCGAATTGGTCGTTTTTTTTTCAGGAATTCCCTCTCAGCTCTAATCAGCATCATCATGTGCCATATCGGTTGGCGTAGGCGATCATATCCTTGGCGTAGGCGATCATATCCCTCTAAAATCTTCTATCTACAGTGCATCGTATCAATTCTGTTGTTGACTGTTTTCCATGCCATGACACCAAGCTATCCAGTATTTTCTCTCTTTGTCGTCCGCGATCTCTCTTTCCTTTTATTTTGCCAGTTGTAACCAAGTATTCCAACTTTCCTCTTCTCAGCTCTCGGGCCTAAGTAAATCTATAGTTAGCTGTACCTAGGATTACGGACTAACAGGAAATTCCCGGAAATCCTACAACTTGCGTGACATTTTAAGTTTTGCAAGCAATCAAATGTCCCAGTTGTGAATAGAGTGACGTCAATCGGTTGTAGCTTATGTAGCTAATTACGTCACACTAGTTGGAATGTATTTCAGTTTTATTTTCCTCCCGCGGGCCTTTGTAAATCTATAGATGGATATGGTCGAGACAGATGTTCAAAGTGTACTGCTATCATCATCATCATCATCAAGTACCGGGCCTAGTGGCGTAGGTGATCATGTCTCTCCACAACTTTCGATCTCGCAGCTATTTATCATTTCTGTTGTTTGAGCCATTTTCTTAAACTGTCTGTTAATTTTTCTCTTTGCTTCCCTCTATTTCTTCGTCCCTCAATTTTTCCTGTTGTTACAATATATTCAAGTTGTTCTCTTCTCATTACATGGCCAAAAAATATAGTACTGCTATATTGAATCAGAAAGCAGTCATACAGCTGGGGTGGCTCAGGACGTAACAATATCATAATGAATTTGTAATTACGAATTTTGCCTCATGGAAATGTCAGCGGGCGTGGCCGTGCCGCTAAAGCCACTGTTTTTACTGGCCGAAAAGCCGGCGTACTGTGTTCGAAGCCCACGGTAGACAGAAGAGAGTCTCACACGTCGTGGCGACTGCTTGACCAAGCGGCCTTTATCCCTCTGGTTCTATCGTTGCCCCCCTCACATCCCCCCCCCCGATACAAACACCAGCAATGGTAATAGGTGTCGTATAGATAGCTTTTTTTTCCTAACCGTGCATCTAGTTATATACGGATGGTAGGCGCCTGACAGCAACCGAGCTTACATCTGTCAGCGACTCATAGCTGATAGCTCGCACCAGGATCGGTGAACCAGAACCATCCAGACCCTACTCGAGTTCTTCGCTGTGCCTCTAGAAACAGACTAACCAGTCTAGTCTGGTCAATCGAGTTCAACAGGGAAGGCAACCCGATACTCTAAAATGCTGTATTGAAGTCGGACTTGTTGGGCCGAAAGACGCAAAAAAAAAAAACACACAAGACAACGTTCTGGGGCCAGTTAGCGTCCTTGTAAGGATTGATGGGGAACGAATTATCTATTCCTTTATCTATCATCGGGTGAACTCAGAAAGAAAGAAAGAAAGGAAAAGAAAAGAAAGAGAGACAGAACGAAAGAAAGAATGAATGAAAGAAAGAAAGAAATGAAAAGAAAAGAAAGAAAGAAAGAAAGAAAGAAAGAAAGAAAGAAAGGAAAAGAAAAGAAAGAAAGACAGAACGAAAGAAAGAATGAAAGAAAGAAAGAAAGAAAGGAAAAGAAAGAAAGAAAGAAAGAAAGAAAGAAAGAAAGAAAGAAAGAAAGAAAGAAAAGAAAGAAAGACATAACGAAAGAAAGAAAGAAAGAAAAGAAAGGAAAGAAAAGAAAGGAAAGAGAAGAGGAGGGGAGAGGAGAGGAGAAGAGGAGATCAGAGGAGAGGGGATGGGAGGGGAGGAGAGGAAAGAAATGAAGGAAAGAAAAGATTTATGTAACTAGGACAAAGCACAGTTGCTAATTTATGTTCTACTGCACATTTAATTTGACAGTTCTTTTCTATCTCGAACTCTGGGTAGACAGAAGTTCCACAGACTCCCAAGCATTGAAACACATAATTTAAAAAAAAAAAAAAAACTATCTTTACGGCATTTATTCAATTTCTAGGATCTATTGGGAAGATTTATAGGATCTGAGAATAAAGGCCGCTTGTCCAGTGTAGTCGAGGTGTTGCGGTCAGAATGTTTATTTAAAAAAAAAAAACATTTCATGAAACTGATTCTAAGAGCAGTGAAGCACATATTTCTATTTCATTTAGCAAGTAACTAACCAACAAATTAATCAAACGACTAAAAAGCCAATCAACTAACCTTTAAAAACAACAAATAAACATTAATTGAATCTGTCAACCAATCACTAAACCAGTCAACCCACTACCCAATCGACTATTCAACCAATCATTAAACCTGTTAACCAAATATATTATCTACCAACCATTAAACCAACACCCATTCAACTAATCATTAAACGTGTAAATTAGCCATCTATTCAAATAATCACTAAATAAACCAACCAACCCTCTATTTATTTAATCACTAAACAAACCAACCAACCCTCTATTTAATTAATCACTAAACAAACCAACCAACCCTCTATTTAATTAATCACTAAACAAACCAACCAACCCTCTATTTAATTAATCACTAAACAAACCAACCAACCCTCTATTTAATTAATCACTAAACAAACCAACCAACCCTCTATTTAATTAATCACTAAACAAACCAACCAACCCTCTATTTAATTAATCACTAAACAAACCAACCAACCCTCTATTTAACTAATCACTAAACAAACCAACCAACCCTCTATTTAATTAATCACTAAACAAACCAACCAACCCTCTATTTAATTAATCACTAAACAAACCAATCAACCCTCTATTTAATTAATAACTAAACAAACCAACAAACCATCTATTCAATTAATCACTAAATAAACCAACCAACCCTCTATTTAATTAATCACTAAATGAACCAACCCTCTATTCAACCAGCCACTAAGCGAACCAACCAACCCTCTATTCAACCAGCCACTAAGCGAACCAACCAACCATTCATCCGAACACATTGAAAGAAGCTACTAATCATCTAATTACCCAAACATTAAACCAACCAACCATTAAACAAATGTTTATTCAACACACCGCTAAATGAATAAATCCACCATCTATTCAACCCATAACGAAACGAATCAAACAACCATCTATTCAACCCACTACTAAACGAATAAAACCACCATCTATTCAACCCACCACTAAACGAATCAAACAACCATCTATTTAACGCACCACTGAACGAATAAAAAAAACACCAATTCAACCCACCACTAAACGAATCAAACCAACATCTACTCAATCCACCACTAAACGAATCAAACAACCATCTCTTCAACCCACCACTAAACGAATCAAACAAACATATATTCAACCAATCATTATACCTTCCAACCAACCATCTATTAAAACCATCAAACCAATCAAGAAACTAACCAACCAACCAATCAGCTAAACAACCCATAAATTACACCGTATCAAGCTGCCTTATCCATCAACTCAGTGGTAAGGTCATCATATTTCCCCAATGTTAACACAAAATACTAGACAGTCATAAACATGTCTTCGAGTTAACAGAAACCTGTTTTACGAAAATACATTATAACTCAGATAATTGTTATCCAACATACTCCCTCGATGAACGACGTACCCCGTCTTACTGTTATTTCGATTTACGTCCCTTTTTATATTATTTTCATCGTACGTTCCTGGAATATGTATCTTTATCGTTTAATGTTTGAGTCATTTGATGCTAGGTGAATTCACATGTGCTGCTAAAGTATAATTAGCATGTGTTTTATGGTTTCATTTTTTTTGGGATGATAAGTAAATATCTAGTAAAGACATTAGGTATGGCAAAAAGTAATTTTAATGCCATGAAAAATATACTAACAACAAAACAAATATCAGCAGGGCTGAAACTAAGAGTGGCAAAATGTTACGTCTTCTCAATATTCCTGTATGGTGCAGAAACATGGACATTAGACAAGAAAACAGAACAAAAAATTGAAGCCTTTGAAATGTGGATTTATAGAAGAATAGGTAGAATTGGATGGAAACAAAAGATAACAAACGATGAAGTTTTAAAACAGCTGAAAATAAAAAGAGAACTACTAAATACAATCAAGACAAGACAAATGAAATTTTTGGGGCATGTCAAAAGACACAACAGCCAACTAAAAGTAATATTTGAAGGAAAAATACAAGGTAAAAGAGGCAGAGGCAGACCAAGACTAACATGGACGAGTAACATCAAAAGATGGACAAGTCAATCTATGTTAGCCTGCACCATCAAAGCAAGAAACAGAGTAGAATGGCGATCCATGGTAGCCAACCTTCGTTGCGGAGAAGGCACACGATGATGATGATGATGATTAAAGACATTACATTTGATTTACGGTTTAGTAAATGAGGTTGTGGCTGGCAGACTAAGACTAAAGTGGACTGACAACATCAAGTGACGGGTGGGGAAGTTGTAGGGGCATGCACATCAAAGCAAGAAACAGAGTGGAGTGGCGTTTTGTGGTAGATAACCACCATCGATACGGAGGTGGCACGAGATGATGGTAATGAGTATGAGTGGAAAGAACACTAAAGGGTGTTTTTACTTTATTTCATCTCTGAATTGTCTTTGGTGATTTAATTAGTAATTCTTTTCAGTCTGTTTTGTTTATAATTATGAATAACAGTAAATCTTTTATGTTCATAATTATGAATCACGTCATATCTTTTATGTTCATAATTATGAATCACGTCATATCTTTTATGTTCATAATTATGAATCACGTCATATCTTTTATGTTCATAATTATGAATCACGTCATATCTTTTATGTTCATAATTATGAATCACGTCATATCTTTTATGTTCATAATTATGAATCACGTCATATCTTTTATGTTCATAATTATGAATCACGTCATATCTTTTATGTTCATAATTATGAATCACGTCTTATCTTTTATGTTCATAATTATGAATCACGTCATATCTTTATGTTCATAATATTTGAATTATCATATTTTCTTTTATTACGTTTTAATTACTGACCCATCTCAGTTTTGACTGTTCAGGCTTCAATGATTAAATTACCCTTCATTCCCCAATATTCACTTTTGAATCACATCCGTTTTATTTTCTATTCCTTTAATTGCTAAATTACTTTTAGTTTCACTCTGGAATCGTTCATTACTTAATGACTGAATCACCTCAATTTTATTTTCTATTCCTTTAATTGCTAAATTACTTTTAGTCTCGCAATATTCATTACTTAATGACTGAATCACCTCAATTTTAATTTCTATTCCTCTAATTGCTAAATTACTTTTATTCTCGCAATATTCATTATTTAATGATTGAATCACCTCAATTTTAATTTCTATTCCTCTAATTGCTAAATTACTTTTAGTCTCGCAATATTCATTACTTAGTGACTGAATCACCTCAAAGACAATCTGCTGCCTTGCAGGAAGATTGGGGACAAACAAAGGCTAAGGAAAGCAACGTTCTAACAGGCATCTAATCAGACAGGATTGTCCCCAGTACACAGACCTGAGAAGAGCAATGTGGTCAACACCCACCTACCAGGAAGTGTGGAAGTGAAACTATACGGGGCAATCAATTCACTTAAACAGACAGCTGACGTCATGAGAGAGTCTGGAATCCTACTCTGATTGAGACTTGATCGCAGACAGAGAGAGAGAGAGAGAGAGAGAGAGAATCAACTCCGTTTTGTCTGTTCACACTTTAATCATTGAACTATTTTTAGCCTCCAAACATACACCATACAAATAGTGAATCACCTCTGCCTTCCATGTTCATGTTTTGAGTTAACAATGCACATATTATCAAAGCTAACTTCTCAGCTCCCCATAATTCCAACCTTTCGCAGTCTCCATATCTTACAAATCTCCTGTCACGTGACGTCTAAATATAGACTGAAATAACCTCTTGTTTCAGGTCGCAACGTTTATTAAAAGCAACACTTTCTCATCAATCGCAGAATACACGTCACTGTAAGCCACAAGAGAGTAGTTGAGATGTAGCTTTCAATTAGTGAAACGAAAAAAACGGAGTATGCCATGCAGAGAGTCGACAACCTATTACTCTCTAAGGAGTAATCACTTTTCACCGTTCTTCTTTTACTTTTCAACCTTCTGTGGAACATAGGTCTTCAACAAACACGTTTATCAACTCTATGTGGAGCATAGGTCTTCAATAAACACTTTCATCAACTCCCTGTGGAGCATAGGTCTTCAACAAACACTTTCATAAACTCCCTGTGGAGCATAGGTCTTCAAAAAACACTTTCATAAACTCCCTGTGGAGCATAGGTCTTCAGCAAACACTTTCACCAGCTTCCTGTGGAGCATAGGTCTTCAACAAACACTTTCATAAACTCCCTGTGGAGCATAGATCTTCAACAAACACTTTCATCAACTCCCTGTGGAGCATAGGTCTTCAAAAAACACTTTCATAAACTCCCTGTGGAGCATAGGTCTTCAACAAACACTTTCACCAGCTTTCTGTGGAGCATAGGTCTTCAGCAAACACTTTCACCAGCTTCCTGTGGAGCATAGGTCTTCAACAAACACTTTCATGTACTCCCTGTGGAGCATAGGTCTTCAATAAACATTTTCATAAACTCCCTGTGGAGCATAGATCTTCAACAAACACTTTCATATACTCCCTGTGGAGCATAGGTCTTCAACAAACACTTTCATAAACTCCCTGTGGACCATAGTTCTTCAACAAACACTTTCATATACTCCCTGTGGAGCATAGGTCTTCAATAAACACTTTCATATACTCCCTGTGGAGCATAGGTCTTCAACAAGCACTTTCATGTACTCCCTGTGGAGCATAGGTCTTCAACAAACACTTTCATAAACTCCCTGTGGAGCATAGGTCTTCAACAAACGCTTTCATATACTCCCTGTGGAGCATAGGTCTTCAACAAACACTTTCATATACTCCCTGTGGAGCATAGATCTACAATAAACACTTTCACCAGCTTCCCGTGGAGCATAGGTCTTCAATAAACACTTTCACCAGCTTCCTGTGGAGCATAGGTCTTCAAAAAACACGTTAATAATTTTAACAATCTTTTTGTTGCGAGCATTATCTACTTTATTTACATCTTCTCAATATTCCTGTATGGTGCAGAAACGTGGACATTGGACAAGATAACAGAACAGGAAATTGAAGCCTTTGAAATGTGGATTTATAGAAGAATAGGTAGAAATAGATGGAAAGAAAAGAAAACAATGATGAAGTTTTAAAACAACTAAAAATTAAAAGATAACTACTAAACACAATTAGAACAAGACAAATGCGATTTTTGGGCCATATTAAAAGACACAGCAGTCTACTGAAAGTAATATTGGAAGAGAATACAAGGAAATAGAGGCAGGGGCAGACCAAGACTAACATGGACGAGTAACATCAAATGATGGACAAATCAGCCTATGATAATCTGCACCATCAAAGCAAGAGACCAAGCGGAATGACACTCCATGGTAGCTAACCTTCAACGACACTCAGTGATAATGATGATGATGACTATCTACTAAAATATAATTCATACATAATTGTTTACATGAGCTGTTACAGTGTCTCGTATCACACATTAAAACCTCTTATATTCAATGTATCAATTTTAAGAATTGTAATCCATAAACGATGGAAGATTTGCTTGATTAGAACTGAAATGTCACTTAATGATTAAACAGACAGCCGAGAACTGTATGTAAGAAAAGGGGGAAAAAAATAATATTTTGAATCTTACTCAAGACAAGATGAGTAAACAATGGTTGTTTGTTCAATGGAAAATAATAAACATTTTTATTGAAACTTTAGTGCGGAAATATCGACCAGGTGAACTCGTAACTTCCTCGTGTTCTGGAGGAACTTCAAGTTCCAGAAATAGCTGTACGAGAGTGCTATAGATTTGTTGACAAACTAAACTTATCCAGCCGTTTGTTTTGTATTTCTAAGCACAATTAAAGCATTTCATTACACATAGTTATTTATGTATATTTATAGAGTAAACACATACATGCATACATATGACATTTTTCGTCTTATCAGACGGTTTAGTGGAAGCTATTGTGTATTTTGTTGTTGTTGAGGTTTTGTTTTTGTGCAACAGCTTCTCTAGTGGCTGATTACCAATGTTTAACAAACACACTCGACCACAGAATGAACACGTCAGGCCCACTGATCCACAGGATTTCCCATCTTTCTTTTTTTTCCATGAGTCTTTTCTCTTCTATGTTTTGCCCTACTACAGTCTCAAATTATGTTATACCATTCCTTATACATGCTCTCCATGATGTGCGATTACTTACCAGATGTTCCCTGTCATTTTCACAGATGGAGAAGTCATTCTGAGATATTTTACAGATATCTCTATATCGTAGTTTAGGCCTGCCGATTAGTCTTTTTCCGTGTGTTAGTTCACCATATAATATTTGCTTAGGAATGCGGTTTTCTTCCATTTGCTGGACGTGCCCCAGCCAATTTAACCTTCGGCTAATGTGGATTGACATGATTGTTGGGGTCTTAGCAAGTTGCAGGGCTGTTAAGTTGGTTAGTTTGTCCTGCCATTTGATGTGCATTATTCTGCACCCGCATATATAAGCAAATTCTATATGACCGACACTATGGATTTATAGAAAGATGGAAAGAATTGGGTGGAAGACAAAGAATGTAAACAGTGAAGTTTTGAATCAGCTGCATATGAAATAAACTAGAACGACTTAACACAATCATAGCAAGACAACTGTAATTTTGAGGAGCACGTGAGAGAGAAAATCCACCTACTAAATGTCATCTTCTTCTTCTATCCTTCCTCTGCTGTCGTTGGCGTCGAGGGGAGAAACAATCTGCGATTCTTTGACTAAATGTCATCAAGAAGTGGAAATCACAAGGTAGACAAGACTTGGCATGCCAAGACTAAAGTGAATTGATAACAACAGATGAACGGGTGAACCTACGTTAACAGGCACCATCAAGACAGGAGGCAGAATAAAATGACAGACACGCAATGTGAAGACGACACGCAATGAATGAAATATTAGCGAAAAATTTACTTCAAACAATCCATTCTTCCTCTTATCTCCGTTCTTATTTTTCTTTCAACTTAACCGGTGTATTTCCAATGCCTTTTTCTTATAAAGCTCGACACGTATTCTTGTTTAGTTAATTTGTCAGTAGTTTGTTAATATAAAATTAGAACTAGATATGCTTAGAGAGATCGCGGACGACAAAGAGAGAAAATACTGGATAGCTTGGTATCATTTCATGGAAAAAACAGTCAACAACAGAATTGATACGATGCACTGTAGATAGATAAAAGGATGGAAATGGCAGGACAAAATCACTAACATAGAATTATGGAAATGTACCAGTCAAACACCAGTGGATAAAGAGATACAGCAAAGACGATGGCGCTGGATAGGACACACACTACGGAAGCCAACTGAGAGTATTACACAACAGGCCCTTTTTTGGAATCCCCAGGGGAAAAGACAAAGAGGAAGACCAAGGAATTCTTGGTGAAGACAGATAGAAGCAGAGATGAAGATGATGGGGAAGACATGGAATAATCTTAAAAGAATGGCAAAAAACAGTACGACTTGGAAAGTGTTTGTTGAAGACCTATGCTCCACTGGAAGCTAAAAATGTAGAAGAGGAAGAGACTGTAGATAGAAGATTGTGGAAGGACATGATCGCCTACGCCAACTGGTATGGCACATGATGATGATGAGTTTGTTAATATATTACTGCTTTATGCTGGATAGTGTTTCTCTCTTTGGCTGAATCTGCCAATATTGGATAGACAAATCTGACCGCAGAATGAACAAGATACATGAGTGGTACCTGACTGACCGCAGAATGAACAAGATACATGAGTGGTACCTGACTGACCGCAGAATGAACAAGATACATGAGTGGTACCTGACTTCATCTACGCCTTCTGTACCTTTTGTTTTCTGTCTTCCAACACCATCACATCCTCGAATGGGAGCCGCGATAGCTCAGTGGTTAGTGAACTGGACTACAAAAACAAAGAGGACCGGTTCGATCCTGAGCAACAGCTTCCGGTTCACCCAGCCCCAAACGGGTGCCGGATTTTTTTCTGGGACAGTAAAGCGGCATGGATACAAAACCTACCACATTACCCCAAAATCTTGTGCCAAAAGTTTATACAAATTATGGTCACAAACACCATATTCACAATAAGCCACTTGAAGTGAAAGGGCTCTTTACTTTACTCACTGCTTCCTCGAATGTTTCTGTAAAAAAAAAAAGTAAAGTACCCCCCGTCACGCCAAGTGGCGTATAGGGAAATATGGTGTTAGTGACCCTATATTTTACAGACCTTCAGCACATGATTTTTGGGTAATGTGGTCGGTATTACTCCCGTGCTGCTTTACTTTCCCAGAAAAAATCCGGTACCCATTTAAGGCTGGGTGAACCCGGAGCCGTCGGTTGGATCGAACCCTACCCTTGTCCGTAGTAGTCCAGTTCACTAACCACTGAGCTATCACGGCTCCCACTAATTTTTAGGGAATTAGTAAAACCCAGGTGTCCTCGCCAGGGAACGACCCCGGCTGTTGCCGTGGTAAGCCAACCGCCTATCGATTGCGCTAACCGGACACCCCGAATGTTTCTGTGCCATTTTTTATTCTTTATTATTTTTTCTCTCCATGTGCTGCGATCTGACGCTAGATTCTCCAACTTTCTTTAAGACTCCATTTGCGTAATTACCACAAACTTGACTCAACTTCCAGGCCATTACACCCACAATAGCTTCATAAATTAATTCCCAAATTATCCCCCCATTATAACTTTCAGCTTTGATGTTTTTCCACGTCCCTTGATTACTTGAAATCTTTTTTTTTTGACGAAACATTAATTATATGCTAATTCACATATTTATTAACTCCCCCTTCCATAACATATTATTTACGCATATTAGTCCACTCTTAGATCTGAATATTAATTGCAGACAGATTAACGCTGTTAAAAAAGGTCAAGTAAGATTTAACACTTTCTTGAACTTTCATGGTTAATTAACATTCCATTTTAAAGATGACCAATATATAGGAAAGCGAGGTAACTTTACAATAATTATTTTGTTTTTCAGCGGTTATACATTTTTTCGTTAGTCCTATTTTTTTTTCGCATCCCATGATCTTGTAATCTCATTTGCTGTTATATCTCAATGGAGGTGCACTGCATGAACATTCATTATTGAGAGTGAAGAAAAATTGTGTAAACAGTTTCCCAATTGAGAAACATTAACACACTAATTAAACAGGCAGTGTTTTTTTGCTCTCTTTCGGTCTCTCTATGTTTCTCTCTGTCTCTGTCTCTTTATCTCTCTGTCTCTATCTCTGTCTCTCTCTGTCTATCTCTCTCTCTGTCTCTCACTCTGTCTGTCTGTCTCTGTCAGTCTGTCACTTTATCTTTCTGTCTCTCTCTGTCTGCCTTTCTATTTCTCTGTCTCTCACTATGTGTGTGTCTCTCTGTGAGTGTGTTTGTCTCTCTGTCTCTCTCTGTCTCTATCTCTTTTTGTCTCTTTCTGACTGTCTCTATCTCTCTGTCTCTCTTTCTTCTGTATCTCTCTCTGTCTCTCTATCTCTCTATCTCTCTGTCTCACTCTGTCTCTGTGTGTCCCTCTCTGTCTCTCTCTGTCTCTATCTGTTTCTCTCTCTCTCTGTTTCTCTCTCTATCTCTGTCTCACTCTCTGTCTCTCTCTCTCTCTCTCTCTCTCCTAAAAATCATTGGACAAGAAAAGAACCAGGATATCTTGTTGTTGACTTTGTTGCGCTAGGTAAATCTCTGTCTCTCCGAGTCTCTCTCTCTGTCTCTCTCTCCCTGTCTGTCTCTGTTTCTCTCTGTCTATCTCTGTCTCTCTCTCTGTCTATCTCTGTTTCTCGCTGTCTATCTCTGTGTCTCTCTGTCTCTCTCTCTCTCTCTCTCTCCCTAAAAACCATTAGACAAGAAAAGAACCAGGAAATCTTGTTGTGACTTTGTTGCGCTAGATAAATCTGTCTCTCTCTCTCTCTCACTCTCCTAAAAACCATTGGACAAGAAAAGAACCAGGAAATCTTGTTGTCGACTTTGTTGCGCTAGGTAAATCTCTGTCTCTCCGAGTCTCTCTCTCTGTCTCTCTCTCTCTCTGTCTCTCTCTCTCCCTGTCTGTCTCTCCCTATCTGTCTCTCTCTGTCTCTCTCTCTGTCTCTCTCTCTCTCCTAAAAATCATTGGACAAGAAAAGAACCATGAAATCTTGTTGTGACATTGTTGCGCTAGATAAATCTCTGTCTCGACCCAAATAACCACTTGTGAATGTTGGTCTGCAGTTACGAAATAGCTAAACAATTTATGTCTATTATTTCTAGCTGCCTTTCACATTTGTCATGTTTTCTTTTCCTTTTGCCCGCTCTTGCACATTATCATCATCATCATCTTCATTATCTTTATCCTATATTACTATTATAATTATTAGTTGTACTACTAGTAGTGCTCTACGATTTTGCAAAAAAAACTCTTTTTTGTTCTCCTCGTCTAACACGTCTATTCCTTTTCTTCTTCCCTTTCTGCTTCTTGTTAATAATTCTCTTTCTCTTCCTCGTCATCTCTTTTTTTAATTCTTCTTGTTTATTCTTTTTCTTCTCTTTTTTCTTCTTTTTTCTCCTCTTTTTTCTTCTCCTTTTTTTCTTCCCTTTTTCTTCTTCGTTTTCGTCTTCTTCCTCTTCTTCTTTTTCCATGTTTCTCCTAATTTTTACTATTAATGTTACTGCTACTCTTTCCCTTGTCTGTTGTGTCAACATTTTCCCCTAGACAGTTCTGCTCCTAATGTGCATTCATATGGTATCGCTTCGCTAAACTAGACCTGCGAATCTGAAGATGCCATCGAGAAGTTGCGCTGAAGCTGACAGTTATTTTGAGTTGATACAAACAAAGTGAAAAAAGAAAAAGAACAAGTAAAATACAATTTAAAAGCAAAACGCAACTGTCATAGAAGTGTTAGAAGTTCAAAGTTGGAGCCGAAACATTAACTTTATTTGGGTGTTGAAAGTTGGAGTAAAAAAAAGTAAACTTCACAGCTGTGATAGATAATTAGAGTAAAACAGTAAACGTCACAGCTGTGATAGATAATTAGAGTAAACAGTAAACTTCACAGCTGTATTAGATAATGAGAGTAAAACAGTAAACTTCACAGCTGTATTAGATAATTAGAGTAAAACAGTAAACTTCACATCTGTATTAGATAACTAGAGTAAAACAGTAAACTTCACAGCTGTATTAGATAATTAGAGTAACACAGTAAACTTCACAGCTTTCACAGATCATTAGAGTAAAACAGTAAACTTCACAGCTGTATTAGATAATTAGAGTAAAACAGTAAACTTCACAGCTGTATCAGATAACTAGAGTAAAACAGTAAACTTCACATCTGTATTAGATAACTAGAGTAAAACAGTAAACTTCACAGCTGTATTAGATAATTAGAGTAAACAGTAAACTTCACAGCTTTCACAGATCATTAGAGTAAATCAGTAAACTTCACAGCTGCGTCAGATAATTATAGTAAAACAGTAAACTTGAAGATCTGCGCCCTACTACTTAGTTCGTTCAACTGAATTGAAATCTTCTTCAGCGCTTTCACTGGTGTGTGGCGGGTGTGAACGCCCTGTGAACATACTGAGCAGAGTGTCTGAAAACTATAAAGTTGCAATGAAAAGGATCTATCGACTAAAATAAACTTCATAGATTTCTTTGATGCTGGGTCATCATAGTAAGCTTCACAGATACGTCAAAGTGAACTCCACAAAGGTGTTAGAAAATGTTGAGTAATATTATAGATGTGATAGAAGTTGAAGTTGAACATCAAACTTCACAAAAGTGTTAGAAAAAGTTGAGTAATATTATAGATGTGATAGAAGTTGAAGTTGAACATCAAACTCCACAGGTGTTAGAAAATATTGAGTAATAAATATTATAGATGTGATAGAAGTTGAACATCAAACTTCACAAAAATGTTAGAAAAAGTTGAGTAATAAATATTATAGATGTGATAGAAGTTAAAGTTGAACATCAAACTTCACAAATTTTAGAAATTCCAGACAATACAAGGATGGATAAACTGATTCGGTGCAGTAAATTGCCGAAAGAAGGATTATATAAAGAAATAAGGAAGTACCAGATTCCGTCTGACAGTTGTGAATGTCACACTGTTTACCATAGATATGGGGGGGGGGGGGCTGGTTGGTCACAAGGCAAGACGCCGCTCTTGTGACAGAGAGGTTGTGAGTTCAAATCCCGGCTTCAACGTTTTGGAATCTGTGATTTCTCTATGCGGCAACCACCCCTCGTCTCAGCAGGGATTACCCGACTTGAAAGGTAAATTACTAATTGACGGAAAAAAAGGTGAGCACCTCCGAAGATGGAGTTATCTGCCTGTGCGGTGAGGGACACCTATGCACACGGTTGCCAGTGGAAAAAAAAACAACTGATTAGCATGCACGATTCAGTTCCTAGTCTCTAGAGACTTATTCAGAATTGAAAGTTAGCACACTCAAAAAAAATAAATAAATAAATAAAATCAAATACCGATATTTTATTTATTTTATATTATTTACTTAAAATTAAGTAATCTCTTTATTTTAGAAATATGAACAGTATGTAATTCTTCTATATTACTACCTTCAAAAGAAAGTCGATCGAATACCTAGTCCTACCACGTTCGGAAAATAGTCTCATATTTGTTAGTACCAGTTTCTAACCCAATAAAACACATTTAGTTTTTTTTTTTCTAAGAACTTTTATTTTCAAAATATAATATATATATAATATATAATGCCAAGCCCTATCGTAAACGAACGGTAAAAAACAAATGTTTAACTCTAACCTTTGACAGTTGAAATTCTAAATGAACCAACACCTTATCTTTCTGTAGAGGAAAATGAATTCAGAAGAAGTACATTTCCAACGAAACTGTTTTTTTCTTGGTACAAAAAATTATACTTAACTAATTTTGTTTCACTTATCGGAGACAATATGAGAGGTACTACGGTGTTAGTGCTCTGTGTTGAGATTTCTTTGTTTTTTTCTTTAAGTCAAGAGATCGAAGTAATCATAGACACAATACGAGTTTAGCAAACATGATTGTGTAAACGATAAGATACATTTGGAATCAATGACATTATTGTTACTGCTAAAAAGGATCTACGAAACAAGAAGAATGTGTGAACATAATTGTTCATAAATACGATAACAAAACATTAGGAATCGGTGAATATAATTTTTAGGAAAATACGATAACAAGCATTAGAAATCAGTGAATATAATTCCTCTAAAATATGATAATAAATATTAGCAATCAATGAATATAATTCTGAAGAAAATACGATAACAAGCATTAGAAAACAGTGAACATAATTCATAGAAAAATACGGTAACAAACATTAAAAATCAATGAATATAATTACTCTAAAAATGGGGTAACAAATATCAGAAATCAGTGAATATAATTCCTCTAAAAATACGGCAACAAACATTAGAAATCAGTGAATATAATTTCTATAAAATACAGTAACAAACATTAAAATCAGTGAATATAGTTCACATAAAGTACGGTAACAAACGTAAAAATCAGTGAATATAATTCCTCTAAAATACGATAATAAACATTAGAAAACAGTGAATATAATTGCTATAAAAATATGATAACAAACATTAAAAATCAGTGAACACAATTCCTCCAAATTCCACTTTAGCAACAGCTCTATTGCCACATTGTGCATTATTTATGAGCGCCATAAATTTGAGCTGACACTTTGGCAAAAATGTCTGCACGTGAGGGAATCAACATTTGTTGAACAGCTGTCGACGGAAGTCTCTTGTCCTGTGTTAGGATATCAATGCAGGCCAGATCTGTACAAGTGAACATGGCTCTCACACAATTGATTACAACATATATGATTTATATTACAACGCATAAACACGTGTTGAAAGACACACCGTGAGTGTGTGTCTCATCCGTTTTGATCATGTTTCGATATTCCAATTGTTTACGATGAATGATAATATCGTATAACAGGAAACAGTTGGCTGTGTTCACTTTCTGCGCTGTTTCGCCTTATGTCTTTTGGCGTGTGCTGAGACTGCTACGATGAGGACTACAGTGACCTTTCTTTGTTTGGGAGATGAGATATTAATTCGGATGATTACGCTGGCACGGGCGGTTGAGCAATTATGGATTTTAATTCCTTTGCAGTGATACCGGGGCCTTCCAAAACCAAATAACCAAATATGTTGAAAGAAAATATAACTTCACTCCCACACCCTCGCCAGTGCCTCGGTATTTTCTTATAGTCTCAAGGTTATTTGGTAATTTGGTTATGGAAGGCCACTGCAAACGAATTAAAATCCATAATTGCTCAATCGCCCGTGCCAGTGGAATCATATGAATTAATATCTCATCTCCCAAACAAAGAAAGGTAACTGTAGGTCCCCATCGTAGCAGTCTCAGCACACGCCAGACATAAGCGAAACCGCGCAGAAAGTGAACACAGCCAACTGTTCCCTTTCGTACGATATCATCATTCATCGTAAACAATTGGAATATCGAAACATGATCAAAACGGATGAGACACACAGCTCACGGTGTACACAGAGCACCTAACTCAGTAGCTCCTGCAACAAGCCGTACTTGGAATATGAGGAAACTGCAACAAGGAACACTTTTCATGCATAGCCTTCAATTCTTCCCGCCGCCTATCCACCATATACCGGAAGTTCACGTACTCCTGAAAATTATGATCTTCATATTTTTAAAAAATGTATAGCGCTTGATGATGTTAGGCCATTGTTGTTGACTCCAATTCCGAACATATAAACACACAGTTAGTCGTCAGATTATCCCCGTTGCACATCAAAGAACAGAACGTAAGGTTAGCATACGGCCGGTCTAGGGATATACGATGAGCCATTATGATGACGTAGCATACAACAATGTCGCACACACAACAATTTCACGCCCATTAGATTCCTGATTACTCTAGTAAATGCAGCCTACGACGAACAAAACATGGTGGAAATTCCCTAAAGTGATAAAACTGCGGCTGACGAAGCAGTTCACATTAATGAGTAACGTAAATAACTTGCATCAAGCAATTCCAACAACGGTCATGAACAGCACCAATGTGACGTAAAGCGCAGATGAAGTCTAGATGGTGGAAGGTTGCATTCACAACACTTGATTTGTCAAAAAGAGACTATTGCCGGCGTACGACTCCGCTTTATCGGCGAAGCTGTAATAAGTAGATCTTCATTTTGACTTAACGCAGAAAAGTGCAATATAGAACCGAAAGTAATCAGATCCCGAATGCACTTTCTGCAGCGATCGAGAGAACGTGACTTATTTCCACCATCTTGGGAAACCACTCATTCTCTTAGTCTCATGGTGTTCGTGTGTAGACAAAATATCGAAGTGTTAATTAATTTAACTCTTACACTCCGGACAAACGCTCTGATGTTTAGAATATATTATATCCAAATGTAAATCATCATCATCATGTGCCATACCGGTTGGCGTAGGCGATCATGTCCTTGCACAATCTTCTTTCTATAGTGCATCGTATCAGTTCTGTTGTTGACTGTTTTCCATGCCATGACACCACTCTATCTAGTATTTTCTATCTTTGTCGTCCGCAATCTCTCTTTCCTTGTATTTTGTCTGTTGTAATCAAGTATTCCAACTTTCCTCTTCTCATAATGTGCCCGAAAAATGTTGATTGTTTTTTCTGATGTTTTTAGGAGCTGCCTTTTTGTGTTGGCCTTTTTGAGAACTTCCTCGTTGGTCTTTTTAGCTGTCCAGGGAACTTTCAACATTCTTCTGAGAAATCCCATCTCTGTGGCCTCTAATCGTCTTTTCATGTGTTTGTCTACTGTCCATGATTAGCTTCCATAGGTCAGAATTGGCTCTGTATAGCATCGATGAAATCTCTTTCTCACTTCTATTGACATAGATTCGTTGCATAAGACATTTTTCACCTTCTGAAGTGCTATTTATTTATAAATCTAATAACTATTAATTACAAGCAAAACTAATTTTCAAAAAGTAAACATAATTTCTAATGTGATAACAATTTGTAGTTCACAATTGTATAAATAATAATTCTGCTTAAACAAATAAAAATAAGTCCCGGATTTAAAGAGTTGATAAATGTTGTTTGAGTACAGTGGTTCTACATACAATAGCAAGAGCATTTTCATCATCATCATCATCAAGTACCGGGCCTAGTGGCGTAGGTGATCATGTCTCTCCACAACTTTCGATCTCGGCAGCTATTTATCATTTCTGTTGTTGACCTTCTGCCAGCCACTCTCTTAAGCTGTCTGTTATTTTTTCTCTTTGCTTCCCTCTATCTCTTCGTCCCTCAATTTTTCCAGTTGTTACAATATATTCAAGTTGTTCTCTTCTCATTACATGGCCAAAAAATGATGATTGTCTCTTACTAACATTGGAAATTAGTTCTCTTTTTGCTTTTACCTCTCTCAGAACATTTACATTACTTTTCTTAGATGTCCACGGTATTCTCAGCATTCTTCTGTAAAACAACATTTCTACAGACTCCAGTGATTTTCTTGTCTGTTGTCCTATTGTCCATGACTCGCATCCGTATGTTAAGACTGGCTCTACATAACATTTAAGAACTCTTTTTTATCTTATTTCTATTGTCAAAAACGGATTGCATAGTATTTTCCTCATTTTCTGGAAAGCTGCTTTTGCCTGAGCCATTCTACATCTCACCTCTTTTGTACATCGTCTGTCTGAGGTTAACAAAGTTCCCAAAGTTCCCAAATATTTAAATTAATTTACCTGTTTTAATATTGTTCCACTTGTCTTTATTTTGCACTGAGGTGATGTCTTTTTCTTTGTTGTTACCATTACCTCTAAGAGCACTTTACTAATCTAATTTTCTTGTTTGAGAGGTAAAGGTAAAGTCTGACACTTGAATCGGCGTCTTAGAATGCAAGTTTCCACCTATATGTGCTCGACCGTCTTTCCAGAAATGTTCTGAGAATTTTGTATATTGTCACTTTAAGCATTGGAACTCATGATGCAAGGCGGCATTCCTCACCTTGCCATAGTGCTACCCTGGAATCCAATTCTACAAGCGGCTGGGTCGACCGCGGGGGTATTTTTTTTTTCAATCCTCGTGGGAATTCCAGTGGGAATCGAACACAGGTTGATCGAACGTCGTGGCACAGTCGGGTAAAAGTTTGAAAGGACATCTTTCATGCAAGGGTTCCCAACATTTGTTTCCGTTGTGGACCTCATGCAATTAGTTTTCATAAACGGTGGACTTAAAAGTATCACAATTATAATTACTGATATAGTAGGTGCCTTTTCTGTTAGTGTCGTCATTAGTGTTGCGTTAACACGTAGTGTCGTCATTAGTGTTGCGTTAACACGTAGTGTCGTCATTAGTGTTGCGTTAACACGCAGTGTCGTCATTAGTGTTGCGTTAACACGCAGTGTCGTTATTAGTATTGCGTTAACACGCAGTGTCGTCATTAGTGTTGCGTTAATACGCTGGCTTGGTGACATTGTAGACGTTGGTGCGAACATAGTTTAATTAACACTATTGGATCCGGCTGAAATAAGAATAACTATTTCATTAGCGCACTGAGATGGGGAAATGTAATCACATAGACGAAGACGAAATAGAATAGCAAAAACCAATTTTAACAACATGAACAATATACTCGCATCAACACAAACGACATCAGAACTAAAACTACGAATTGCAAAATGCTTTATTAACTCAACATTCCTGCACAGTGCAGAAACGTGGACATTAAATTAGAAAACAGAGCAGAAAATTGAAGCCATTGAAACATGGATCTATGTGAAAATAAGGAGAATTTGCTGGAAAGAAAAAAAAAAAGACAAACAAGGAAGTTCTGAATCAGGTGAAAATGAAAAAAAAAAAATGCTGAACACAATTAGAAAAAGACAACTATGATTTTGTTGACATGTTTATAGAGACATAATACCGTTCTAAAAGTCAACCTTGAAGGAAAGATACAAGGTAGACAAGACAGTAGACACTTTCCCAAGACTAAAGTGGACTGATAACATAAAAATATGGATAGTTGAATCTATGACAACGTCTACAAATCGAGGTTTTGTGCGCCCCTTAGTTCTTTTGCCATCTCCTAGTTGTCCATAAAATATATCTTTTAATATGCGGCCATCTTTCATACGGTGTACGTGGCCAAGTCAGCGTAACCTACGTTGTTTGAGCAGCGTGTAGATGTTCGGGAAGCCTGAGCGAGTCATGGCCTCCACGTTTGTCACTTTATCCTTCCAGGTGATACATAAACGGCGCAGACATTGCATATGGAATGTCCATAAGTAACAAAGTAAATATAACGGCAGGTAATGTGGCTTTAGAATACGTGAAGGATCAAAAGACGTTATGTAAACAGCGTTACATACACCGTGTATAACACTGACTCATAATAATCTTTACTACACAACACACAGAAAGAAATCTCAACACATCGATTTAAGACACTATTCGCTAAATAAATTAAGTGAGAAAATGGGTGCACCTTACGGGTGCTTTGCACTCGTTGATGAGTTGTAAGACGAAATCCACGTTTCTCCTTCAAATCATATTTCTCCCAAAATTTTCTCCAAAAATTGAATCCTGCCAACGCCTTGTGGGAACTGGGATTCAAGTTTCCAATTTTAACTGTTTACTCTCTGTTAAACGAGAGAAGCATTGCCTCGTAAATTGTGACCGGAAAAGAGATAGTCTTTACCTGGAAGCCAGCCCGGGGAATGTCTGTCACAGACGAACTTACTTCCCTTGTACTCTAAGACTGTATTCATTGACGAGTTAAATCCAAGGAGAAACATATATTTTTTTTTCCACTTCAGTTTCTCAAGGAAAAATGTGTTTGTTAGGGAACAGTGTACGTTATTTTAACATCATCATGTGCCACACCGGTTGGCGTAGGCGATCATGTTCTTCCACAACTCTTTGTTCACAGTGCATTGTATCAATTAAGTTGTTAATCATTTACTGGTTCCATGACACCAATCTATTCAGTATATTCTCTCATTGTTGTTTGTGATCTCTTTTTCACCGTATTTTTTCAGTTGTAACCAAGTATTCCAACTTTAGCTATTCAGCTACGTTCTATAACATAATGTAAAAAAAAAATAAGTTTTACTTAAAATCTGTTAAATCGTAACATTATTCAAAGAAAGGAGATGAATAGGACAAGCAGAAAGTGTTATTACCATCATTAAGCTTGTTTTTTTTTCATTGATTGCTGACTCCGTATCGAAGGTTGGCTACCATGGAGCGCCATTCCACTTTCTCTAGCTTTCATGGTGCAGATTGTCATATGTTGATTTGTCCATCTTTTGATGTTACTTGTCCATGTTAGTCTAGGTCTGCCTCTGCCTCTTGCTTTGATGGTGCAGATTGTCATATGTTGATTTGTCCATCTTTTGATGTTACTTGTCCATGTTAGTCTAGGTCTGTCTCTGCCTCTTGCTTTGATGGTGCAGATTGTCATATGTTGATTTGTCCATCTTTTGATGTTACTTGTCCATGTTAGTCTAGGTCTGCCTCTGCCTCTTGCTTTGATGGTGCAGATTGTCATATGTTGATTTGTCCATCTTTTGATGTTACTTGTCCATGTTAGTCTAGTTCTGCCTCTGCCTCTTGCTTTGATGGTATCGATTGTCATGGGTTAATTTGTCCATCTTTTGATGTTACATGTCCATGTTAGTCTAGGTCTGCCTCTGTCTCTTGCTTTGATGGTGCAGATTGTCATATGTTGATTTGTCCATCTTTTGATGTTGCTTGTCCATGTTAGTCTAGGTCTGCCTCTGCCTCTTTTACCTTGTATTTTTCTTTCCAATATTACTTTTAGTAGGCTGTTGTGTCTTTTAACATGCCTCACAAATTTCATTACGCTTGTATTAAATTTAAAATAAAACATCTCGAAAATATACATTTAGTGAATTGTTATGCCAAGTCAAAACTGTTATATAGGTCTCGAACATAGGCTGTGAATACAAAAAGAGAAGCTAAACTTGTGGGTATAAAGGCACGAATGCATGAAGCTAAAGAAGGCTGGACAATTAATATAGAACTAATGCTGACATTATCTACATGTTGAGGGATATGCTGAGGAGGGGATCCATGCAGGTACGGAATGGTTCAATGTGCGGTGGGGATGATTTGGCTAATGCGTAAGTAAGTAAACGACTAAATATTTAAGCGACTAAGTAACTGCGTTACTAAATAACTGAACGGCTGCATAGTTAAATTTCGAAATAATTAAATCACAAAGTGACTAAATAACTAAATTCTAAATAATTAAAGAAATAAATAATTAAATAACTAAATAGTTAAATGAGCTAAATTTCTAAATAATTAAAAAACGAAATAACTCATCATCATCATCATCATCATCATCATCATCATCATCATCATCATTATCATCATCGAGTGCCATCTCCGCAACGAAGGTTGGCTATCACAGAGCGCTATTTTGCTGTGACTCTTGCTTTGATGGAACCAAAATTATATATGGACTTCCTGTCAATATGGCGGATAGGCGACTGGAACAGTTGAGGCTCTGTCTGAAAAGTGTTCCTTGTTGCAGTTTCCTCATATTCCAAGTGCGGTATGCTTCCGGAGCTACTGAGTTCAGAGCTCTGTGCACACCGTGAGCTGCGTTTTTCATCCGGATCGTGTTTCGATATTCCGATTGCTTACAATGAATGATGATATCGTAGGTCGAAGGACAGTTCAGATGCGTTCACTTTCGGTGCTGCTTGGTCTTATGCCTTTTGGCGCGTGCTGTAGCTGATATGATGGGACTGCATCTACCTTTCTTTTTTTATCCCTCAATGAGATGAATTTTAATTCAGATGGTCCCACTGCCACAGGCGGTTGATCAATTATTGATTTTAATTCGTGTGCAGTGAAACAGGGGCTTTCGACTGACACTAGCCATAACACTAACCATAAAACTAACCATAACACTAATCATAACACTAACCATAACACTAACTATAACACTAACTGTAACACTAACTATAATACTAACCGTAACACTTACCATAACACTAACTATAACACTAACTATAACACTAACTATAACACTAACAATAACACTAACCATAACATTAACTACAACACTAACTATAACAATAACTATAACACTAGCTATAACACTAACGATAACACTAACCATAACACTAACCATAACACTAGCCATAACACTAGCCATAACACTAACTATAACACTAACTATAACACTAACCATAACACTAGCCATAACACAAGCCATAATACTAGCAATAACAATAACCATAAATGGCAATATCCATAACACTAACCATAACACTAACCATAACACTAACCATAACACTAGCCATAACAATAAACATAACACTAGCCATAACACTAACCATAACATTAACCATAACACTAACCATAACACTAGCCACATCACTAACCATAGCACTAACCATAACACTAGCTACAGCACTAACAATAACACTAACCATAACACTAACCAAAGCACTAACCATAACACTAGCCATAACACTAACCATAACACTAACCATAACACTAACCATAACACTAGCCATAACACTAACTATAACACTAACCACATCACTAACCATAACAATAACCACAGCAATAACCATAACATTAACCATAACACTAACCATACACTAACCATAACACTAGCCATAACACTAGCCATAACACTAACCATAACACTAACCATCACACTAACCATAACACTAGCAATAACACTAACCATAAACTAACCATAACACTAGACATAGCACTAACCACAGCACTAACCGTACGACTAAACACAGCACTAACCATAACACTAACCACAGCACTAACCACAACACTAACCATAACACTAGCCATAACACTAACCACAACACTAACCATAACACCTACATGATACAGGCGCTAAATTTGGATGCATGAGCTGGCAATTAACTGTAGCTCTAGATACGGACATTCCTCAACTTTGCCAGTTCATAGATGGTAACCGAGTGCAACACATATATGATACCTGTGCCAACATTTGGATACACCAACTGGCAATCTACTCTAACCCTAGAAAACAGACTAATTACCTTTGAAAATAAATGCCTCCGAACAAAAACTCTTAAACACAATTTGGAGGGACGTGACACGAAACGAAACTATAGGAGAAGAAGCCAAACTTGTCTTGTACTGGAGGTTTTGATTAATTCTTGGGGAGACACGATCCGTTCAACCTTAGACTAGGTCTTTAAGGTTTTATTAGATCGCACTTTCCGTGCTCAAATTAAGTGGTTGGTGGTTGATTGGTTGCGTTCGCCCGATGACTAAAGTATTCTAGAGTATTGTGGTAGACTAGAATATTCCTCTTCATCATCCGCCCTTACAAGGACGTTGTGGATGTGTCTGCGTTGTGTTGTGGTTTGCAGTGTAACTGTTATATTTGCGCCTTTCGGCCCAACACATCCGACTTCAGCACGATATTTTTGAGTACCGGGTTGTCTTCCCTCTTCGATCCCTGCACGCTTGGCCAGACTAGACAGGTAATTCTGTTACTGGAGGCACCACGGAGAGGTGGAACAGGGTCTGGATGGTTTTTGTTCACCGATCCTGGCGCATGCCATCAGCTGTGGGTCGCTGACAACTTCCAGCTCTGGTGCCGGTATCCTGGGACAACTGGACGCTGACAACTTCCAGCTCTGGGGCAGCTCCTTCGCCTCCAATTAAGTTAAAACTTCTTTGGGGTGGGGCCCATGCGCTGGCGGTCCAAGCTTACCGATTGGTCAGCGGAATATTAATATTGTTTGAGAAAACCAACATGAAAACGTATCAAGATCTATATGGGGAGGACGATGGGAATATGTCAGTCACGTGATCCGAATGGACAAATATATACTCCCGTGCCAGATTTTTATGTGGACAGCGGGTGGCAAAGGAAAATAAGGAATACCAAAAGAAATTTTAAGACAAACAATTAATAGATAGGGCGCCACTTTGGACTTATGAACAAAACAAGTCCTTGAAGTGAATGGGTCAAAGCAAAGAAATGCATATAAATACATACAAATGCGAAGCTGCAGTAAAGCCAGTTGTAATGAGAAATGTAAATATATATATATATATATATATATATATATATTTAGTGCTATGGTTAGTGTTATATATATATATATATATTTAGTGTTATGGTTAGTGTTATATATATATATTTAGTGTTATGGTTAGTGTTATATATATTTAGTGTTATGTTAGTGTTATATATATATATTTAGTGTTATGGTTAGTGTTATATATATATATATTAGTGTTATGGTTAGTGTTATATATATTATTTAGTTTATGGTTAGTGTTATATATATATATATATAAACCAAATATAAAAAACTGTTACATTATTACGTATTAAGTGGACGACACAAATTAGAACAATGTTTCGGTTCCATAGGCTTTCAGCAGGAACAAAACAAAACACAACACACACACAAATATGTATTTGAAATAAAACATAATAATAATAAAAATAATTTCAAACTAGAATTTTTAAAATATAAAAATTATAAATTATAAATAATAAAAAAATAAAAATAAATAATAAAAAATAATATATATTTTTTATTTTATATATATATTTATTATTATTATTTTATTTTAATTAAATACATATCTGTGTTTGTATCTTGTATGTTTGTTCCTGCTGAAGACCTATTGGACAGAAACGTTATTTTATAATTGGTGTCGCCCACATATTACGTAAGGCTTTAATCATACCAATTAAAAAATATGTTATTATATATATGTATATATATATAATATATATATATATATATATATATATATATATATATATTTTAATTTCTCCCTGAAGTGAATGACAGATACAGAGAGTTTTTATTTTGCAGCACGTGCCGTCTTCAGCCCAAGGGGAAACAATTAATAAGAATCAGATCTACTGGTCTTGGAAGATAATTGGCAGGCAAAATAGGAAAAGGTAACCAAAGGAAGAGGTGGGAGTATAACATCAGTGTGTGAACAGTAGTGACTTCTGAAACGCTAAGGAAGCAATTAATCAGGATCTGATCTACAGGCCTTAGGAAGATGTATGGCGCTTTTCGTCTTTTCAGACGGTCTAGTGGAGGCTATTGTGTATTATTTTGTGGTTTTGTTTTTGTCGAACAGCTTCTCTCGTGGCTAATTCTACCAATGTTTGACATCTACGACAGTCACACTTTTGTTACCATTTCCTTTTCATACACACAGTATAGACATGTTTATTTTCTTTAACATATTTCGAATATTTTTGTTTTGAATGTTTGGTTATTAGTTTTGTGTGTGTGGTTTTCTTGTTTGTTCCTGCTGAAGGCCTACTGGGCCGAAACTTCGTTTAGTCTGTGTCGTCCACTTATCACGTAAAGCTTCTAACATACCATTTTTTTTTTTTTTAATTTTTCCTCATATTCAGCTTTACTGCAGCTTCGCATTTTTATGCATTCATTTGCATTTCTTTGCCTTAACCCCATATAGTATTTGCCTGGGGATGCGCTTTTCTTCCATTCGCTGGACGTGCCCCAGCCATCTTAGTCTTCGACATCTCTCTCTCTCTCTCTCTCTCTCTGTCTGCGATCAAGACTTAATCAGAGTAGGATTCCAGACTCTCTCATGAAGCCAGCTGTCTGTTTAAGCGAATCGATTACCCCATACAATTTCTCTTCCATGGAGGTGGGTGTGGACCACCTTGCTCTTCTCAGGTCTATGTACTGGGGGCAATCCTGTAGAACATGTTTTGTAGTCATATTGTCCAGTGTACAGTGGCATAGGCTGGTTGTGTACCTATTTTGAATTTGGTGAACATGTGATTTCTCATTCTATTGTGGCCAGTGCGCAGGCGAAGTATGATGACTTGAGCTCTCCTTGATATTTGATGGTATCCGTCCCTCTCGTTATGCTTTGGGTGTTCTCGTTTCCATTTTTCATGGTACTGACCTTTGATGATGGATTTGGCTTCATCATAACTGAGCGGATGGTTCTCTTGTGGTAATCTCTCTCCCTCTTAGCTAATTTGCGCGTTCGTTCCCGTGTATATTACAGTGTGATGGTATCCACTGAATGACTACTGTCTGGAAGTTATTGCATAGTTGGTCCAGGGTTGTTATCAAGTCATCTAGTTCATCTTTCTTGTGGCTTTTTAGAGCTGATAATACTGACAGTGCATCAGTCAGAATCACCAAATTATTGTGCATGTTATTTTTGTGTTGAGTAGCCAGTGTTGCAGCATCTCTGAGGGCCTCAGTTTCTGCTTTGAAGTTGTTTGAGAATTTCCCAGTAGCTATTGACTTGGTGATCTCGTCCTTATTATTCAGCGTCAAGAACACCCCTCCCCTCCATTTCTGGTGGCATTCGTAGCAGCGCCATCTGTGTATATGTGAGACCAAGAGTCCTGTGGGTAGTTGTCGTGTATGTGTTTTTTCTGCAACGTGTTTTTTTTTCTGTGTCTGATTGGGTGCCTTTTATTCATGATTCCTGTTATATTTTCCTTAAGTTCTGGTATTTTATGTTTCCCAAAAGGAGACATATCAGATGGGCCCAAGGGTTTCGGTATTGTTTGGGAAAGTACTAGGTCTCCAGTAGTTAGTTCATTGGCAATTGCAGCGAAGTTGCTCCTCTTTAGTCGTACAATTCCGCAACCAGTTATTCTTTGGTGCATGGGGTGGCTAAGGAGCCTTCTATATTTCTCCGCTTGTTGCAATACTTTAGAGACCCGTCTGTCATCTAAGGGTTGTAAACCTGTTACTGTTTCTAGAGTTTTGATAGGTGTAGATTTCATAGCACCAGTGATGATACGGGCAGCTTGGTTCTGTGTTCTGTTAATTTTGCTAAGGTGTGATTTGGAAGCCATAGCCCAGGCTGTAACTCCATACTCTAGGACTGTTCTGACTCTTCCTACGTATAGTCGTTTCAAGATATTGCTATCTGCTCCCCTGTCCGATCCTGCCAAGTTCTTCATAAAATTTGTCCGTTTTCTGGCTTTTTTTCCTGCTCTGTCTATATGATTTTCCAAATCATTCTGCGATTCATGGTGACGCCAAGATATGTTGGGTTTTGGTCAATAACAAGCTTATGGTCTTTTATCTTCAAGTTTGCAGAGTTCCTTGATAGGCTGAAAATTGTATATGTAGTTTTTTTTTTCATTAATTGGTAAGAACCAGGTGTTCGTCCATTTTTCAAGTTTACCTAGGCTAGGGCATCTTGCATCCTGGGTCCAGCCACCGGCATACTTTCCTCGTAAGTCCATAACGCCAGATCATCTGCGTATATTGCTGAGTGTATTCTGGGTGGAATGTCTTCGACATCTGAGCATCAACATGATTTTTGGGATCTTAGCACGTTGCAAGACAGTTAAGTTGTCTATTTTTATGAAGATAATTAGCAAGCAAAAGAGGAAAAGGTAACCAAAGGAAGAGGTGGGAGTATAACATCAGAGTATGGACAGGACTAACTTCTGCTACGCTTAGGAAGCAGCTCTTAGTCAGTAAAGTTTGGAACTAAATTGTTAGAAGTGGTTAAGACAAATAAATGCTAATGAATGCATACAAATGAGAGGCTGCTGTAAAGCTAAATGTGATGGAGAATCTAAAAAAAAAATTAGAAAAAAGGTATGGTAAAAGCTTTACGTGGGAGCCGCGATAGCTCAGTGGTTAGTGAACTGGACTACAAAGGACAAGAGGTAGGGTTCGATCCCAACCGACGGCTTTTGGTACACCCAGCTTTAATGGGTACCTGCTTTTTTCTGGGAAAGTAAAGCGGCACGGGCGTAATACCGACCACATTACCCCAAAAAACATGTGATGAAGGTGTTTAAAATGTAGGGTCACTAACACCATATTCCCTATACGTCACTTGGCGTGACGGGGGTACCTTGCTTTTTTTTAAAAAGCTTTACTTGATTAGTAGACGACACAAATTTGATCGACGTTTCAGCTCAATAGGCCTTCAGCAGGAACAAACAAACAACACACACAGATATGTAAGTAAATAAAACTAATCCTGCATAGCTAACTAGTAATGAAACATCCAAAACAAAATAATCGAAACTGGTTTAGGAAAAATAAGAATTTCTTCCCTGTCCGTGGCCAGAATGAGAAAGAGAGATTCGCGAGTGTGCGGTGTAATTACCTGAGCTCGATTGTTAGAATGTTGTTATGAGTGGATCATCGATCGTCAAGTTTTCAGCAATCATGATGGTATACGAATGATGTATAGAAAGAGAAGTGAAATCCGTTAAAATAAAAGAGAAAGAAAATCCGTTGATTTTGAATGACCGATTAACTTATCAAATCATAGCACAGGGAAAGGTCAAAGACAGCGGCGGATATTCAAAGGAAGCAAAGGAGGCATCGATTCCTCTATAATTTAGTCAGAATACATAACACATTACAGTCAAGCTTAATGAGTTTAATACCAGTCTAAATACGCCACTGTATATTAAGGTTATCATGATATAGCTCAGATAATTCGAACCATCACCTTTAGGAAGGCTTCAATGTATGTTGCGATGAAACCTACGGAAACGGCATTATTGATCTTGGAACGTGTATGAAAAAGAACTAGGTAGGCAATTTCAGTTTTCGCCTCCGTGGTTGCCATGACAACAGTGGTTCAACTAATATGATGGCGTTCTATCTCTTTATGGAAGCATGTACAGGAAGGGCCAATAGGAAGCAGGCTTATCTAGATCCTCACTAAATTCACTGCATTGCGTTTTAATATTTCAAAAAAGTTGAAAAAAGCGTAAGAAATGTTAAATAACAGCAAAAACATGTTTTTTTTCATAACTTACAATGCAAATAACTGAGATATTATGATATAGTTATGATAATTTAGGGCAGGTGGTGAAGAAATTTTTTCACATAACGCAAATTGCAAATTTTTTTCACAGCGTAAATTGCAAAATTTTTTTCACATAGCGTAAATTGCAAAATTTTTTCACATAGCGTAAATTGCAAAATTTTTTCACATAGCGTAAATTGCAAAATTTTTTCCATAACGCAAATTGCAAAATTTTTTCACATAACGCAAATTGCAACATTTTTTCAAATAACGCAAACTGCAAAATTTTTTGCCATAGCGTAAATTGCAAAATGTTTTCACATAGCGTAAATTGCAAACAAACGTCATTAATATCGTAACATAAAAACAGAACGTCAACATAACGATAGACGGTAGACTACTGAAAACAAGTGGAGGAATTTAAATATCTAGGAAGTTATAGTTAGTCGAAGGCCTCGGCATCACTGCAAAACGAAATCAAATCAATAATTGCTCAACCGCCCTTGCTAGTGAAATCATCAGAAATCTAGGAAGTCTAATGATATAGCGAATTCACAAGCAGCAGAAACAGACTCTAGGTGCAATAAACATGGTCAAATTATCGAAAAACAATCACCAATGTCGTCTAGGCAAGGAAATAACTCTAGGGGCAAAATGGACATTCTACGACAAAATCTGCATATTAACGTCATGCTACCACTGCCAGACGTGGACTTTAGACTTAAGAAAAATAACTATTACTGAGATGAGATGAAATGTGTTAGATAAATGACAGGAAACAGACTGAGAGATAAGATCAGAATATAAAAAACTGAGAAAAAAATTAGGAAAAATTCCCGCCTTAGAATACATAAATAAACAACAGATAAAATGTTTGGCCTTGTGATTAGACAGAAAGATAAAAGCACAGGAAACAACCTGAAAGATAAGACCACAAATGAAGAGGAAAGAAAAAACCTAGGAACGGAACACATTACTGTACACATAAAGCGACAACAGATCAAGTGGTTAAGGCATGTGATAAGACATACAACCGGAATCTAAAACAAACAGTTGCCAACAAACGATACGAGAACACCAGACCAAAAGAATGACTAAGAAAAAGGTGGATAAATGGAATACTAGAAACACTCGGAGGTATAACAGCAGAAGAAGCCAATAGAAGAGCAAGAAACTGCGAACCATATCTCCCCTCGACGCCGAAAAGCAAATGAGGAAGGAAAGAAAGAAAGGTTAAACACAAGACAACGTGCCTTTAATAATTGCTGCGAGAACGCCAAACTCAAGGGCCGACCACGAAAAAGATGGATTGATGGAGTAGTAGAAAACACTGGGAAACATATTAACAGCAAAGGCCAACAGAAGAGCAAAAGACCATAAATTCTATCTCCTTCGATGCTGAAAGGCAAAAGAGAAAGGGAAGAAGAAGGAAACTGCAGCAATCATGACGTCTTAAATCATCAGGTTAAAGGTCAACCCAAAATCTCGGTCTCACGTCCAGACCTCCTCATATTTCAATCTTACCGTCCCCCGCTGATCAAAGGTTAATGAAAAATTACGGGAACCCCATTTTAACTCGCTATCTCCGAAGCAGCACTCTTGACGATTTGAAAGTACCGTGTTCAAAATAGTGTTATATCACATTAATCGGTCTCACGTCCTGACCTCCTCAACTTTCAAACTCACCGTCCCTCGCTGGTCAAAGATTAATGAAGAATTACTAGGATCCCATTTTAACTCACTATCTCCGAAGCAGCACTCTTGAGGATTTGAAAGCACCGTGTTAAAAATAGTATTATATTACATTAACGATATTGTTAAATTGTGTGCGTCCTCTGTCCTTTATATTTTGATTTATAAGCGACCAAGCCTTAATTATCATGAAGTCAAAATGATACAGATGTTTCAACTTGATGACGTCAGATACTTCATAGCTGCTAATCAGATAACTCATGCTACAGCAGCACCACAACACCGTTGTTCACAAGTTAAATCATGAATACGCGATTGATTTATTTCGATAGCAAAGTCTGATAACCTTTATGAATATGAATGTGGCTATTGTCCTTATTTCCGACTTCAAAGTCCTCAAAACCTCTAAATAATGTACGTGCTTATTTAACCTTTGACCTGCGGGGTCATGAGGTCATCGTTAATGCTGGCTAACACTTTCATTGCACCGTCCACTGCCTGGTACAGATAGACGTGTGTTCACAATGTCAAGGACTGTTCTTTCTTCCTTTTCATCTTGCTTTTCGATCTCTGCAATTGGTGCCTTCGGTTCACTTTCAGTCTCTCTGCACTTATTTGCATTTCTTTTTCTTATAATCTTTTCTTTCCATTTTTTTGGGGTGTGGGGTGGGGGGGGAGGAGGAGGAAGGGCTGTCTCTTTTCCTCTTCCAAGTAATGGATTGAGCGATCTATATTTCTCTTCTAATTTCTTTATTGTGCTGTCTCTCTTATTCTTTAATTGTCTGGACGGGCGATCTTTCTATCTATTGCATTCTCTCTTTAGGAATGTCCCTTTTGTCTTCTGTCTCTCTATCGACGTGTCACTCATTCTCTTCTAATCTCTATATTGTGCTATCTCTCTCTCTCCTAATCTCTTTACTTGGCTGTCTTTCTTTCTCCCCCAATCTCATTATTTCGCTGCCATTCTTTCTCTCCTATTCTCTTTACTTGACTGTCTCTCTTTTTATTATATTATCCCTACCGGGCTATCTTTGTATTCCAATATCTCCATTGAGCTGTCTCTCTTTCTCTTCCAATATTTCTATTGAGCTGTCTTCCTTTCTCTTCCAATCTCTCTATTGAGCTGTCTCTTTTTCTCCCAATGTCTTCATTAAGCTGTCTCTCTTTCTCTTTGGATCTCTTCATTGAGCTGTCACTCTCTTTCTGTGAAGCTCTTCATTGAGCTGTGTCTCTTTCTCTTTCAATCTCTTTATTGAACTGTCTTTCTTTATCTTCCAATCTCTTTATTGAGCTGTCTCTCTTTCTCTTGTAGTAGTCCATTTTATGGAAATTAACTTTGCTAAAAGCATCTTTTTATCGAACAATGTTTATGAATGTTTTCGCTTTCAATTTTTTTTGAAAATATGTAATAACTGAATGTGACACACCATAATTAATGTAACATAACAGTTTAATGGTTTTACTGGTAGACTGCACATAATAACAATCGGTTCATTGTAGCTTCTGTCTTAGGAAACAACATTGTTCTCTCTCTCTCTCTCTCTGCGATCAGGGCTCAGTCAGAGTAGGATTCCAGACTCCCACATGAAGTCAGCTGTCAGGTTAAGTGTGTTGATCGTTCCCACAGACAGAACATCACAATTAGAGTCCGCCAGATCCACTCTGAATTGAACACCCGTTAAAACGTTGCACTGTGTTCTGCGCCACTGGCCCAGTGCATCCGATTTCAGCCAGCATTTTATTCAGGTTTGCATTCCTTAGCCTTTGATTGTCCCCAATCTTCCTGCAAGGCAGCAGATGATCTTTTCTGTAGGGGGATTCTGCCCTTAGATGGTAGGCCCTCCCAGGTTTACGAGCACCATCTGCCCGAGTCACTAGAGGTGACTAACACAGACATGCACACACAAAGACAGGAGATGTGACCAACACAGACTTGCACACAGCGATACGAGGCATGACTAACACTGACACACATCAAGATATATGACACATGACTAACATAAACATGCACATAAAGATATGAGATATGACTGACATAGACATGCACACACAAAGATATGACATTGTTCAGCTGTTCAGTTAAGCAGCATCCAGGATACGACACCAATATTTAACCAATGGTTAAGGTTATGGTTATGGTTATGGAAGGCCCCGGTATTACGGCAAACGAATTAAAATCCATAATTGCTCAACCGCCCGTGCCAGTGGAATCATCTGAATTAATATCTCATCTCCCAAACACGGAAAGTCAGCTGCAGTTTCCACCATAGCAGTCTCAGCACAAGTTAAAAGACATAGGGCGAAACCGCAGGGAAAGTGAACACAGCCATCTGTTCCCTGTCATACAATATCATCGTTAATCGTAAGCAATCGGAATATCGAAACATGATCAAACCGGATGAAACGCACAGCTCACGGTACGCACAGAACACTAATCTCAGTAGCTTTGGCAGGTAGCCAGACTCAGAATATGAGGACACTGCAATAAGGTACATTTTTCAGACATCCTATAATGGTTCCTGCCGTCTATCCGCCATATTGGCCGGAAGTTCACGATCTCCGGAAAATGCTGATCGTCATATTTTTTTTTTTTATGTATATCGCTATAAGATGTTAGAACATATTTTTTGTCTTCAAATCCGAACATATGAAACACAGTCGTCGGATTATCCACATTGTAGATAGAACAACAGAATAAAGAACAACAGAATAATAGAACAACAGAATAATAGAACAACAGAATAATAGAACAACAGAATAATAGAACAATAGAATAATAGAACAATAGAATAATAGAACAACAGAATAATAGAACAACAGAATAATAGAACAACAGAATAATAGAACAACAGAATAATAGAACAACAGAATAATAGAACAATAGAATAATAGAACAACAGAATAATAGAACAACAGAATAATAGAACAATAGAATAATAGAACAATAGAATAATAGAACAACAGAATAATAGAACAACAGAATAATAGAACAATATAATAATAGAACAATAGAATAATAGAACAACAGAATAATAGAACAACAGAATAATAGAACAATATAATAATAGAACAATATAATAATAGAACATAATAATAGAACAACAGAATAATAGAACAACAGAATAATAGAACAACAGAATAATAGAACAACAGAATAATAGAACAATATAATAATAGAACAACAGAATAATAGAACAGAATAATAGAACAACAGAATAATAGAACAACAGAATAATAGAACAACAGAATAATGGAACAACATAATAATAGAACAACAGAATAATAGACAGCCTGAAGCAGAATCGAACTTGTACTCCTCGACAAAGAGCCTTGCCACGAGAAATAAATGCTGGAGCACACGACCAACTAAGCTACATGAGAGAGAGAGAAAGAGAGAGAGAGAGAGAGAGAGAAAATAATAAAATACGTTCCATGGTAGCTAACCTGCGATGTGGATACGGCACCTAATCAAAGACAATATGACAGAAATGTGGCGTATGTCAATCTTGTATTAAATGTAGAAACTGTACGTTGTTATTGTTGTTGACATAATGACGCGAGTTGATACTGGCAGGGTGCTCTTTTACTCATTGATGCGACGGGCCTTCAAATGGTTTACTTAAATATACATATTCCCTATACGTCACTTGGTGTGACGTGGGTACTTTACTTTTTACTGGCTCCCTGCCACCAACTGCATTTATTGCTGATTCCCTACTCCCCAGTGTTTGGCGATGCCATGGGAGCAATGGTCCAGACTTTGGGAACCACTTGTAAGAGAAAAAACACGTATATTAACCTATATAAGGTAAACGTATAAGAGAAGGCACAGACATATAATTAATAATATAAATAATAGTTTTGGTTGGTATGTATAAGAACGTTAGCAGCTTATTGGCAAAGCGGGGGCTTAGCAATTAAAGTGCACGTGGGTTCAAATCAGGTCTACGTTTCTGATCTGATATCTAAAATATCTTTAGGAGGATTGAAAACTGCTAGAATAAATTTTTGGATAAGAGAAAGAGCATGTATCTATGCTCTTTGGGTCGGCTACTACAGCTCAAACGGTCAATGGATATATAGATAGATAGATAGATAGATAGATAGATAGATAGATAGATAGATAGATAGATAGATAGATAGATAGATAGATAGATAGATAGATAGATAGATAGATAGATAGATAGATAGATAGATAGATAGATAGATAGATAGATAGATAGATAGATAGATAGATAGATAGATAGATAGATAGATAGATAGATAGATAGATAGATAGATAGATAGATAGATAGATAGATAGATAGATAGATAGATAGATAGATAGATAGATAGATAGATAGATAGATAGATAGATAGATAGATAGATAGATAGATAGATAGATAGATAGATAGATAGATAGATAGATAGATAGATAGATAGATATAGATAGATAGATAGATAGATAGATAGATAGATAGATAGATAGATAGATATGGTTCAAATCCCGCAGCTTGGTGCTATCCTAGTGACGCAACAGAAAAGAACTGGATATGTGCCTTACTGTGTTGGGACAAAATAATTACAGCTATGAAGAGCACTGGCCCCATCATTTCAAAATTCTGAAGCCTAGTACTGTAACATTGTTATATTTACTCCCCAAAAGTGTAATGGTTGTCTTTTTATATACGAGAAATCACACACAGAGACAGGTAAACCATAACGTGTTTGACTAGATAAGAGAATACACACAGAGACAGGTAAACTATAACGTGTTTGATTAGATAAGAGAATACACACAGAGACAGGTAAACTATAACGTGTTTTACTAGATTAGAGAATACACACAGAGACAGGTAAACTATAACGTGTTTGACTAGATAAGAGAATACACACAGAGACATGTAAACTATAACGTGTTTGACTAGATTAGAGAATACACACAGAGACATGTAAACTATAACGTGTTTGACTAGATTAGAGAATACACACAGAGACAGGTAAACTATAACGTGTTTGACTAGATTAGAGAATACACACAGAGACATGTAAACTATAACGTGTTTGACTAGATTAGAGAATACACACAGAGACATGTAAACTATAACGTGTTTGATTAGATTAGAGAATACACACAGAGACAGGTAAACTATAACGTGTTTGACTAGATTAGAGAATACACACAGAGACAGGTAAACTATAACGTGTTTGACTAGATTAGAGAATACAAACAGAGGCATGTAAACTATAACGTGTTTGATTAGATTAGAGAATACACACAGAGACAGGTAAACTATAACGTGTTTGACTAGATTAGAGAATACAAACAGAGGCATGTAAACTATAACGTGTTTGATTAGATTAGAGAATACACACAGAGACAGGTAAACTATAACGTGTTTGACTAGATTAGAGAATACACACAGAGACATGTAAACTATAACGTGTTTGACTAGATTAGAGAATACACACAGAGACATGTAAACTATATTTTTAAAAATGTTTTTAATTAGATAAGGGAAGACAAAAACAGACAAATAATGTGAACAAGAGAAACAAAATAGCTTATTCGTTATATAAGATCATGTGCATCTATGCAAACATAATCTCGAAGCGAAAAAAAAGACATAATCAGGAGCCAGCAGCAGCGAACGAAACAGATTTTCAAATTAATTATATGTAATTAAATGCAGATTCCTCTAGACAAAATTGCTATCGCCGAATTAGGAAAATAACCCGGCCATCCTCTATATCGATCTCGTGAGAGCTCGTTTACGGTCACCGTTCCTAATTTCTATTTTTTATGCTCTGGAATGTTTTTAATTACTTTTGTCATAATTGCATTTTATTTGCCGTTTTTTTTCCATACATGTTGTAGGTCTGATTTGTGTAATAGGATTCTCATAACTTGATCACTTTCGTAAAACTTTATAACAAAGTTATGGATAAATATCTGGTTCCTCTACTTGGTTTGTTATCGTTTGAGGAACATCATATTTGAAAAATAATAAAATCAAATTTATTGAATATTTGTATTTCATGAAATGTTTGGGACTCATTCTGAGGAGGGTAAATTAGATCGCTGACCTATGAAATCGTGGAGCTGACAGTTATCGAGGACACGTTCATTTTAGTTTAGTTTTGTTCAGTTTAGTTTTGTTCAGTTCAGTTTAGTTCAGTTCAGTTCAGTTTAGTTTAGTTTAACTTAGTTTAGTTCAGTTTAGTTTAGTTTAGTTTAGTTTAGTTTAACTTAGTTTAGTTCAGTTTAGCTTAGTTTAGTTTAGTTTAGTTTAGTTTAGTTTAACTTAGTTTAGTTTAGTTTAGTTTAGTTTAGTTTAGTTTAGTTTAGTTTAGTTTAGTTTAGTTTAGTTTAGTTTAGTTTAGTTTAGTTTAGTTTAGTCAACGGATCATCCTCATTGCACATTGATGACGTCCATGAATGCTCAGATCTCCTCCCTAGATTGTCCTCAATGTTTGAAAACTGACGACCTTAGTTTTGTGTTGATTTGTTATTTTTCTAATGAAAAGAAGATTTAGCGGCCACAGAGAATGGATTTCTCAGAAAAATGTTGAAAGCTTCCTGGACAGCTAAAAAGACCAACTATGTTATTCTTCCTTCTCTCTACACGTAGCACTCCTTTCTGGATTTTCCGGTTTTGACCTGATTTTCATGCAGTGTGAACATGGAAAAAGAAAACAAACGATGAAGTTTTAAAACAACTAAAAATGAAAAGAGAACCACTAAACACAATTAGAACAAGACAAATGGCATTTTTGGGGCATGTTAAAAGACATAACAGCCTAATAAAAGTAATATTGGAAGGGAAAATATAAGGTAAAAGAGGCAGACCAAGACTAACATGGACGAGTAACATCAAAAGATGAACAGGTCAACCTATGACAATCTGCACCATCAAAACAAGAGACAAAGTGGAATGGCGCTCCATGGTAACCAACCTTCGATACGGAGACGGCACTTAATGATGATGATGAACATGGCTGTAGATTCGTGATCATTCTTTGAATTTGTAACTCGTTTTGTCTTCCTGAGGGCATTCAGAATATCACCTCGGTCCATTGCACGACTGCCATCCACAACAACTGTTTCAGCCGGGCTGTCAGTTCGAACGTTTCCTTTCACGCCGGAGAGCCCAGGCACAACAATTAAACTAGATACCAGTGAGCTCTGAGTACTCTATTGACTCCACCCATTGTCTTTGAGCCCAGACCCCTTTGCTTTTGCTGAGCATGCTCACTGCGTCACTTAAATTAGTTGTGAAATCAGGCGTTCCTTTTTGTCCAGTTTTAAGTTTATTCTGCATTTGGTACTTCTATCCTTAGTTATAAATATTTAAGTTCTCAAAACGTTTGGATGATCTCCTGTTAGAACTTCAGTAGCTTAACGTTTAACAAAAAAAGCAGAATAAATGGAAAGAATAGCAAGGAAAATCATGAGAAAGATATTGAACAGCTTATTCAAATAGAATAGCAAGATCACCGACTGAAATTATGACATGTAAGAAGGACCGAGTGATGTGGAGAAAGATGGTCGCCTACGCCAAGCGGCATGACACATGATGATGTTGATAAACATGATAATAATAACAACGTTGTTGATGATGATCATCATGTGCCATACCGGTTGGCGTAGGTGATCATGTCCTTCCACAATCTTCTATCTACAGTGCATCGTATCAGTTCGGTTATTGACTGCTTTCCATGCCATGACACCAAGCCATCTAATATTTTCTCTATTTTTCGTCCGCGATCTCTCTTTCCTTTTATTTTGCCAGTTGTAACCAAGTATTCCAACTTTCCTCTTCTCATGATGTGCCCGAAAAATGTTGATTGTTTCTTTCTGATTTTGTTGTTGTTGATTATAGTAAATATATTGAGGTGGTACTAATAATGACAGCGCTAGCAGTATTATGTTGATGGTGACGATAGTGAAAATAATGATAGTGGCAATGATGATGTTGTTGATGATGGTGTTGATGATGGTGTTGATGATGGTGTTGATGATGGTATTGATGATGGTGTTGATGATGGTGTTGATGATGGTGTTGATAACAATGTAGGTGTTGATAATAATATCAAAGCTTAATATACAATACAATACAATACAATACAATACAATACAATACAATACAATACAATACAATACAATACAATACAATACAATACAATACAATACAATACAATACAATACAATACAATACAATACAATACAATACAATACAATACAATACAATACAATACAATACAGTACAGTACAATACAATACAATACAATACAATATTGATGATGACCATATGACGTATATTGACGAAGAGATATAATTAAAACAAAGACGAAGAGATAAATTACATTACGACAACAAATACTTCAAATTGATAAATGTTCATTCGGCTCATCATTATCATGTGCAGAGGCGGAGGCGTTGGTAGGGGGAGGGGGCTGGATGTTCTAGATGAAAGAAGTTGGTCACTGCACAGAAAGGTCCTGGGTTAAATTCAACCAGCGGTTTTAGATTTTTTTAAGAAATAAAGAAACTTGGATCTATGGTTTTTTGGTGGCTTGACCTTCCCATGGTATCCGGTAGTGAGATTCGACCTCTAGCCATGTCGGATCATCATCATCGAGGGCCGTCTCTGCAACGAAGGTTGGCTACCATGGAACGCAATTCTGCTCCGTCTCTTGCTTTGATGGTGCAGATTGTCATAGGCTGATTTGTCCATCTTTTGATATTACTCGTTCATGTCTTAGTCTGCCTCAGCCTCTTTACCTTGTATTTTCCCCTCCAAGATTACTTTTAGTAGGCTGTTGTGTCTTTTAACATGGTCCAAAAATCTCATTGTCTTGTTTGAATTGTGCTTAGTAGTTCTCTTTTCATTTTTAGTTGTTTTAAGACTCTCGAATAACAGCAAAAAAACTGGAGGTCCCGTTCACGTGTCTCATGGTTCTCATTTGGATATCTTGATATTTCGAGGGGAAATCGAAGCGTGATGGGTTACTCCGCTGTGCGGTGATGACGATCCTAAAATAACATAACATAACATCATGCATATAGCTTGTATGCTTCTCGTAGTATGTATGGCCCTTTTCGTTTTGTCAGACGATAAGGTGGAGGCTATTGTGTATTTTTTGTTTTTGAGGTTTGTTTTTGTCGAACAGCTTCTCCCGTAGCTAATTCTACCAATGTTTGACAAACATACACGGCCACAGAATGAACAAGTCAGGCCCACTGATCCACAAGTTCCCGTAGTCAGCTCTTATCATAAAACGTCTCTATGAAAATAGTTCCAGGCAACGCCAGGTCAGGGCTTTGTTGTTGACGGTCTTCCATCCATCTCTGTCGAGCTCCATAATTGCTTGTGTATCACATATCACCCGCTAGGAAAATGTCCAGCCTCCGATCTATTTGTTCATCTTTTGCTTTTATTGATTTACATTTTAAAGTTTCTCCTATGTGTTGATGGTCAAATCATACACATCTATAGTTTTACTAAGGCCTGCGGGCTGGAAGGCAAATACCGGAGTCACCCAAAGGTTGTGCCGCATTCAACTATGAGTGTTATATGTGGCTGACATCATTTTGTTGAGAATACCATGGACAGCTAAGAGGAGTAATGAAACCGTTCGGCAAGACCAAAGCAAAAAGAGAGCTAATTTGCAATATTAGGAAGAAACAATCATCATTTTTTAGCCATGTAATGAGAAAAGAACAGCTGGAATATATTGTAACAACTGGGAAAATTGAGAAAGGAAGAGATAGAGGGAATCAAAGAGAAAGATACCAGATAGCTTAATAGAATGGCTTGATAAAAGGTCAACAACAGAAATGATAAATAACTGTCGAGATCGAAAGTTGTGGAGAGACATGATCACCTACGCCAGCAGGCCCGCTACCTAATGATGATGCCGTCATGTTACCCATTACTCTTCTTCTGGGAAGATTCTTCTCATTCTGGGGGTCTCGAAGCCTAGTTTGGAAAACCACCCAAACAAAGCCTGTGTCTAGCCCTCTCTAGGTAGTGAGATCTAATGTCTAGCACTCTTTTGGTAGTGAGATCTAATGTCTAGCACTCTTTTGGCAGTGAGATCTAATGTCTAGCCCTCTCTAGGTAGTGAGATCTAATGTCTAGCACTCTTTTGGCAGTGAGATCTAATGTCTAGCCCTCTCTTGGTAGTGAGATCTAATGTCTAGCCCTCTCTTGGTAGTGAGATCTAATGTCTAGCTCTCTCTTGGTAGTGAGATCTAATGTCTAGCCCTCTCTTGGTAGTGAGATCTTATGTCTAGCCCTCTCTTGGTAGTGAGATCTAATGTCTAGCTCTCTCTTGGTAGTGAGATCTAATGTCTGGCCTCTCTTGGTAGTGAGATCTTATGTCTAGCCCTCTCTTGGTAGTGAGATCTAATGTCTAACTCTCTCTTGGTAGTGAGATCTAATGTCTAGCCCTCTCTTGGTAGTGAGATCTTATGTCTAGCCATCTCTTGGTAGTGAGATCTAATGTCTAGCTCTCTCTTGGTAGTGAGATCTAATGTCTAGCCCTCTCTTGGTAGTGAGATCTTATGTCTAGCCATCTCTTGGTAGTGAGATCTAATGTCTAGCCCTCTCTTGGTAGTGAGATCTAATGTCTGGCCCTCTCTTGGTAGTGAGATCTAATGTCTAGCCCTCTCTTGGTAGTTAGATCTTATGTCTAGCCCTCTCATGAAACGGCAAAAATGTTTAACCGCATGTGCACTTTGAGGTTAAAGAACTCATCGCAGTTACAAAATAAAAACAAGTAGAATCGTGAAAAAAAAAGGAAAAAAAAAACAACTGGTCGTTGTCTGGAAAATGATGGAAACAAATCTACCCCCGCCCCCATGCAAAAAAAATAATTAATTAATTAAATGTTTTAATAATAAAAAATAGAAAAACAATTTAAAAAGGTCAGAGCTCTCGACGATAGTAAATGAGAGTACCTCTGTGCTGGGATATCTACTTGTTATGGGGAGAGACACCTGAGCATACAACTTCCGGTGTGAAAATATGAAAAAACGTGATATTTACGCAACATTCCGTCCCTGGAGATGTGGCTAGTGATGTAAAGCGCAAACAACAAACATATTTATATTTACATTATGAAATGGAAAGTTAAAAACCACGCGTAAGTGAATTGTAAAGTTCGATCACAGTTAAAATCTCTAGAATGTTATCGGAAAGCGTTCTCGACCGTTCTGGCTGGAATAGAAAAAAAATCTGGATTAAATGGGATTTTGGTTTCATTGTTGATGTTTTGTTAGTGATTGTTGATAAGCTCTTCTCTGCGTCATCAATCGTGAACAACCAATGAGCGCTGTTCATCACATTCATTGTGTATAACAGACACACACATCACGGTCTGATGGTTACCCCCCCCCCCCCCCCCTGCTAAGCTTTAGCAAAGTGAGAATAATAGTTGAGCTTGTTACTTAATACGTCATTTTTTAAATTTTCAAGCAGTGCACTGGTCCAGCAGTTCTCACATTTTTCTTACACTCTTTCTGGGGGACTGGTTACTCATGAGGCAAGACGCCGGCCTCGAGACAGAGAGGTTGTGGGTTCAAATCCCGGCTGCACCAGTTGGGATTTTTATATATGATTTATATCTGCGGCAACCACCCCCCGTCTCAGCAGCGAGGCCCCCCTTGAAACATCACTTACTCATCGACGGAATAAATATGAGTACCTCCGAAGATGGAGTTATCTGCCTGTGCGACGAGGGACACCTGTGCACACGGATGCCAGGGAAAAACTGATTAATACGCAAAATTCAGTTCCTAGACTCTAGGGACTTCGTCAGAGTTCAAAGCTGGTGAACGAAAAACCTCTTTCCGTTCGTCTGGACGCACTGTGCGTCATGCCGATTTTTGTCATGCACGTTTAGCCGCACAGTCCCCCATTCCCCATTTGATTCGTGTAAACGGTCATTAAACAGAATGATTGTTACATGACGTGTGTTGTCTTACTATTGGTGAAATCTAATTCCTTGTTCAATGTTCTAAAAACTCATATATTCTATGTTATGTATTATATAAATATAAACATGTACATCGATATGTGGGAGCCGCGATAGCTCAGTGGTTAGTGAACTGGACAACAAAGGACAAGGGGTAGGGTTCGATCCCAATCGATGGCTTCCGAGTTCACCCAGCCTTAAAAGGGTACCGAATTTTTTCCTTGGAAAGTAAAGCAGGACTGGCGTAATACCGACCACATTACCCCAAAAATCATGTGCGAAGGTCTGTACAATTTATGGTCATTATTACAACATTCCCGATACGGCACTTGGCGCGACGGGGCTCTTTTACTTTACTCTTTTACATCGATATTTAAAACAATGAAAATGTTGTCACTGAAATCTCTACCGTTGTTTTGATAACAGCCATCCGTACTGAAAGAGTTAACCTCAGACTCCCATTAAATACGTTTTGTAGTCGCTGATCTCCTAGGATTTATTTTCTTTTGTGCTTTCATTCATTCATACTATCTTTTCATTTAGCTACACAATATAATTCTATTCTTTAAGCCTTCGTGAGATCCTGTGACGTCACCGCGGACTCCTGGAGGACTGCAGACCACAGTTTGAGAAACGTTGCACTAGTCAATCAGACTGAGTGTATGTCCGAGGCTAAACCGACAATTGTACTCGTGTGGTACTGGGATGGTGTTGGATATATTATATTAGCAAAGTGAAAAGTCATCAATCAAGACAGCAGGTGGTCAAATTGATAACTTGTCCTGATCCAAACCAAGAGGACGCGGGTTCGAATTCCGAAAGTGTCAAAAGTTGTTTTATTTTTCTATCGGGGGTGTACTCAGCCACGATCACCTCGCAGCGACTGCACCGAACAAGCGACCATTATTCTCTCATTCAATAATCCCAGCAATGGTAAGTACCGTCAATATCGGCATTTTTTTTTAAAGTGAAAGTCTCTGCTCCAATGTGAATGTTCAATGAGTTGATTGTTAGAATCGGCACATATAGCATCATCATCATCATCATCATCATCATCATCATCAGGTCGCATGTCCTTTGCAGAAAGTTGCATTCACCATAGCCCACCTGAAAGAGTCTCTGTCTATAGCCACATCTCCCACTTCTGTTGTCATCTTCAAGGTCTCCTTATAAATTTGAACAATCTTCTTCTTGGTCTGTCCCCTGATGCGCCACCAGGAACCGCGCCTTCCATTATTATTCTCTCCAGCCTGCTGTAACTTTCGACATGGTCAAAGTGTTTTAATGTCCTCTATAAAATGGTGTTTATACAAATATAATACGTTCGCTACTCAAAAATAAATAAATAAAAATAAAAAAAACTATACTTGGTTTGTGTCTATTCTGCTTCTGCTTCTTCTTCCTCTTTCCTTCCTCATTTGCCTTTCAGCGTCGAGTGGAGATACAGTTTGCGGTCTTTTGCTCTTTAATTCGCCTCTGTTGCTATTATGTTTCCTAGTGTTTGTAATATTCCGTCAATCCATCGTTGTCATGGTCGGCTCCTGGGTCTGGTACTCTCACAACGTTTATAGAAGGCTCATTGTGTTGTGTTTTGATCTTTCTGCCTTGTCACATGGCCAACCATTTTATCTGTTGTTTCTTTATATATTCTATGGCGGGGGCTATTCCTAGCTTTTTTTCTAAGTTCTTCACTTCTGATTTTGTTTCTCATGCTGTTTCCTGTCATTCGTCTGATACATTTAATCTCAGTAGAGGTTATTTTGCTTATTGTTCTTGCATCTAGGGTCTAGGACTGGCATTGTTTGACGTTGGGATGAAGATTGTATTGTAGAGTGCCCGTTTTGCCTCTAGAGTTATTTCCTTGTTGGACAATAGTGGTGATAGCTGTCCAATGATTTGACAAGCTTTGTTGCATCTTAAGTCTTTTCTGCTGTCTGTGAATTGTCGTTTGTCACTAGACTTCCTACGTATTTAATTTCTCTACTTGTTTTAGTTGTCTACCGTCTATAGTTATGTCGATGTTTTGTTTTTCTTTTGAAATATTCATGACTTGCTTATGGCTATAAAAAGTAAAGTAAAGTACCCCCCGTCACGCCAAGTGGCGTATAGGGAAATATGGTGTTAGTGACCCTATATTTTACAGACCTTCAGCACATGATTTTTGGGGTAATGTGGTCGGTATTACGCCCGTGCTGTTTTACTTTCCCAGAAAAAATCCGGTACCCATTTAAGGCTGGGTGAACCCGGAGCCGTCGGTTGGGATCGAACCCTACCCCTTGTCTGTAGTAGTCCAGTTCACTAACCACTGAGCTATCGCGGCTCCTACTAATTTTTAGGGAATTAGTAAAACCCAGGTGTCCTCGCCAGGGTACGAACCCCGGCTGTTGCCGTGGTAAGCCAACCGCCTATCGATTGCGCTAACCGGACACCCCTTATGGCTATAGCTCATCAACTATTTAATTATGTTCTTCATCCTCTATATGAGGTATATGTTATTAAAAGATACATCAAATCTAGTGGGCCTCGGTAGCCTAGTTGGGAATACCACCCGACTGGACTACCGACGTTCGGACAACCCGTGTTCGATTCCCACTGGGAGCAGTGTGAATTGTACTCGTGGTTGGAGAATAAAAAAAAAATACCCCCACGGTCGACCCAGCCGTTGGCAGAAATGGGTACCAGGGTATTACCCTGGGAAGGTGAGGAATGTCGCCTCGCATCTGAGTTTCGATGCTTGAGGCAACACTATACAGAAATCTCCGAACATTTCTGGATAGGCGGCCGAACACATATGGGTGGAAACTCGCGTGCCAAGACGCCGGTTCAAGTCTCGTACATTACCTTTACCTGAAATCTCTTTAGCGTTGTGGTTAATGTACACACCTGCCGATCTAAACGTTAGCGGTTCAAATGCCAGCCTACACAAATTTTATTTCAACGTAAAACGTTCCCGTGGTCCACCCAGCTTCTTTTGAATGGGTAGCAGAGATATTATCTTCGAAGGAAAGGCAGCGAGGAAGGGAAGTGGCAACCCTATCTTGTGAAGATGACTCACTTCATTGCACAATAGCAGTTGCTATGTGACTACCTTTGCCTCTACCTTAGATGACGCAAATCACAGTTGTTTATTGACGAAATTTTGGTATTCTTGGTTTTTTTTTCAGTTCTGAAATCTGACTTGAGTAAAGATCTACCACAGAACATTAGAAATGATCATAAGAGACGTGTTCACTGAAGCTTTTAAAAACGTGTGTAGTTATATTATAATTATTGCGTACCAGTTTGGGTTATATCTGTCAAATTTTGAAATATTTGTTCTTATAAAATTTACTGGATTAAAATATCAGTAGCATAAATATGAACTATTCTAGAATATGAACCAACTGAACTTGGGTTCAGTGTCCCAAGTTCGAATCACTCCAATAAAATATCAGTAGCATAAATATGAACTATTCTAGAATATGAACCAACTGAACTTGGGTTCAGTGTCCCAAGTTCGAATCACTCCAATAAAATATCAGTAGCATAAATATGAACTATTCTAGAATATGAACCAACTGAACTTGGGTTCAGTGTCCCAAGTTCGAATCACTCCAATAAAATACCAATAGCATAAATATGAACTATTCTAGAATATGAACCAATTGAACTTGGGTTCAGTGTCCCAAGTTCGAATCACTCCAATAAGATATCAGTCTCAAGAATAAGTGGTATGTGGTTTATTCAGGACATTCTCATTTATACATGTGGCAACATTGTTATGATTATAACTAGATAAAAGAATGTGGAGAATACCAAGGACAGCTAAGAGTAATGAAAACATTCTGAGAGAGGCCAAAGCAAAAAGAGAGAGAGAGAGAGAGAGAGAGGTAATTTACAACATTAGGAAGAAATAACAATTATTTTTTTGGGGCCGTGTAATGAGAAGGGCAAATAAAACAGGGTGTTAGACAAGGTTGTGTGATGTCACCAGATTTGTTTAATATTTATAGTGAGATTATTTTAAGATCCATAAGGGGCATGCCTGGAATAACAAGTGGAGGTCATAAAATGAATAATCCAAGGTATGCTGATGATACAGTCTTAATCGCTAAGAGTGAAAATGAGTTCCAAGAAATGTTGGACATTATAGTGAAAGAAAGCAAAAATAAAGGACTCAGCCTTAATAGTAAAAAGACAAAGGTAATGAATGGTAACAACAAAGAAAAAGACATCACCTCAGTGCAAAATAAAAGACAAGTGGAACAATATTAAAACAGGTAAATGAATTTAAATATTTGGAAACTTTGTTAACCTCAGACGGAAGATGTACAAAAGAGGCGAGATGAAGAATGGCTCCGGAAAAAGCAGCTTTTCAGAAAATGAGGAAGATACTATGCAGTTCATTTTTGTCAATAGAAACAAGAAAAATAGTTCTTAAATGTTATGTAGAGCCAGTCTTAACATATGGATGTGAATCAATGACAATAGGACAACAGACAAGAAAATCACTGGAGTCTGTAGAAATGTGGTTTTACAGAAGAATGTTGAGAATACCATGGACAGCTAAGAAGAGAAATACAATTTTCTGAAAGAGGTCAAAGCAAAAAGAGAGCTAATTTCCAATATTAGGAAGAAACAATCATCATTTTTTGGCCATGTAATGAGAAGAGAACAACTTGAATATATTGTAACAACTGGAAAAATTGAGGGAGGAAGAGATAGAGGGAAGTAAAGAGAGAAAGGACTTCCGGTTTCAAGATGGCGCGGTCATGTTTGCGTCAACGTTTGCTGTTACGTATTTTGTGCCTGAAAGATGGTTAATTCTATCTTTCCAATGCAGATCAGTGTATAGATAAAAAGTTCCACTGTTGGGAACTTCCCCGGTGAAGCGGAGTACATGCATGTGATCTGAAATCCTCTACAGTGTGCGTGATAGTGTGTTCTGTGTTGATTGCAATTCAATATACGTCATCGTTGGAATACCGGTCAATATGGCGGTTAGGCGTCAGGAACTTTTAATTGCTACGTCTGAAAAGTGTTCCTTGTTGCAGCTTCCTTATATTCCAAGTCCAGCTTGCTGCAGGAGCTACTGAGTTAAGTGCTCTGTGCACACCGTGAGCTGTGTGTATCATCCGTGTTGATCATGTTTCGATATTCCAATTGTTTAAGATGAATGATGATATCGTATGGCAGGGAACAGTTGGCTGTGTTCACTTTCTGTGCAGTTTCGCCTTATGTCTTTTGACGTGTGCTGAGACTGCTATGATGGGGACTACAGCTACCTTTCTTTGTTTTGGAGATGAGTTAGTAATTCGGATTATTCCACTGGCACGGACGGTTGAGCAATTATGGATTTTAATTCGTTTGCAGTGATACCGGGGCTTCCATAACCAAATAACCAAATAACCAACCAAAGAGAGAAAATACCAGACAGCTTAAGAGAATGCTTGGCAGAAGGTCAACAACAGAAATTATAAAGAACTGTTGAGATCGAAAGTTGTGGAGTGACATGATCACCTACGCCAGTAGGCCCGGTATTTGATGATGATGATGCATGAGAGGAGAACAGCTGGAATATATTGTGACAGCAGGGAAAATTGAGGGACGAAGTGATAGAGGGAAGCAATGAGAAAAGATACCAGACAGCTTAAGAGAATGGCTTGGTAGAAGGTCAACAACGGAAATGACAAATAACTGTCGAGATCAAAAGATGTGGAGAGAAACAATCACCTACGCCACCAGGCCTGGTACTTGATGATGACTACTTTGAGCTAAAAATCCATGACAATAAATAGAAAGATTATTAATAAACTAAACTATGCTGATTATACCGTAATCTTCTTCCTCTTCTACCTTTTTTAACTCTCAGTGGAGCATAGGTAGTCAACAAACACTTTCCAAGGCGTTCTGTTTTTTGCCATTCTTTTAAGATCATTCCATGTCTTCCCCATCATCTTCATCTTTGCTTCTATCTGTCTTCTCCAAGAATTCCTTGGTCTTCCTCTTTGTCTTTTCCCTGGGGATTCCAAAATAGGGCATGTTGTGTAATACTCTCAGTTGGCTTTTATTTTTGTATTTAACCTAATTTCTTTGGATTTCCATTTGTTTCCCAGTGCAATGAAAGCTCCTCTTGATATCCTTGTGTGTTATACCGTATTATTTGTGGTTATTCTAATTTCTAAATGTTTGTAGATTCTAAAAATCTAAAACAATTATTTAATGAAATAAACATAATAAAGAAAAAATATGAATTAGATATGAATATCAAAAAGAATAAAATATAATCTTATACTATACTCAAATCCCACAAGTGGATATCAAAGTTGAAGGAATAGACCTGGAGAGAGTACAACTACCTTGGACATACTATAACTAGTGATGGAAAATGTAAAACTGAAATAAACAAAATAATACGAATGGCAAAAAGCAATGTTAATGTCGAGAAAAATCTATGTCAATAAAAATGAGAAAGAGAGTTCATCGGTGCTATATAGAACCAATTCTGACCTATGGAAGCGAATCATAGACAGTGGACAAACAAATGAAAAGACGATTGGAGGCCACAGAGATTGGATTTCTCAGAAGAATGTTGAAAGTTCCCTGGACAGCTAAAAAGACCAATGAGAAAGTTCTCAAAGAGGCCAAGACAAAAAGGGAGCTCTTAAAAAAACATCAGAGAGAGGCAATCAACATTTTTCGGGCACATCATGAGAAGAGGAAAGTTGGAATACTTGGTTACAACTGGCAAAATAAAAGGAAAGAGAGATCGCGGGCGACAAAGAGAGAAAATACTGGATAGCTTGGTGTCATGGCATGGAAAACAGTCAACAACAGAACTGATACGATGCACTGTAGATAGAAGATTGTGGAAGGACATGAGCGCCTACGCCAACCGGTATGGCACATGATGATGAATGTCGTGACAAATAAACTAACATCAAAGAAAATAACACGAGGGCTAAAACTAATAATATAAAAATGTTGTATCTTCTCATCATTACTTTATGGTGCAGAAATATGGACATTTAGACAAGAAAATAGAACATAAAATTGAATCCTTTGAAATGTTCGTTTATAGGAGAATATGAAAAATTGGTTGGAAACAAAAAGAAAACAAACGATGAAGTTTTAAAACAACTAAAAATGAAAATAGAACTATTAAACACAATTAGAACAAGACAAATTAAATTTATTTTTGGGGGCATGTTAAGACAGCAGCCTACTAAAAGTAATATTGGAAAGGAAAATACAAGGTAATAGAGGCTGAGGCAGACAAAGACTAACAAGAACGAGTAACATCTAAAGATGGATAAGTCAGCCTATGACAACTTGCACTATTAAAGCAAGGGACAGTGGAATGACGCTCCAAGGTAGCCAACCTTCGATGCAGTGACGGCACCCAATGATGATGATGGCTACTTTGAGATTAAACAAAGAACCGTGAAAGGCACTTGACTTTAATTTGATGAAGAGGAAAATGTTCAGTTGATGTCTCCTTTATGAAGCGAATACCTCAGGATGACGTCATTTATGCGGATTTGTGAAGTGAGTACATAAGGGTGACGTCATTTATGCGGATCTGTGAAGTGATTACCTCAGGGTGATGTCATCTGTGCGGATTAGTTAAGTGAGTATCTTAAGGTGACGTAATTTAATCGGATATGAGCAGTGAGTACCTTAGGGTGACGTAATTTTTGCGGATTAGTGAAGTGTGTACCTTAATGTGACGTCATTTATGCGGATTATTTTTTCTTAACAGTAACGAGGACGAATCTCGAAATTGAACCAGCCATCGAATACATAAAGAAACAACAGATAAATTGGTTCGGCCACATAACAAGACAAAAAGAACTAACAATGACTCAAAGAGCCATAAACAAACGCTACGAAAACGCCAGATTAAGAGGAAGACCGAGAAAGAGATGGATAAAGGGAATACTAGAGTCACTAGGAGGGATAACACCAGAAGAGGCCAACAGAAGAGCAAAGAATCGCAGATTGTATCTCCCTTCGACGTGACGGCAATGAAGGAAGGATAGAAGAGGAAGAAGAACAGAAACGTTGTTTCGCCAAACTGTGCGTTTAAGAGTTTCTGTTTTTTGTTTGTTTTGTTATTGTAAAACACAAGGATTAGTGCTATAGTTGTCACCATCAGGGCGTCCTTGAGTGGTCTAGAGGTAGGATGTCGTCTTCTGTAAAATAAGGTCCTGTTTTCGAATCTTGGCACAGGAGATGGGAATATTTTTCCCTTCTAATCTATGGTTCCCTCATAGTTTTACCTTCCCCATCTGAGTGATGCGATTCAATGCCGGCTTTCTCGAAAAAAAAAAGTAGAAAATAAAAACAGGAGACTCGGTGTGCACTTTGCACACGTTAACAATCCATTGCATTTTAAAAATGGGTAACTTAAAAATCTACCCACGCGGAAGACGGATGTATCGGGCCGAAAGGCGTAAATTGTTAAGTTAATCTTAGCGACGTAACGCTTCCACTGCCACATAACAGTTAAATGCTAAAAACGTTTAGTTGAATCTTTTATTGACTGCATGATCTTCTATCAATTCAAAAAAAGAAATAATTGTTATTCCGTTAATGTTCATCTGTTACATGAATCTAACTGCCAGCCCATCTGATCTGTTATATATAACATAGAATATATACGTGTCATGGCAGAATGTACTAGTGTATCCGTGTCTGGCATCGTGTCATGCAATCTTATCTTGACTAGCTTCCGCCTGCAATGCATGTAGTCCAGGTTCCCCAAGCACCCAACAGGTGAAACGTAACACCACGCCCATCCCGGATTTCTTTTCAGTTTCCTAAATGCGTCACCTGCTCTGTAAATTTTGTATCACAGATTTCTTATAGGAAATAATGAAGAGAACAGATAGTCTTTCCGCCGATGTATACCCATAAGTCTCCCCTTCGGTGTGTAGATTCAACGGTCTTCTATTAGTGTGTTGCATTAGTGTTATACCATTTATATGTGCGCATAAGAATTATTATGTTAGTGACATGTGTACACATAACTTTATTCCATTAGCTGTATCCTAATAGCCTGGACACATAGAGTTATTCTAATAGTCTATTTACATTAACTTTATTTTATTAGCCTGTAAACTCCTTTTTTTTCATTCCTTCCTTCCTTCCTTCCTTCTTTGCTTCCTTCTTTGCTTCCTTCTTTGCTTCCTCCTTTGCTTGCTTACTTCTTTTTTTCTTTTCTTTTCTTGTGTTTTCCATTCTTTCTTTCTTTCTTTCTTTCTTGCTTTCTTTCTTTCGTTCTTTCTTTCTTTTCCTTCTTTCTTTCTGTCCTTCTTTCTTTATTTCTTCGTTTATTCTTGTACTCGTGCGGGTGTTGAGGGTGATACAAGGTTCTAGTTTTCGCCTTTTTGGCAGCTCCAACCATTGTCAATTGATGTTGTTGTAGCGTTTCTTTGATGTTGTCTGTCTGTCTTACTCTGGGTCTCCCTCCTGTTATTCTCTCCTCTCCTCTTTTAATATATATTTTGTATGGTAGGCATGGCATTTTATTTGTTGTTTCAGCGTGTAGCTTAGCAGTGGTTCATGCCCGCTCTTTCTCTTATAAGTTCATTTCTGTGTCTGTCTTTGCTGTTTACTCAACGCGCTTCTTAGTCTGAACACATAAGCGTTATTAACTTAGTATGTGTACATTAATTGTATTCTATTAGAATGAACACATACCGTTATTCAATTAGTATAAGTACATTAACTTTATTATATGTACATTAACTTTATTCTATTAAATTGTACACATAACGTTATTCACTTAGTATGTGTACAATAACTTTATTCTATTATAATGTACACGTAACGTTATTCGAGGAGAATGTACACATCAATGTTGTCCGTTTAGATTGTACTAGTTAAAACTGCTCCATTAGTGTGTACACATCAACGTTGCTTCAATAGTATGTACATATCCACTTTATTCACATTTGTATGTACATATCCTCTTTACAAGACGTAAAAGCGTACATATATCTGGGCAGTAACATAGATAAAGAGGGAGAACATGATATGGAATAAGGAAACAAAAAGTAGAGGAGCGTTCGTTGCACTAAGAAACATGAAAATCCAAAGAAAGTAGGTTAAATACAGAAATACAAATGTTCAAATCCAATGTTTAAACGGTCCTAATATATGGCTGTGAAACATGGAGATAAACAAAAATGATAATCATGAAGATACAAACCTTCATTAATGGATGCTTGCGCAGAAAATGGCAGGACAAATTCAGTAACTTAGAACTATGGGAAAGTACCAGACCAGTGGACAAAGAGATATAGCGAAGACAATGGACACACACTGCAGAAGGCAACGAGAGTATTACACAACAGACAATTTTTTGGAATCCCGAGGGAAAGAGACAAAGAGAAAGACCAAAATTTTCTTGGAGGAGACAGATAGAAGCAGAGATAATGATGATGGGGAAGACGTGGAATGATTTTAAAAGAATGGCAAGAAACAGAACGGCTTGGAAAGTGTTTTTTGAGACTTAAGCTCCACAGGGAGCTGAAAGTAAGAAAAAGGTGTGCATACCCGCAATATTTACTTAAACTGTACACACACACAGCATTCACTTAGCATGTACACATCAACGTTATACAGCACTGAATACCCTTTCCATTCTCTGACCAATTCCTTCCATTTTTTTTTCAATTATGAGCTAACCTTAAATTACGTCACGTCCGCATCATTTGCATAACAGCAACCATAGCAATTAGCGCAACAGGAAGTGACATCACTAAGGACACTTTACAATTTGTAAAATACACACGTTTGCTTGTAAAGCTCCATTTATGAAACCTCAGGAGAAATACATGAGGGAGGAGGGAACAAACTCAGCAAGTCCTGGATAAGTGGCCCCGCAGTGAACATGTATTAGTGTTTATTCCACCCCCCATGTCTCTCCATACCCCGATGGTGGAGGAAAAGTCCTGACACTATGAATCGAAGCTGTCGGAATCTGATTACAGAACTGCAGGTTTTTTAACCAAAGTGGATCATGACTACACAAACGTAATATCCTGTCAAATAATCATCTGGGGATATAGACGATAGGAAGGCATCGATTTTTGAAGTTGAGGAGGCCAGTGCTCTCTCTATCACTGTCATTATTTTACCCAGACCGGTGAGATTAATATTTCTTCTCCCCCTTTCAATTAAGTCGAATAGAGAGTATTTTTTTCGGGCACATCATGAGAAGAGTAAAGTTGGAATACTTGGTTATAACTGGAAAAATAGAAGGAAAGAGAGCTCGCGGATGACAAAGAGAGAAAATACCAGATAGCTTTGTGTGATGGTATGGAAAACAGTCAACAACAGAACTGATACGATGCACTGTGGGAAGAAGATTGTGGAAGGACATGATAGTCTACGCCAACCGGTATGGCACATGATGATGATGGTTACTCATTTATTCCTACTTTAATTTAGACGCCTCAGCATGTAAGAATCTGATTGGTCTACTTTAACATCAATGCTAACTTTCATTGGCCATATTGCTGAACTCTGTCGTATCGTCGAGTACACACTTATATATCAGCATCAAGTGTGGTTTCTAGAGAGCTTAATTCATGAACGCTGCGATCTACCTAACCTCTCATTACAGTTAAAAGAGTAAAGCCATCAAGATGCATAGAGATGCGAAGCTGCTGTAATGGTGATGCTCCAGCAGAAGGCCTACTTGGCTGAAACGTCGACTTTTGTTTTCTTTCTCACCTACGTAAAGCTGTTACCATGTTATTATTATATCATTACATTTACGCAAGACAAGGAACACATCACTTTACATTCTGGAAGCTTCTATTTACACATCGAAATAACAATTTGAAGATGAAGTTTAATGTTACATTGCACACAAACGTTAATATTTTTTTTTCAGTATACTTTCTTGTAATATTAAGTCTTGGTGTCTCTCTCTCTTTCTCTCTGCGATCAGGACTCAATCAGAGTAGGATTCCAGACTCTCACATGAAGTCAGCTGTCAGGTTAAGTGTGTTGATCGCCCCCACAGACAGAACATCACAATTAGAGTCTGCCAGATCCACTCTGATTGAACACCCGTTAAAACGTTGCACTGTGTTCTGCGCCACTGGCCCAGTGCATCCGATTTCAGCCAGCATTTTATTCAGGTTTGCATTCCATAGCCTTTGATTGTCCCCAATCTTCCTGCAAGGCAGCAGATGATCTTTTCTGTAGGGGGATTCTGCCCTTAGATGGTCGGCCCTCCCAGGTTTACGAGGACCATCTGCCCGAGTCACTAGAGGTGACTAACACAGACATGCACACACAAAGATATGAGATGTGACCAACACAGACATGCACACACAAAGATATGAGATGTGACCAACACAGACATGCACACAGCGATACGAGGCATGACTAACACTAACACCCATTAAGATATATGACACTTGACTAACATGTCTTGATGTAAAGATAATACTACACTTGTATATCACACGTCTCAGCCTAAACAGTAAGGAAACAGAAATAATAATCATATTTAAGAAACAACTTACCGCCACCATGCAACATAAAAATAGCTGAGGCAAATCTGAAGCCAATGCAGAGCGTCATATATTGGGCACAAAGATAGCATCAGATGGAAGGTAGTAAAAAAGTAAAGTACCCCCGTCATGCCAAGTGGCGTATAGGGAAATATGGTGTTAGTGACCCTATATTTTACAGACCTCCAGCACATGATTTTTGGGGTAATGTGGTCGGTATTACGCCCGTGCTGCTTTACTTTCTCAGAAAAAAATCCGGTACCCATTTTAAGTCTGGGTGAACCCGGAAGCCGTCGGTTGGGATCGAACCCTACCCCTTGTCCTTTGTAGTCCAGTTCACTAACCACTGAGCTATCGCGGCACAGACGGAATGTGCACAACATAAATAAAAAGTAGAATATGTCAGGCCGAAATAGCATTTCAGAAAATGAAAAACGTCTTGTGGAACAAGTTTATATCAATAGAAGTGAGAGAGATAGTTCATCGGTGCTATATAGAACCAATTATGATCTATGGAAGCGAACTTTTGACAGTAGACAAATAAATGGAAAGACGATTAAAGGTTACAGAGATAGGATTTCTCAGAAAAATGTTGAGCGTTCTCTGGACAGCTAAAAAATATCTACAAGTAAATTATCAAAGAGACCAACACAAATAGGGAGTTCTCAAATGAAAATAAAAACTGAGGCCCGGCAAAACGAAATAACGAAATAATATAACAAGTTTAACTCTTCATCTCCGGACCACATTTTATTACCAAATAACGGTATTATTGTACATATATCGTTATTTTTAAAAGCAAAAATAAAAGACTCAGCCTCAATAGCAAAAAGACAGAAGTAATGGTAGCAACATAAAAAGACATCGCCACAATGCACAATAAGGACAAGTGGAACAATATTAAAACAGGTAAATGAATTTAAATATCTGGGAACAATGTTAACCTCAGATGGTAGGTGTACAACAGAAGTGAGATGCTGAATGGCTCAGGCAAAAGCAGCTTTCCAGAAAATGAGGTAGATACTGTGCAATACATTTTTGACAATAGAGACATAAAAAAAGAGTTCATAAATGTTATGTAGAGCCTGTCCTAACATATGGATGTGAATCATGGACAATAGGACAACAGACAAGACAAACACCGGAGGAAGTAGAAATGTGGTGTTACAGAAGAATGTTGAGAATACCATGGGCAGCTTAGAAGAGTAATGAAAACATTCTGAAAGAGGCCAAAGCAAAAAGAGAGCTAATTTCCAATATTAGGAAGAAATAATAATCATTTTTTGGCCATGTAATGAGAAGAGAACAGCTGGAATATATTGTAACAACTGGAACAATTAAGGACGAAGAGATAGAGGGAAGCAAAGAGAAAAGATACCAGACAGCTTAAGAGAAAGGCTTGGCAGAAGGTCAACAACAGAACTGATAAATAACTATCGAGATCGAAAGTTGTGGAGAGACATGATCACCTACGCCAGCAGACATGGACTTGATAATGGTGATGATAGTTATTTTACATTACAAGTTTGTGCATCTTTATCTTTACATGGTTTCTCTATTTTGATACATACTTCCACAATATTTCATTGCATAGTTTGATCTTGGAAGCATTTTGTGATACACAATTTACAATGGAAGCATTTTGTGATACACAATTTACAATGGAAGCAATTTGTGATACACAATTTACAATGGAAGCATTTTGTGATACACAATTACAATGGAAGCATTTTGTGATACACAATTTACAATGGAAGCAATTTGTGATACACAATTTACAATCTGAGCGCAGTGTTCGAACCAGAATAATCATTGCAAACGTAAATATTTAATTGACACGAACACGTAGGTCTTAGATGTCGAACACGTAGATCTTAGATGTCGAACACGTAGGTCTTAGATGTCGAACACGTAGATCTTAGATGTCGAACACGTAGATCTTAGATGTCGATCACATAGATCTTAGATGTCGAACACGTAGATCTTAGATGTCGAACACATAGATCTTAGATGTCGATCACATAGATCTTAGATGTCGATCACATAGATCTTAGATGTCGATCACATAGATCTTAGATGTCGATCACATAGATCTTAAATGTCGAACACGTAGATCTTAGATGTCGATCACATAGATCTTAGATGTCGATCACATAGATCTTAGATGTCGAACACGTAGATCTTAGAAGTCAATCACATAGATCTTAGATGTCGATCACATAGATCTTAGATGTCGAACACGTAGATCGTATATGTCGATCACATAGATCTTAGATGTCGAACACGTAGATCTTAGATGTCGATCACATAGATCTTAGATGTCGATCACATAGATCTTAGATGTCGATCACATAGATCTTAGATGTCGAACACGTCGGTTTTTCTACAGCTTCTGTATTCTACAGCTTCTATTCCCAAATTAATATTTTCCAGATCTCGTGTCAGAGTTATCAGATCGCTTCCCACCTAGTCTTCTCACCTTGTCTTCTCACCTAGTCTTCTCACCTAGTCTTCTCACCTAGTCTTCTCACCTTGTCTTCTCACCTAGTCTTCTCACCTTGTCTTCTCACCTAGTCTTCTCACCTTGTTTTCTCACCTAGTCTTCTCACCTAGTCTTCTCACCTAGTCTTCTCACCTAGTCTTCTCACCTAGTCTTCTCACCTTGTCTTCTCACCTAGTCTTCTCACCTAGTCTTCTCACCTAGTCTTCTCACCTAGTCTTCCCACCTAGTCTTCTCACCTAGTCTTCTCACCTAGTCTTCTCACCTAGTCTTCTCATCTTGTCTTCTCACCTAGTCTTTTCACCTAGTCTTCTCACCTAGTCTTCTCACCTAGTCTTCTCACCTTGTCTTCTCACCTAGTCTTCTCACCTAGTCTTCTCACCTAGTCTTCTCACCTAGTCTTCTCATCTAGTCTTCTCACCTTGTCTTCTCACCTAGTCTTCTCACCTTGTCTTCTCACCTAGTCTTCTCACCTAGTCTTTTCATCTTGTCTTCTCACCTAGTCTTCTCACCTAGTCTTCTCACCTAGTCTTCTCACCTTGTCTTCTCACCTAGTCTTCTCATCTAGTCTTCTCACCTTGTCTTCTCACCTAGTCTTCTCACCTAGTCATCTCACCTTGTCTTCTCACCTAGTCTTCTCACCTAGTCTTCTCACCTTGTCTTCTCACCTAGTCTTCTCACCTTGTCTTCTCACCTAGTCTTCTCACCTAGTCTTCTCACCTTGTCTTCTCACCTAGTCTTCTCACCTAGTCTTCTCACCCAGTCTTCTCATCTAGTCTTCTCACCTAGTCTTCTCACCTAGTCTTCTCACCTAGTCTTCTCACCTAGTCTCACCTTGTCTTCTCACCTAGTCTTCTCACCTAGTCTTTTCACCTAGTCTTCTCACCTTGTCTTCTCACCTAGTCTTCTCACCTAGTCTTCTCACCTAGTCTTCTCACCTAGCCTTCTCACCTAGTCTTCTCACCTAGTCTTCTCACCTAGTCTTCTCACCTTGTCTTCTCACCTTTTCTTCTCACCTAGTCTTCTCACCTTGTGTTCTCACCTAGTCTTCTTACCTAGTCTTCTCATCTTGTCTTCTCACTTTGTGTTCTCACCTAGTCTTCTTACCTAGTCTTCTCATCTTGCCTTCTCACCTTGTGTTCTCACCTAGTCTTCTTACCTAGTCTTCTCATCTTGTCTTCTCACCTTGTGTTCTCACCTTGTCTTCTCACCTTGTGTTCTCACCTAGTCTTCTTACCTAGTCTTCTCATCTTGCCAGTAAAAGCCTGACCTCTGGTTATAGTTTGTCGAAGGTCTCGGTATCACTGCAAACTAATTAAAAATCCATATGGCTATCTATCTATCTATCTATTGTCCTTTCGAGCCGAAGACCGCACATAGGGCAGAACCACAATCTCAAAACAGAAACCTTGCATGCCAAAATGGCACATATTGCAAAGATCACTGCCTAAAATCTATGGCTCTGTTTCCATAACAATGTTTTTTTTTTACAATGACAGCTTATCAAGCCATCGATCAACCTCCTTTGTCGCCTCTGACGACATGCCTGGAAGGTCACAGTGTCACTATTCTTTACTTCCTACATGATGAGGCCCCGGTAACACACGGAAGAATATGGCTATGCGGCACCGAAATTGAACGCAGCTGAGATGTCCTTCGTCATACCATATCATCATTCATCGTAAGCAATCGGAATATCGAAACACGATCCGGATGAAAAACACAGCTCACAGTATTCACAGAGCACTAAACTCAGTAGCTCCCTTAGCAAGCCGGACTTGGAATATGAGGAAACTGCAACAAGGAACACTTTTCAGACAGTGCCTTAATGGTTCTTCCCGCCTATCATATTGACAAGACGTCTCTGAACCCTTGTGTCTTATTATATTTGCGTCATGAATCGTTTTCTCTGATTATCTTTCAATTTCCGCGAACTACTATGACAATATGACGTTTTCTTTGAACATTGGCGTGGAACTAAAACGTCGGATCAGCCTAGAATTATTTTACGTGCAAAGACTTATAGCTGGCCAACGTTTGCGTCAGGATCAGTGAAACAGAACTAATCGAGGTCTTATTACATTTCCCATTAGTGTCCAGGCAACGGATAAACCAGAATGGCTAAACAAGTAGAAGTTGAAGAGGAAAGAAAAATCACGTACCCAAAAAATACCGTGCTGAAATCGGATGTATTTGGCTGAAAGCCAGGATTTGTGAACCAGAACTAATTAACAAGATATTTTTATTTTATTTTGCTTGAGTGATCTGGCAACAGAATAATGAAAATGACCAAGCAAGAAGGAATCGATGGGAAAGACAAATCCACTTTCAAAAATGTCAGGCTGAAATTTGATGTGTTGGGCCAAAAAAGAATAGATATCGTCGGCTGCTGTAAACTTAGACATAAAGTCAGCTACGGCCATACAATGTCGTTAAATGGAGGAATAACCGTTCGGTGAATGTGATAGATGGAGAAGGAAAACGGTATTTTAGGGTTGTACCTTAACTTCCGCAGTCTAGAAAAGGGGGGCTGATGGGAAGGGTTTATGATCATTGTCATCAGGTGCCATGTCGGTTGACGTGTGCAATACCGGTTGGCGTAGACGATCATGTACTTCCAGAACCTGCAATCTACCGTGCATCGTATCAGTTCTGTTGTTGACTGTTTTTCATGCCATGACACCAAGCTATCCAATATTTTCTCTCTTTTTCGTCCGCGACCACTCTTTCCCTGTATTTTGCCAGTTGTAACCAAGTATTCAAACTTTGCTCTTCTCATGATGTGCCCGAAAAATGTTTATTGTTTCTTCTCCATTTTTCAGTCAGAGTTATTTTATTATGCTATTTGGATAAGCCAATCAATAGTTTTTTTTCTCTTGGTTTTCATCTGCTCCTCTTTCCATTTATTTTGTCCGTTTTCATAGTATTCTCAATGCCTTCATTATGCATCACTTCCCAAAGAAATTAGGATTTTCTGTTCCGTATGATGTTGAGGATATTCCTGGTCTATCAATCTCTTTCTAACCATTCTTCATTAGATATTTTGCTATCTATGGAATTCGTACCATTCTTCTGATAAACGACATCTCAACTGCATCTAATGTTCTCTGTGTTGTCTTGCTTTCTGCTTGAAATGGTTGGATGAGACTAATCAATTTATTTATTCCACTGCACACAATACAGGTATAGGTGAGGAAAAGTAATTTTCTTTGTAGCAATATGTAAAATAAATTCAAATGTAATAAAATCAGTGAACTTTCGCGGTCTTGCTAAATCTACAAGTCAGGCACTCATTTCTTCTTCAGCTGGATTTATTTTGAAGACGTGTTAAGCTCAGATTAAGCACTCAGATTGAGCACTCAGATTAAGCACTCAGATTAAGCACTCAGATTAAGCACTCAGATTAAGCACTCAGATTAAGCACTCAGATTGAGCACTCAGATTAGGCACTCAGATTAAGCACTCAGATTAAGCACTCAGATTCAGCACTCAGATTCAGCACTCTGATTAAGCACTCAGATTGAGCACTCAGATTAAGCACTCAGATTAAGCACTCAGATTGAGCACTCAGATTGAGTACGATAAACTGAAAATAATCTTTGATTCTGTGAACAATTCTCAACTTTTATTTACGTAACACATTGTCTGGTCTTTTCGTTACCTTCTTAATATTCTTAATTCGATCAATTTGATAATACATGTATTGCTGGATATTATTCCCTATACATGTATTGCTGGATATTATTCCCTATTATAAGCATAGAATGTTCACTACGGTAGCTCTGTGATTAGTGAACTGGATTAATAACAGGACAAGATCGATGCATTGCTCTAGGTTCATCATCACCATGTGCCCTACCGGTTAGTGTAGGCGATCAGGACCTTCCATAAATAGTCTGGTCTCAGTGCATCGTATCAACTCTGTTGTTGACTGTTTACCGTGACCCGGCACCAAGCTATCTTTATCTTCTCTCCTTGTCCTCTACGATCTCTCTTTCCCTGTATTTTGCCAGTTGTAACGAAGAATTTTAACATTCCTCTACTCATGATGTGCTAGAAAAAATGTTGATTATTTCTTTCTTATGCTTTTTATGAGTTGTCTTTTTGTGCTGGCTTCTTTGAAAATTTTCTTATTGGTTATTTTAGCTGTCCGTGGAACTCTCAAAATTCTTCTGATAAATCCCATCTCTGTGGTCTCTAATAATTTTTTTTTTGTCTACTGTCCTTGATTCGCTTCCACAGATCAGAACTGACCCTATAACGCACCGATGGACTCTCTTTTCACGTCCACTAACAGTAGACTTGTTTAGTAATATTGTTTTTTATTTTCTTTAATTCATACAGCCTGAATAGGCACAACATGTTTCAGATAAAGTTATAGCAACCTGCTTCGGTATGTCATTGGTCATTGACACTTATGGGCACTAACACAATATTGCCCAAATGGGCTTTTATGCAAGACGTCTTGGAAACACTTTACTTAACAAAGAATTTAACCTCTATAGGTTGGGCAAGCAATCTGTAATATTCAGGAACTGGAATATAATCTTCTAGGGATGAGATAAAGAAGAAAGTCAAGATATACTTGGAGAAGACAGATGGAAGAAGAAATGGTGAGGATGGGAGAGACATGAAACGATTTTAAGAGTTTGAGAAGAAACAGGCCGGCTTGTAAAGCATTGAAGACCTATGCTCCAAAAGGGGACGAAGAAGACGAAGAACTGAAATATAAAGAACAAATATGGACGTTTTAGTTCCAGACCCGTAGTTCACAGAGGTGTAAAGTTTAACATGAAGCAAATATTTATTCTGTGATTAATGCTTTTTTTTAAAAAATGTTTTAAAGCTTTCAAATTGAAGTAAAGAGAACAAGCAACACTTGTATACACTTGTAACCATCTTTACTTCATTTATGTGTTAAATAAATATTTCATAGCCTATCTTAACATAAATGCAATGCACACATAATTTATATATTTGTTTAGCGAATAGAACACCTCAGCCGATATCATTTATTTAAGCATACGGTGAATGTTTGATAACTTTCATGCGATATTTATTCCCTTTTTATTCTTCTTATTTCCTTTCTCAAAAATAATTGTACGAATAATATTATTTTAACCCTCCCAATTTCCTATTAGTTTAGTTTAGTTTAGTTTAGTTTATGATGGCTTAAGCTCAGATGCATGAACTCCGTAGCACCGGCGAAGACCTACAGCTTTATCTCCATAGTGACCTCTTATGATATCCGCGGTAGGTTACTATGGCTCTGTTCTTTTCTCCCTGACAGTACATGGCGTTAAGTACTTATTAGGATCTGGGGAAAAATTAAATCACTTAATTTTCCCCCGCGATGTCTAATGATGTCCCGTGATGTCTAATGATGTTTAATGATGTCTCGTGATGTATAATGATATCCCGTGGTGTATAATGATACCCCATGATGTCTAATGTTATTCCATGATGTCTAATGATGACCCGTGATGTCTAATGATATTCCGTAATGTCTAATGATGGCTCGTAATTTCTGATGATGTCATGTGATGTCTAATGATGTCACGTGATGTTTTTCATATATTCATCGTCTTAGGCCTTCCTTCAGACAGCTCTTTCTGCATTAACCCAGAGTTAATTTTCTCTTGGGGATGCTTGTCTTATGTGATATCGCGGCTTATGTCTAGATCCTGTAATCTGTTGTTTCTTATAACTTCGTATCCTTCGTGTATTACCATCTCGTTTCCTTATGATTTTGGTGCTGTTTCTTGTTTTATTTTCCATATGCACCTAAATATTCCCATATAAGCTCCGCTGCAAATTCAAAAATCCAGCTCAAAGTGTCCACACTGAGCGCTTGTGTTACGTGCTGATTGTGAGCTGTTTGTTTCCACCTGCTTGTTCTTCCCTCTCACTGTATCAAACCGCGGTCCTTCAATCGATAAATGTGAAGGTTGTTCTGTTCCGTCTTATCCACGTTACATGAAGTGTCTGTAACAAGCCTTTAGTAAATCCGACGTTATCACGTCACAATATTTCCAGCCAATCGGACTGCTAGTTACAATGACCACCGTCCCGTCAAGGGTAACATACACACATAACTCCTTAACCCGCGAGCTTCCTATATATCTAGACTGACGATGTGAACCATCTGTTAACGGGACAGTGCTGTTTTTTTTTATGTCTCCCTCTGGACTGTCCCGTCTTGTAATAAATTGTAAAGTTTGTCCCGTTTTCATACAAAATATAAAATTGTTTTCTTTTTCAATGTAAAAAAGACATACAATTACTTTAGCATTCGTCAATCATGACATGTAACTTTATATCAGTATCATAGATACTAATAATGACTCAAAGAGCCGCAAACAAACGCTACGAAAACGCCAGGTTAAGAGGAAGACCGAGAAAGAGATGGATAAAGGGAATACTAGAGTCACTAGGAGGAATAACATCAGAAGAGGCCAACAGAAGAGCAAAGAATCGCAAATTGTATCTCCCCTTGACGCCAACGGCAATAGAGGAAGGATAGAAGAAGAAGAATATAGATACGGGGAGCCGCGATAGTTCAGTGGTTGGTGAACTGGACTACAAAGCACAATAGGTCGGGTTCGATTCTGATCGACGGCTTCAAGGTTCACCCAGCCTTTAATGGGTACCAGATTTTCTGGGAAGGTAAAGCGGCTTGGGTGTAATACCGACCACATTATCCCAAAAATCATGTGCTGAAGGTCTATAAAAGTTATGGTCACTAAAACCATATTCCCTATACGCAACTTGACATGACGGGGGCTCTTTACTTTTTATTTATCATAGATACGAATAATTTGTATAATCATGAAGTCGTATTCGGCTCGAGACGAAAATGAGTGAATGAAGCTTTATTTATATTAATGTTATTTTTTTCACGAATAAAGAATACTACATTTCTTCCCTGTGTGCTGTCCCAATGATTCGTTTTTGTCTCAAGAAATGTGGTCTGTCTACCTAGAGCGCAACTTCTTTTTCAGGTAACTCAATGCCTGCTTGACCCCTTAACTCTCCTAGAACTAGTAGGGGGTTCCAATATGATTAATTTTTTTTTAACGATATTTGTTCCTTGCTGCTTGTCATTTTCTGAGTTTGTTCTTTGTCATCACCGTCCAGTCTTTGTAACTCTATCCCACTTTTTGAGTTTGCTCCTTGTCACAACCGTCCAGTCTCTCTAGCTGTGTCCCACTTTCTCAGTTTGTTTTTTGTCACCACCGTCCAGTCTCTCTAGATCTGTCCCACTTTCTCAGTTTGTTCCTTGTCACAACGGTCTAGTCTCTCTAGATCTGTCCTACTTTCTCAGTTTGTTCCTTGTCACAACGGTCTAGTCTCTCTAGATCTGTCCTACTTTCTCAGTTTGTTCCTTGTCACAACGGTCTAGTCTCTCTAGCTCTGTCCAACTTTCTCAGTTTGTTCCTTGTCACAACGGTCTAGTCTCTCCACTTTCTCAGTTTGTTCCTTGTCACAACGGTCTAGTCTCTCTAGATCTGTCCTACTTTCTCAGTTTGTTCCTTGTCACAACGGTCTAGTCTCTCTAGCTCTGTCCCACTTTCTCAGTTTGTTCCTTGTCACAACCGTCTAGTCTCTCTAGCTCTGTCCCACTTTCTCAGTTTGTTCCTTGTCACCACCGTCCAGTCTCTCTAGCTCTGTCCCACTTTCTCAGTTTGTTCTTTGTCACAACCGTCTAGTCTCTCTAGCTCTATCCCACTTTCTCAGTTTATTCCTTGTCACAACCGTCTAGTCTCTCTCGCTCTGTCCCACTTTCTCAGTTTGTTCCTTGTCACCACCGTCCAGTCTCTCTCGCTCGATCCCACTTTCTCAGTTTGTTCCTTGTCACCACCGTCCAGTCTCTCTAGATCTGTCCCACTTTCTCAGTTTATTCCTTGTCACCACCGTCCAGTCTCTCTAGTTCTGTCCCACTTTCTCAGTTTGTTCCTTGTCACCACCGTCCAGTCTCTCTAGATCTGTCCCACTTTCTCAGTTTATTCCTTGTCACCACCGTCCAGTCTCTCTAGATCTGTCCCACTTTCTCAGTTTATTCCTTGTCACCACCGTCCAGCCTCTCTAGATCTGTCCCACTTTCTCAGTTTATTCCTTGTCACCACCGTCCAGTCTCTCTAGATCTGTCCCACTTTCTCAGTTTATTCCTTGTCACCACCGTCCAGTCTCTCTAGATCTGTCCCACTTTCTCAGTTTATTCCTTGTCACCACCGTCCAGTCTCTCTAGCTCTGTCCCACTTTCTCAGTTTGTTCCTTGTCACAACCGTCTAGTCTCTCTCGCTCTGTCCCACTTTCTGAGTCTACTACCCAGTCTCCACCTTCCAGTTTTTGACATCTTTAAACAATTTCCTCCTCTGACCATCTCTACACTTTTAACATTTTTACTGCCCCCTGCCACTTAGTTATTGCTTCTTACTTGTCCGTACAAGAATTATGTCTATTTTTTTCTTCGGTTTGAAATAAGTTTTTCCTGTTGACTTAAATAATTGCTTATGACTTTATTAAATGTATTGTTTTTTTTTATGTTTAGCTTCGGTATGAAAACAACAAAACACAAAGAAACTCTATGTAGAGTAGTTACTAAAGAGTAAAGAGAGCCAATCTATGAACTGAAAAACAAATCAAGGCCTGTAAGACCTTACAATCAGTCGTTAGTCATAGTGAGGTATGGTTCATAACCGTCTTCAGATCAAGAAAACTTAACTAACCTTTTTACGAGAAGCCTAGAATTCTATGCTTTTAATAGCTCCTTTCATCTTTCATATCTTCGATTTGATGGCCATGTTTCGTAGCTCTGTATGAATATTGATGAGATGAGGAATAAGTCAGGCAAAAGCAGCCTACCAAAAATTGAGAAAAATACTGTGCAATCCATTTTTTGACAATAGAAAGAAGAAAGAGCGTCTTAAATGCCACGTAGAGCTAGTCTTAACATCTGGATGTGAATCATGGACAATTGGACAACAGACAAGAAAATCACTGGAGGTTGTAGAAATGTGGTTTTACAGAAGAATATTGAGAATACCATGGGCAGCTAAGAAGAGTAATGAAAACGTTCTGAAAGAGGCCAAAGCAAAAGGATAGCTAATTTCCAATATTAGGAAGAACAAGAATAATTTTAATTTTGTGGCCATGTAATGAGAAGGGAACATCTGGAATATATTGTGACAACTGGAAGAAGAGACAAAGGGAAGAGATACCAGACAGCTTAAGAGAATGACTTGGCAGAAGGCCAACAACACAAATGATAAATAACTGTCGAAATTGAAAGTTGTAGAGAGACATGATCACCTACGCCAGCTAGCATGGTACTTGATGATGATTATAAGAATATTGCTATTAACTCTTGAAAAATCTGAAGCAACGATTCAACATTATTGTGTCCATCCATCATTGAGCTTTATTGACAGCCATGCATCAGCGTACCTTCTCCTTAATGCGATTCGTACTTTTGTTCTACTGAATTATAGAATGAGGTACTACCGGAACTCAAGTACGATAATTCCCTACAAATAAACACAATTATTCCACAGTTAATATAAAAGCGTTATTTTGATACATTTCCAATCCCACCTCTTCGAAAACTCTCCATTAGGATTGTTAATTCACCATAAACGCCGTTTGTAATTCAATATCATCTCTTTACCTCCAAATTCTTTTTTTTTAACTCTGTGATTGGCAACGCAATTTTTGGTAAACGCTTTAAATGTTCTAATCCACCTTTTAATGTTACATTTTTTTGTGAAGAAAGTTTCTGGAATGCCGCTTTTCAAACGGTTCTAATTATAAACTATCTCAGATACAGACATTCCTAAACAGGTGTTTAATGTTTCAGATTTCCTATAGATGTTTTCATATCTGCGTCTAGAAAAAATAAAGCGGCACGTAATTGTGTACACTTTTCTGTATGAACATGTCTGTTTGTGTATAAAATAGCAGACTGCAGGATACATTATTTATAGACTTCTCATGCGCTGGATGGATAAATTATGATGTATTTGGAAAGTGTAAAGAAGAAGACCTGTTGGAAAAAAAGAATCGATGTTTCTGTTAACGTAATTTTATCAACAGCAGATTAAACAGGTTTATTGGATTATTAGCAGAGCAAAAACAGCGGATATGAGAATAAGCAAATTAAGAAAAAGTAACAAACAACACAAGAAAAGATAGAATACCAAATGAAACCATAAGAAAAATGATAGAAACAAAACCCTGGCAAGAATATATAGAACAACAACAACTTAAATAGTTTGGCCACCTGGTCAGAAGGAACAATTACCAATCTCTATGAAGGGCGTTTTTATCGAGAATGCATGGAAAAAGACCAAGAGGAAGACCCAGAAGAAGATGGATAGATGCAGTGACAGAGACATGTAGCAACAAATGATAATCACTAATTCAGACAGTTAGAGCAGCTTAAGAACGACAAATGATATAACCACGACACCTTTTCGGTACCAGTGAGAAGAGAAAACAAGAAGAAGAAGGTGGATTATTAATCCGGTAGCTTATTTTCTTCTTAACTTATGTCCAAATATACTGTAGTATGAGAATGTATTGGTTAAAAGTTACAAATATTTGTAAAGATCTGTTTTAGGAGAATTCCGAGCTTACTATAAAATAAAAATAAAGATAACAAAAATGAAGATGTTCGGGAAAGCACAAAACAAGTGTCATTAGAGCAACACATTATGAATAGAAGATGGGGATGGATTAGACACACCTAATGCCAGGGCAACACATTATGAATAGAAGATGGGGATGGATTAGACACACCTAATGCCAGGGCAACACATTATGAATAGAAGATGGGGATGGATTAGACACACCTAATGCCAGGGCAACACATTATGAATAGAAGATGAGGATGGATTAGACACACCTAATGCCAGGGCAACACATTATGAATAGAAGATGGGGATGGATTAGACACACCTAATGCCAGGGCAACACATTATGAATAGAAGATGAGGATGGATTAGACACACCTAATGCCAGGGCAACACATTATAAATAGAAGATGAGGATGGATTAGACACACCTAATGCCAGGGCAACACATTATGAATAGAAGATGAGGATGTATTAGACACACCTAATGCCAGGGCAACACATTATGAATAGAAGATGAGGATGGATTAGACACACCTAATGCCAGGGCAACACATTATGAATAGAAGATGAGGATGGATTAGACACACCTAATGCCAGGGCAACACATTATGAATAGAAGATGAGGATGGATTAGACACACCTAATGCCAGGGCAACACATTATGAATAGAAGATGAGGATGGATTAGACACACCTAATGCCAGCCCAACAAGACAGGCGCTGTCATGGAACACGCAGGAGAAGAGAGAGAGAGAGCTATGAAGATATAGGATTTTCCTAGAGAAATGAAGTCATAGTAACCCGTAAGAACAATGGCCCAGACTGGAGAGAAGTGGACAAAATGTTCAATAATGTCCTTATAGATTATTGTAGATACCTTGGTCGTGACGTATGCTCCACTAACCGATCTAAAGGACTTTGAATTAGTTGATTAATCATCATTTATATGCCTGTGTTTCTACGTATTCTATATAAAGAAAAAAATATACCTTGAGGGAAAAGCAATGGAAGAAGTAGATCACTTTGTATATCTTGGAAGCTGAATAGAAGTAGACACACACAAAAAAAAGAAATTAGAATAGAATAGCAAAGGCATCAACGCCTTTCATAAAGTTTGATAAGATATGTCAATCAGAATTACTAAAAACAAAAACAAAGGTCGGGATTTTCATATCAAATCAATTTATCCCCCCTTACTTATGAATGAGAGAGCTGGAAAACAAGTAAAGGAAAAGAAAATAAACTGGATGCATTTGAAAACAAATGCTTGAGGAAAATACTTTGTATACCATGGAATGAGTTTAAGACTACAGCAGAAATAAGAGAAATGGCAAAGCATCTAAAAATATCAAACATAATCAAGAGAAGAAGGTAATGATATGTTGGCCATGTTATAAGAAGGGACAACACAAGAATTTCAAAGCAAGCACTCATATGGGAACCAGACGGTAAAGGAAAAAGAGGCCAACCTAGAGAAACATTAATAAGAACATTAACATGAGAAGCAACAACACAGGCATCAGCTCCTTCGCCGAGATCGAACAAATCGCCCAGAACAGAGCCATGTGGCTAGACATAATGCAGAGCCATGTGGCTAGACATAATGCAGAGCCATGTGGCTAGACATAATGCAGATCCTGTGCAAGGATCGTCAGACACAAGAATCAATAATTAATGTCATATATTCTGTCTCCCACTCGAAAAGGATAATATATGGACAGACAGACAGAACAGAACAGACAGGCAAACAGACAGACAGACAGACAGACAGACAGACAGACAGGCAGGCAGACACACAAATAAAGAGATCGACATACATATATTAGGCAATAGAAGATGGATGGGTGGATGATCGGTTGTTTGGATGGATGGATGGATGGATGGATGGATGGATGGAGAGGTGTATGGATAGTTGGATGGATGGATGGGTGGATGGTTGGTTGTTTGGATGGATGGATGGGTGGGTGGGTGGGTGGGTGGGTGAATGGATGGATGGATGGATGGATGGATGGATGGGTGGGTGGATGGTTGGTTGTTTGGATGGATGGATGGATGGGTGGGTGGATGGTTGGTTGTTTGGATGGATGGATGGATGGATGGGTGGGTGGATGGTTGGTTGTTTGGATGGATGGATGGATGGATGGTGGGTGGGTGGGTGGGTGGGTGGGTGAATGGATGGATGGATGGATGGATAGATGGATGGATGGATGGATGGATGGATGGGTGGATGGGTGGATGGGTGAATGTGTAGATGAATGGGTTGATGGATAGATGGATGGATGGACGGAAAGGTGGGTGAATGGTTGGATGGGTGGATGTATAGATGGATGGATGGATGGGTGGATGGGTGAATGTGTAGATGAATGGGTTGATGGATAGATGGATGGATGGACGGAAAGGTGGGTGAATGGTTGGATGGTGGATGTATAGATGGATGGATGGATGGATGGGTGGATGGATGGATGGATGGATAGATGGATGGGTGGATGGATGGATTGATGGATGGGTGGGTGGGTGGATGGTTGTTTGTTTGGATAGATGTATGGATGGGTGGGTGGCTGGGTGGATAGATGGAGGGGTGGGTGGATGGTTGGTTGTTTGGATGGATGGGTGGATGGATGGGTGGATGTATAGGTAGGTTGGTGGTTGGATGGATGGATGGGTGGATGTATAGGTGGGTGGGTGTGTGGAGGGATGGATAGATAGGTGGGTGGGTGGATGGATGGATGGGTGGATGGTTGGGTGGGTTGATGGATGGATTGATGGATTGATTGATAGATGGGTGGGTGGGTGGATTGGATGGATTGGTGGGTGGGTGGGTAGGTGGGTGGATAGATATATGGATGGGTGGGTGGGCATAGATGGATGAAAGGCTTGATGGATGGATGTATGGATTGATGGAAGGATGGATGGAAGGATGGGTGATGGAAGGATGGATGGATGGATGCATGCATGGAAGGATGGATAGATGGATGGATGGAAGGATGGTTGGATGGAAGGATGGATGGATGGATGGATAGATTTATTTCTATGATACACAGCGGTGCCTGTAACCTGACACATAACTGCCACATCACTGTGAGACTTAGCTAACGACTATGCTTTGTTCCAACATCGTTATTTTATGAGCGTTCACTGAGTGGTCATTCTCTAGCACTCCCTGTCTTCCATCACAATCATTTACCTGCTGGTAACTCCCATCTTCCCTTAAATTACACGTACATAACCTTAAATTTGATAAATCATCAATAGGGCTCGACTTTGCATGACATGCCATATCTTTTCCCGACACGCAGTTTTGAGATCCTAGTCAATTCCACGATATTGTTAATGAAGCGTAGACCTGATACAGAATCGCCAATCAACCACTAATATCCTCAATAATAAAGAAAAGACGATGGTCAGGTCATATGTTGGACATGTGATGAGAAGAATAACAAAGCCGAATAGCAAAGTAAGCCCTAGTGTGAGAAACAACAGGTAAGAGGAAAAGAGGAAGACCCAGAGAGACACTGAGAAGAACATTGATGAGAGAGGCAAGAGCAGCAGGAATCGGATCCCTCAATGAGATAGAGCTGCTTGCACAGAACAGAGACAAATGGCGAGATTTGATAAAATATCTTTACGAGAATTGAAAACTGCTAGAATAAAAATTTAGATAAGAGAAGGAGTATCTTGATCTACGCCCTATGGGCCGACTACGGCGCGATAGGTCAATAGATAGATAGTTAATTCCAACATGTTTCTCGCCTTTCTGAACACTCTAATCCTGTTTTTATTGCTCATATAATTTGTTTTTTCATAATTTCGGTTTAGGTCATATTTTGAGCAAGTTTGGGATGTAATTGCATATTTTTATTTTATTTGGTCATATTTGTTGTCATTTTAGATACAATACAACTTTCATTTAGATGACCCTTTATTTAAGCGGAAACAAATTTAGGTATGTAATTTTATTGCTAAGAAACACGTCAACTTGCTTGAATAATTAAAGCGTGTTTATAGCTCAAACAACGTAATTTAAAAGAAATATTTAGATGGAAAATTAAAGATAACTTTGGGTTGATTTACCGTATGTCAGGATACATATATCTTCTACGATTCCAGAAATTGATAATTTAACGTCATTTTTAGTAAGAAATGAGTAATTAATTAAAGTCATATTTTTTCGGTCTATTTTTAAGTCATATTTTCCATTTTTAAAGTCATAAAACATGAAGCCCTTATCGTCACATTAATATAATATATTACTCCCTAACACTGTGGTGACCTTTGAACAATAACCTTTCAGCCTAAAATAATTTTTATTTCCATTTTTGGACGGCAATTGCGACGTAATATATAACCCATACGGTTTAGTATGTTGGATAACATATCGTGCCTCGCTAGGAATACGACAAAATCCTCAAAGCAAGGCAAGGCTCAACACAATCTGAGCCACTTTACTTTCGTTCACTCATGTGTTTAAATATCTCCCAATTTATCTTTTCTTGCTGCGCATCTTCATTCATAGATGATGTGAGATGTAGTTTCATGACAGCCGTCTCTGTGGATTTAAACCAGTTCTGTTCAATGTGGGCACAACCACCCACCAGTGGGCGATTTTGACTTTTAGGTGGGCAGTAATGGGAGAGTTACATGTTTATTAATGATGTATAACAAAATATACACTCGATGGATGATCGTCGTTATTCGCTCTCTAAGTTTATAAAACATCAATTGCCAGATTATCCGTATAATTTAGTCCCTGAGTGCGACCTCATTAAATTTAGATTCTAGTGGGCGGTAAGGAAACGTAATTGAAGATGGGCATTTATCGGGCATGTTATGAGAAGAGAAACATCAGAAAGAAACAATCAAAATTTTTCGGACACATCATGAGAAGAGGAAAGTCGGAATACTTGGTTACAACTGGCAAAATAAAAGGAAAGAGAGATCGCGGACGTCAAAGAGAGAAAATACTGGATAGCTTGGTGTCATGGCATTGAAAACAGTCAACAACAGAACTGATACGATGTACCGTAGATAGAAGATTGTGGAAAGACATGATCGCCTATACCAAACGGTATGGCACATGATGATAATGATGATGATGAGAAGGGAAAATATGAGAATTCCAAAACAGGCTCTTCAATGGAAAACATCAGGATGCAGAAAAGGTGGAAGATCTAGAGAGACACTAGAAAGAACAATTATAAGAGAAGCAAAGCTGGCGGTCATAAACTCATTAGATTAGATTGAACATCTCGCACAGAACAGAGATGAGTGGCAAAAAACACTACAAGCTCTATATGACGTTTAACGGCGCGGAAAGGGTCAAGAATCAAGAAGGAATCTTATTGGTGAAAAAGTTATACAAGTGAGCGCTAGGCATAACACGGTAAAAGAGCATTGGGTTTTTTTGTTTTAACTTGGAAGCCATCAATAAGGATCGAACCCGACCTTTTGTTCTTAGTAGTCCAGTTCACTAACCAGCGAGCTACCGCGACTGCCTGCACAAATTATACTCTCCGACTGTTTATATTTATGGTGTTCTGTAGAATCACCGTAACAATATTTTTATTTTTTATTCGAAACATGCAAGAGCTAACTGCTACCTGTTTTACATAAATGTGTCATTAACATAATGTTTTACAGAAATATATGATTAACATATTGTTTACATAAATGTGTCATTAACATAATGTTTTACAGAAATATATGATTAACATATTGTTTACATAAATGTATAATTAAAATAATGTTTTATAGAAATATATAATTAACATAATGTTTACATAAATGTATCATTAACATAATGTTTTACAGAAATATATAATTAACATATTGTTTACATAAATGTGTCATTAACATAATGTTTTACAGAAATGTACCATACTCTCCAAACACCGAAACCGGGAACGAGCAGATGTGCTTAAAGGCATGAAAAAAAGCCTTCATTTTACATATTATATTACCTTTTCACAGTCTGTTTTATTACACTTCACGTTTTATTCCTTACATTGATTGTCCACCTCAATCATGCAAGTGGGACTTGAGATACATTCCTACAGTTTGTGAAGTAAATACAATTCTGCCTTTTTTTTAGACATTTGTAAACAATTATTTTACAGTACGAAAACGTATATTTTATAAATATAAATCAATATGTTAAATGTGTATGTCATATCTGGGTAATGCATGGACAATTTATGTAAGAGCCGGCACAAAATAGTAAAGTAGTAAAGTAAGAATCAGCGTCACGCTACGTGGCGTAAAGGGAATATTTATATTTTTTTTTGGGTACACCAGCTTTACCTCTGACGAAGTCCCTAGAGACTCATCATCATCAAGTACCGGGCCTACTGGCGTAAGTGATCATGTCTCTCCACACCTTTCGATTTCGGCAGCTATTTATAATTTCTGTTGTTGACCTTCTGCCAAGCCATTCTCTTAAGCTGTCTGGTATCTTTTCTCTTTGCTTCCCTCTATCTCTTCGTCCCTCAATTTTTCCAGTTGTTACAATATATTCCAGTTGTTCTCTTCTCATTACGTGGCCAAAAAATGATGATTGTTTCTTCCTAATTTTGGAAATTAGCTCTCTTTTTGCTTTGACCTCTCTCAGAACATCTTCATTACTCTTCTTAGCTGTCCATGGTACTCTCAACATTCTTCTGTAAAACCACATTTCTACAGACTCCAGTGATTTTCTTGTTTGTTGTCCTATTGTCCATGATTCGCATCCATATGTTAAGACTGGCTCTACTTAACATTTAAGAAGTTCCTAGATACTAGGAACTGAATTTTGCGTGTTATTCAATATTTGCCTGGCAGCCGTGTGCACAAGGGTCCCTCGCCGCACAGGCAAATAATTCCGTCTTCAGAGGTACCCATATTTTGTCAGACGATGAGCAATTGCGGTTTCAAGCCGGACCTCGCTGCTGAGACCAATGGTGGCTGCCGCAGAAAGAAATTATAAATAAAAATCCCAACTGGTGCAGCCGGGATTTGAACCCACAACTTCACTGTCTCGAGGCCAGCGTCTTCCCTCGAGACCATCCAGTCCCCCGTAAAGGGAATATGGTGTTAGTGGCCATATTTTTTCATAATATTGGAAATTTGCTCCCTTTTTGCTTTGGCCTCTTTCTGAAAGTGTTTATTACTCTTCTTAGCTGTCCATGGTATTCTCAACATTCTTCTGTAAATCCACATTTCTACAGACTCCAGTGATATTATTGTCTGTTGTCCTATTGTTTATAATTCACATCCATTATTTTTTAAAGATTCATACATTTGTGAGCATGTAATGAGAAGGGAACAACTGGAAAATGTTGTGACAACTGAGACAATCGAGGGACAAAGAGATAGAGGGAAGCAAAGAGAAAAGATACCAGGCAACTTAAGAGGATGGCTCTGGTAGAAGGTCAACAACATAAATCTCTCTCTCTCTCTCTCTCTCTCTCTCTCTCTGCGATCAAGACTCGATCACAGTAGGATTCCAGACTCTCTCATGAAGTCAGCTGTCTGTTTAAGCAAATCGCTTGCGCCATATAGTTTCTCTTTCCAGTGTATTATATTCAGCTGTTTCTTGAAGCCTTTCCGGTCAGCGGTAGTTTCTATCATAATTAGAGTCTGTTAGATCCAGTCTGATTGATTACTTGTTAAAAAGTTGCACTGTGTTCTGCGCCAGAGGCCCAGTGCCTCCGAACAACAGAAATGATAAATAACTGTCGAGATCGAATGTTGTGCAGAGACATGATAACCTACCCTAGAAGGCACGGCACTTGATAATAATGATGATTATCATAATTTTTACAGACCTTCAGCACATGATTTTGGGGATAGTTTGATCGATATTACGTCCGTGCCGCTTTATTTTCCAATAAAGAAATTCAAGATCCATTTAAGGCTGGATGAACCTGGAAGCCATCGATCAGGATCGAACCCGACCTCTTGTTGTTAGTAGTCCAGTTCACTAACCAGCGAGCTACAGCGACTGCCTGCACAAATTATACTCTCCAACTGCTTATATCTGTGGTGTTCTGTAGAATCACCATAACAATATTTTTATTTTTTTGTTAGAAACAAACAAGAGCTAACTGCTACCTGTTTTACATAAATGTGTATCATTAACACAATGTTTTATAGAAATATATCATTAACATAATGTTTACATAAATGTATCATTAACATATTGTTTTACATAAATATATCATTAACATAATGTTTGCGTAAATGTATCATTAACATATTGTTTTACATAAATATATCATTAACATAATGTTTGCGTAAATGTATCATTAACATATTGTTTTACATAAATGTATCATTAACATAATGTTTTACAAAATTGTTTCATTAACATAATGTTTTACATAAATGTATCATTAACATAATGTTTTACATAAATGTATCATTAAAATAATGTTTTACATAAATGTATCATTAAAAATAATGTTTTACATAAATGTGTCATTAACATAATGTTTTACTTAAATGTATCATTAAATTGTTTTACATAAATGTATCTTTAACATAATGTTTTACATAAATGTATCATTAACATAATGTTTTAAATAAATGTATCATTAACATAATGTTTTACATAATCTCAAATTTACCAGCTCTTATCTGACAAACAATTACCGTTCTGTCACTTCTCTGACATAAACTTATCCTGATGTGCACATTTTTAAATTAACTTAACCACAACGTTATGGGCTTGTAATTAACTTGTCTTTACCGTCAAATGCCTTATATAAACTCATCTTACACCATCCGTTTTATAGAACTCATCCTTACCACCACTTTCCTTACATAAACTAATCCTTACCACCACTTTCCTCACCTAAACTAATCCTTACCACCACATACTTTATATAAACTCACCTGTACCAGCGCCTGTCATATATAAACTCATCCTTAAAATCATATGCTCTATATAAACTCATCCTTAACACTGGCTGCCTTATATAAACTCATCATTACCAACACATGTAATATAAACTCTTACTTACAACCACATATCTTACATAAAATTATCTTTATCACCACCTTCCTTATATAAACTCATCCCTATCACCATCATCCTTATATAAATTCATCCTTACCACCATCTTCCTTATATAAATGTATCTTTACTACCACCTTCCTTATATAAACTCATCTTACACCATCTTCCTTATGTAAACTCATCCTTACCTGCATCTTATGTATATATATATATATATATATAAACTCACCATTGCATCGTCGTCCTTATATAAACTCATCCTTACCTACACCTTCCTTTTATAAACTCATCCTTACCTACACCTTCCTTATATAAACTCATCCTTACTTGCACCTTCCTTATATAAACTCATTCTTACCACCACCTTCCTTATGTAAACTCACCCTTACCTACACATTCATTATATATAACTTATCCTTACTTACACCTTCCTTATATAAAGTCATCCTTACTTACACCTTCCTTATATAAACTCAGCCTTACTTACACATGGGGAGCCGCGATAGCTCAGTGGTTAGTGAACTGGACTACAAAGGACAAGAGTTAGGGTTCGATCCCAATCGACGGCTTCCGGGTTCACCCAGCCTTTAATGGGTATCTCATTTTTTATCAGGAAAAGTGAAACGGCACGGGCGTAATACCGACCACATTACCCCAAAAATCATGTGCTGAAGGTCTGTAAAATATATGGTCACTAACACCATATTCCCTATACGCCACTTGACGTGACGGAGGTACTTTACATTTTACTTTTTACTTACACCTTCCTATATAAACTCATCCTTACCCACACATTCCTCATATAAACTCAACCTAACCTACACATTCTTTATATAAACTCAGCGTTACCTACACCTTCCTTATATAAACTCATCCTTACCACCACCTTCCTTATATAAACTCATCATTACCACTATTTTCCTGACATAAACTCATCATTACTACCACCCTCCTGACATAAACTCATCCTTACCACCACCTTCCTGACATAAACTCATCCTTACCACCACCTTCCTGACATAAAATCATCCTTACCACCACGTTCCTGACATAAACTCATCCTTACCACCACCTTCCTGACATAAACTCATCCTTACTACCACCTTCTTGACATAACCTCATCCTTACTACCACTTTCCTGACATAAACTCATCCTTACCACCACCTTCCTGACATAAACTCATCCTTACCACCGCCTTCCTGATATAACCTCATCCTAACTACCACCTTCCTGACATAAACTCATCATTACTACCACCTTCCTGACATAAACTCATCCTTACCACCACCTTCCTGATATAATCTCATCCTTACTACCACTTTCCTGACATAAACTCATCCTTACTACCACCTTCCTGTCATAAACTCATCCTTATCACCACCTTCCTGACATAAACTCATCATTACTACCACCTTCCTGACATAAACTCATCCTTACCACCACCTTCCTGCTATAACCTCATCCTTACTACCACCTTCCTGACATAAACTCATCATTACTACCACCTTCCTGACATAAACTCATCCTTATCACCACCTTCCTGACATAAACTCATCCTTACTACCACCTTCCTGACATAAACTCATCCTTATCACCACCTTCCTGACATAAACTCATCCTTACTACCACCTTCCTGACATAAACTCATCCTTATCACCACCTTCCTGACATAAACTCATCCTTATCACCACCTTCCTGACATAAACTCATCCTTATCACCACCTTCCTGATATAAACTATATCATTTCAATAAGTCACCAGATATCTATGCTGGACAAATGTCGTGAGATTAGACAAGCAGTGTCACATTTAAAGAAGCAGCTGTAATGTTGTAACAGTGTAACCCGTTATATTATAACAATTATATTTGAATAAAAGTTACATGAGGAACTATTTTGTAAGATCAATAGAAATCTTATACAGACGAGAGAGAAGGGATTAAAATCACATACAGACAGTTAAAGCTGGCACAAAATGTTAAATTCTCTTCCAAATCACACATTCTATTGTTTTATCTATTCACAAACCTTGTTTTACCAATACGAAATTAAAAATGCTATTGCTTTATCTATTCAAATTAATCAATTATTATAGCCTTACCTATTCGAATTAACAAATGTTATTACCTTACCTATTCCAAATATCAAATGTTATTACTTTATCCATTCCGAATATAAAATGTTATTACATTATCCATTCCAAATATCAAATGTTATTACCTTATCATTCCAAATATCAAATGTTATTACCTTATCCATTCCAAATATCAAATGTTATTAGCTTATCCATTCCTAATATCAAATGTTATTACCTTATCCATTCCAAAACACAAATGTTATTACCTTATCTATTCCAAATAACAAAAATCATATATATATATATATATATATATATATATATATATATATATATATATATATATTCCCAGTCTCAACAGTTATTGTCTTTATGTACTGAGAGTCACAAGTGTTATAGTCCTATCTAATCAGTCACACAAGTTATAATCTTATCTAATCAGATTCTCATGTGTTATAATCTTATCTAATCAGATTATCATGTGTTATAATCTTATCTAATCAGATTCTCATGTGTTATAATCTTATCTAATCAGATTCTCATGTGTTATAATCTTATCTAATCAGTCTCGCGCGTTATAGCCTTATCTAACCAGAGTCACAGGTGTTATAGTCTTATCTAATCAGAGTCACACAAGTTATAGCCTTAAAAAATCACATTCTCACGTGTTATAGTCTTATCTAATCATTCTCGCGCGTTATAGTCTTATCTATTACACTATCATCCCATCTCATAAAACTAGAAAGTATGAATACTTCACGCCTGTAAAACTCTCATGAACTTCAATTTGCATTATTTTTGTCTACGGTCGTATTCTGAGCATCTAGACAGTCGGCATCTAGACAGGTGGCATCTAGACAGTCGGCATCTAGACAGGCGGCATCTAGACAGGCGGCATCTAGACAGGCGACATCTAGACAGGCGGCATCTAGACAGGCGACATCTAGACAGGCGGCATCTAGACAGGCGGCATCTAGACAGGCGACATCTAGACAGGCGGCATCTAGACAGGCGGCATCTAGACAGGCGGCATGTACAGGTTTCACATATTTATTTTTAAATCTCGGGACCGATATAATGTCTTAACTGAACGGTTACTGTAGCCAGTTGGTTTCGTTCCGGCTAAAACACCTTGGTTGTATTGACTCCACTTAATAATGTAATTATTTTAATATTTTACTAAGACACTGTGGTCCCCACTTTGTTGTGTTGTTAGTCACCATTCTCATATTCTATTATTAATGCTGTGACAAATGGTGGAGCGGATATGGGATATATCTGACTGCAATGGAAACTGATTCCAAAGATAGAACAGAATAAAATCTCATATTCTGTTAACGGGGGACTGGTTGGTCTTGATGTTAGATGCGGGTCTCGAGATAGAGATGTTGCGAGTTCAAATCCCGGCTGCACAAATTGGGATTTGTATTTGTGATTTCTCTCTGCGGCAACAACAGCGAGGCCCGGCTTGAAACATGAATTACTCATCGACGGGAGAAAATACGAGTATCTTCAAAGTCGGAGTCTGCCTGAGCGGGGGAGGACCCATATGTACACGGCTGCCAGGGGCAAAAACGGATTCTCCTTCTTTTTCCTTCTTGTCTTTTTTCACTAATGCTTAAAAGGTGTCGTGGTTTATATCATTTGTCGTTCTTGAGCTGCTCGAATTGTCTGAATTAATGATTTTCCTTTGTTGTTATATGTCTCTGTCACTGCATCTATCCATCTTCTAGGTCTTCATCTTGGTCCGTTTTCAAAAAAAAGACGAAAAACGGATTAACACGCAAAATTCAGTTCCTAGACTCAAGGGATGCCTCCAGATGTAACAACTGCCGAACGAGGAATTCTGTTCCATTCAAATTTCTTCTTTTCTTTTTTCACTAATGCCGAAAAGGTGTCGTGGTTTATATCATTTGTCGTTCTTGAGCTGCTCGATTTGTCTGAATTAGTGATTTTCCTTGGTTGTTACATGTCTCTATCACTGCATCTATCCATCTTCTTCTAGGTCTTCCTCTTGGTCTTTTTCCAAAAAATAAGAAAAACGGATTAACACGCAAAATTCAGTTCCTAGACTCTAGGGATGCCTCCAGATGTAACAACTGCAGAACGAGGAATTCTGTTACATTCAAATTAAGGTTATCATGTAACATATGATAATGTTGTAGGGAAATAACTCATCATATTCAACAGCACTTGGTTGAGGCGTAGCCAGTGCTCTGCTTCATCACCACCGTAAAAGAATCAATATTGTTACACCATGAGGGCATCTATGGTCCGTTTCAAAACTGATACGCCTCTTCAAACTGCTATAACGTAAAAACAGTTTCGCTTCAGTTGTTCAAATGTTGTATGTAAACTGCAAAGGTTAAGGTGAAGATTAAGGTAAATGTAAAGTACGAGACTTGAATCGGCGTCTTAGCACGCGAGTTATCACCCATATGTGCTCGGCCGTCTATCCAGAAGTGTTTGGATAGTGTCATTTCAAGCATCGAAATTCACAATGCCAGACGGCATTCCTCACCTTCCCAGAGTACCACTCTGGTACCTATTTCTGACAACGGCTGGGTCGACCGCGGGGGTATTTTTTTTCTTCCAACCACGAGTACAACTCACACAGCTCCCAGCGGGAATCGAACACAGGTTGTCCGAACATCGGTAGCCAAGTCGGGTGGTTTTACCAACTAGACTCCGAGGTCTAAACTGTTTACTCTAGACCGACATTCTCTGACGATGGTAAAATGGATAAAGAAATAGATACACGATACAAGAAGACAAATATAATATTGGGATAACTATACCCTACACGGCAAGACAGGGCAACACCTATAAGGGGTTAAGGCAAAGCAATGCAAATGAATGCATAAAAATGCGAAGCTGCAGTAAAGCTGAATGTGAGGGAAAATTGAAAAAAAATGGAAAGAATGGTATGGTAAAAGCTTTACGTGATTAGTAGACGGCACAGATTTGAACGTTTCGGCTCAATACATATAACCACCAAGAAATGTCTTATACAGAGTATTTACATTCACATATTGTGCTACATATGCCAAACATGGTCAATTACGTCTAAGCATAAAGGGAAGCTTGTCACCACAGAGGTGAGATTTCTGAGAAAAGCGCTTGTAGAGACTAGAAAAGACAGAATCAGAAATGACATTATAAGAGAAAGAGTGTGAATTGAATAAACCCTAAGCTCAATACAGAAACAAGAAATAAACTGATTTCCCCATCTAGAAAGAATGCAGTCTCATTCCTTATCATGTAACGCAAATACTAAAAGAGAAGAAGCAAGAGATAGACCCAGAATAAGATGGACAGACAACATCAAAGAAGCATTACAGTAGCATCAATTGTCGGTTCACAGCCAGCTATAGCAAACAAAGGTGCGTCGACTGAACGGAATAACTCAACATGTAAGGTATGTGATGTTTTCAGCTACAGGAGCTGGGATGTTTGTGGATAAAATGACGTCAGCCCTCTATAGCTCGGATAACCGAAGGCGCAACAAACTGGATGGTTTCGATTTTTCACTCTCAGCTCGCATGCCTTATTAAAACTATAGATGGCTGTGATCGTGAATAGCCGTGAACAAGAAATAACAGAAATGAAAATTAATAATTGTTTGTATCACGTGTTTGCGTGTTGTACATACATACATCATCATCATCATCATCATCAAGTACCGGGCCTACTGGCGTAGGTGATCATGTCTCTCCACAACTTTCGACCTCGACAGTTCTTTATCATTTCTGTTTTTAACCTTCTGCCAAGCCATTCTCTTAAGCTGTCTGGTATTTTCTCTCTTTGCTTCCCTCTATCTCTTCGTCCCTCAATTTTTCCAGTTGTTACAATATATTCCAGTTGTTCTCTTCTCATTACATGGCCAAGAAATGATTATTGTTTCTTCCTAATATTGGAAATTAGCTCTCATTTTGCTTTGACCTCTCTCAGAACCTTTTCATTACTCTTCTTAGCTGTCCATGATATTCTCAACATTCTTCTGTAAAACCACATTTCTGCAGACTCGAGTGATTTTCTTGTCTCTTGTCCTATTGTCCAGGATTCACATCAATATGTTAAGACTGGCTCTACATAACATTTAAGAACTCTTTTTCTTGTTTCTATTGTCAAAAATGGATTGCATAGTATCTTCCTCACTTTCTGGAAAGCTGCTTTTGCCTGATCCATTCTGCATCTCACCTCTTTTGTACATACATGGTCAACGTTAATTATTAAAGAGCAACATATATTCTGTTTACTCAGCAGAATGTCTCAGTATTTAAAAATGAACGTAAAATAACGTATGAATACATACAATTAATTCACGTAAATTATTAAAGTAACTGTCTTACCTTCAAATACCGTATCCATTAATCCATTTACTTGTGATTATTTTGAGAATATTCAAATCTGCTAATAAACCACATCTGTTAGTCGGACCTGCTTTATTGAGACTTGTGTAATTCGATCAGTGTCCTCTCATCGCTTTCATCCTCTGTCACTATGCCAGAACAAAACACTATTTTCACTTAACTGGAAATTAAAACAAAAACAAGAAAACGAAACTAATGAAAAAATAACACCATGACTTAATACATTAGTGTTTCATACTTTTTATAACATCTTTCACGACAACAGCTTTTAATTAGTTTTCTGTTGTCAGTTTTGTAAAGTATAGTTCAATTATTAACATAGATATCATTTTATATAAATTGATTTCACGTTAAATTATGCATAACCTGATTTTAATAAATTTGTTCCACATTATTTTTTTAAAATTTTAACGTTAAAATTGGAGCAGAAAGTAATCGATGTTAAAGTATTTGAAAATTGTTCTTACAGTACTAAACAGATAAGTAATTCACAAGAAAATCTGTTTGCATTATGCGCACACAACCTGTTTCGTTGCTTTATATTTTGAGTCGTGTAGTACCGACCGTGCTCAACTCTTAAAGGATTAGGGCAAAATATATAAGAAAAATGTCTGATTTCGCCATGTTTGTGTTACCGTTTGAAGCGAGGTGTTTCTGGAACACTTAGAGCCGATCTCACACACACACACTCGACTGTAGAACTCTCACGACTCGTTGATAACACTTGCCTCTCTGTCGTTGCGTGCAGAATCCAAAATATCAAGAGCAGTTATGTTAAAATAGTGCACCAATCAGAACACACAGTACTGACTACATCGCATTAGTTGTACTTGTCAAAACGGACGTTATTAAGAATTTCCAGAAATTTCTTGCAGGTTTTTATCGAAAGGTAGGTGTGATTTTCCGTTTTTTTTTTTTAAATTGTATGTGTTGTCCGTATCCGGAAATATTCTATTATATAAATATATTACCCGGATTCTATATAATATGTGTTATTATTATACATAAATATCTACATTATATTATAATTTTATTTTAATTAATATATTTCTCTTTACATGTTGATATATTCTTTAATCATATACCATGTTTCTCCTAATTCTCAAGTCTTGTAACTTATTTACGTGTGTATTTACATGATTTACGTGTGTATTTACATGAATTCACGAAGGCAGGAAATCGAGTTTATTTCACCGACTGACAAGGTTTCTGGGTTCCCCCAATTTGTTATTTTTTACCAGGGATTTTTCTGCATGTAGAGATTCAAGCATGTCAATGTTTCGACCATATTTATGTCTTTAAATGTTCCGACAGAGAAGAGTGGTTTTGAAATTAGCACCATGTTACCTATACTCTACACTTCAGGTATTATGATATTCTTTCTTTTTTCTTTCTTTCTTTCTTTCTTTCTTTCTTTCTTACATACTCTCTTTCTTTCTTTATTTCTTTAGCCCCCCCCCCTCTTTTCCTTTCATTCTTCTTTCCTTCCGTCCTTTTCTTTCTTTCCACCATTACACCCTTCTTATCTTTCTTTCTTTCTTTATTACTTTGTTTATTTGTTTCTTTTTTTCTTTCTTCATTCATTCCTTTCTTCAAACCTACCTTGATTTCATTCTTCCTTCCCTCCGTTTTTCGGTTTCTTTGTTTCTTTCTTTCCTTTATTTTATCTTACTTTCTTTTTTTTCTTTACTTTTGTCCTTTTCTTTCTTTCCATCATTCCACCCTTCTTATCTTTCTTTCTTTCTTTATTATTCTGTTTATTTGTTTCTCTCTTCCTTACTTCATTCATTCCTTTCTTCAAACCTACCTTGATTTCATTCTTCCTTCCCTCCGGTTTTTTGTTTCTTTCTTTCTTTCCTTTATTCTTTCTTTTTTCTTTCTTTCTTTAGTGCATTGAATCATTTAATTTCGTATTCGACTCTTTTCTTTTACTTTCTGAATGCTTAACATTGAGCTTACTTGCTCTCAATAACCTCATTGTTAGTCTGATTTTCTTTGCTATATTTCTTTTATGGGAGTCATATTTTTGATCGCTTATCATTCTTGTAACTGCCCACAAACCTGTGGACTGCTGTGTAGCATCTAGTCCTCCTGACACGTGACCTATGGGACTAGGGTTGCAAATTTAAATTCCCAAACCGCAGACTAGCACTCCTGACGATATGAAAGTGCCATGTCCAAATAATTGTACCCCATTATCGTATTTTCTTTGCTTGTTTCTTGTTACTTTTATTATGATAATCAAATGTAACAACAGTACGTGCCACAACAAAGTCGAAATTAAGGGAGAGGTAACTGAGGATGTGAATTGTTTTACATATGTTAGCACCATCATCGACAATGAGAAGGAGGAAGAGAGAGAGAGAGAGAGAGAGAGAGAGAGGCATTAAAGTTGAGAATAAACGTAGCTAGGGAGCCGCGATAGTTCAGTGGTTAGTGAACTGGACTACAAAGGACATGGGGTTAGGGTTCGATCCCAACCGACGGCTTCCGGGTTCACCCAGCCTTAAATGGGTACCGGATTTTTTTCTGGGAAAGTAAAGCAGCACGGGCGTATAACCGACCACATTACCCCAAAAATCATGTGCTGAAGGTCTGTAAAATATAGGGTCACTAACACCATATTTCCCTATACGCCACTTGGCGTGACGGGGGTACTTTACTTTTTTTTTTTACTTATAAACGTAGCTAGAACAGTTTTCATGCAATTTAATCAAATATGGGATTTCAAAGCTCACTGACATGAGAGCAACGATATTTCTCCCCAAGACCTGGTAGATGGAACACCAGTAAGGAACTAAAAGGGAGCTCAGAAACACATGCAGATATCACTACAATGTGGATGGTATAGACTCAGAGACGAGAAACTTAGTGAGAGTATAAGAAGATTTATCAACCAACACAGAACTGGAGTCGTCAGTCGCTGGACGGGACTTGCTGAGGAAGGGGATCTGAGCACCCATGGCTTTGTTCGGGTTGCAATGATGATGGCCCGCTAATAACTCAATAACTCAACCACTACATGGCATTTGGCCGAAGGCATCAACTCACAAACGTCTGGATCCATAATAACAACAAAAATATGGGCAGAAAAAAAAAACATAAAAACAAGAGCAAATATATTTCATACAAATGTAAAAACAGTCCTTTTATATAACTCAGAAGCATGCATACTAGTTATTGAGTTATACTACTGGGTTATAATATTGAGTTATAATACTGCAATACTGGGTCCTCTATATCAGTAACAGCCACCACTACAGGGAACACGGCGATCCTAGCTTCTGTTAGCCAGTCTGTTTTGACGCAGACTGTTTCCAGGGGAGACCACGAGGAGGTAGAACTGCTAGGTCTTGGTCGGCTGATGGTGCGCCGACCCTGCTATTGCGACCGCAGGTCGCAGGCGCTTGTGCGCCCCCAGCTGCGAGGAATGGAACGTTCAGTGGGAGATATAACTAGAGACATAGATTCTTTCAGACTGGCTGTGGTGAATGTAACGATCAGTGGGAGATCTAGCTAGAGACATAGATTCTATAGATTCTTTCAGACTGGCTGTGGTGAATGTAACGATCAGTGGGAGATCTAGCTAGAGACATAGATTCTATAGATTCTTTCAGACTGGCTGTGGTGAATGTAACGATCAGTGGGAGATCTAGCTAGAGACATAGATTCTATAGATTCTTTCAGACTGGCTGTAGTGAATGTAACATTCAGTGGGAGATCTGGCTAGAGACATATATTCTTTCAGACTGGTTGTGGTGAATGTAACGTTCAGTGGGAGATATAACTAGAGACATAGATTCTTTCAGACTGGCTGTGGTGAGTGTAACGTTCAGTGGGAGATCTGGCTAGAGACATAGATTCTTTCAGACTGGCTGTGGTGAATGTAACGTTCAGTGGGAGATCTGGCTAGAGACATAGATTCTTTCAGACTGGCTGTGGTGAATGTAACGTTCAGTTGGAGATCTGGCTAGAGACATAGATTCTTTCAGACTGGCTGTGGTGAATGTAACGTTCAGTGGGAGATCTGGCTAGAGACATAGATTCTTTCAGACTGGCTGTGGTGAATGTAACGTTCAGTGGGAGATCTGGCTAGAGACATAGATTCTTTCAGACTGGCTGTGGTGAATGTAACGATCAGTGGGAGATCTGGCTAGAGACAGAGATTCTTTCAGGCGGGTTGTAGTGAATGTAACATGGACATGCGCCCTGATAATGATGACGATTGTTGTTCCCTGTTCCTTCTCTTTTTCTCCAGCTACTATTAATAACAATGACAACACTTTCTTCAATTACTTGTTTATCTTCTTTTCCTCCTCTTCTTCATTATCGTATCCTTCTTCTTCGTTCTCCTATACTTCGTTCTCTTATACTTCTTCTTTGTTCTCTTATCCTTCGTTCTCTTATCCTTCTTCTTCTTCGTTCTCTTATCCTTCGTTCTCTTATCCTTCTTCTTCTTCATTCTCTTATTATTCGTTCTCTTATCCTTCGTTATCTTATCCTTCATTCTCTTATCCTTCGTTCTCTTATCCATTTTCTTCGTTTTCTTATCCTTCTTCTTGTTCGTTCTCTTATCCTTCCTTCTCTTATCCTTTGTTCTCTTATCCTTTGTTCTCTTATCCTTCTTCTTGTTCCATCTCTTATCCTTCTTCATCGTTCTCTTAACCTTCTTCTTCTTCATTCTATTACACTTCTTCTTCTTCGTTATCTTATCCTTCTTTTTTTTCCTTTCTTTCCTGTTTTTCTCTGCTTCTACATTTTCAGACAACCATTAGCTTGCCAAATGCACTTAAATTACCTTTCGCAAAAATCAGTTAATTGCCAAATTTAAAATTTAAATTCCTTACTTTTGGTTTTTATATTCTTCACCCTTTTTTCCCCTCTTCTTTCTGTTTTCATCTTCCATTTTTCTTCTTCTGTGCTTTTTTTCTAGTAAAAGAAAGAGCTGTATACCATACGCACAATTTATATGTTATTTTTTAAATTATATACACCTTTTAACCTAATCCCTCTAATTTCAGCAGAAAATTTATTTATTTAAGGGAACAACCCATCTTCTCTCTTCTTTTCGCCCACCTGTGCTGGAAATTCCAGGAATTAGATAATACCGGAGCAGATAAATTATTATATTTTTTTAATAAGCGCGATGAAGACGATTGCGAGGTCCCTGGGTAATTATCTATACTCCCGTTTAGGATATGCCAGGAAATGTCCTAGATAATACAATTTAGAAGAATTATTAACGAGTAGCAATTGTGCAGTTACACTTCTTTGTTACTGATGTTTTCACACTTCTTTGTTGATGATGTTTTCACACTTTTTTGTTACTGATGTTTTCACACTTCTTAGTTGCTGATGTTTTCACACTTTTTTGTTACTGATGTTTTCACACTTCTTTGTTGCTGATGTTTTCACACTTTTTTGTTGATGATGTTTTCACACTTTTTGTTACTGATGTTTTCACACTTTTTTGTTGATGATGTTTTCACACTTTTTTGTTACTGATGTTTTCACACTTTTTTGTTACTGATGTTTTCACATTTTTTTGTTGCTGATGTTTTCACACTTTTTTGTTGATGATGTTTTCACACTTTTTTGTTACTGATGTTTTCACACTTTTTGTTGCTGATGTTTTCACACTTCTTTGTTACTGATGTTTTCACACTTCTTTGCTGCTGATGTTTTCACACTTCTTTGTTGATGATGTTTTCACACTTCTTTGTTACTGATGTTTTCACACTTCTTTGTTGCTGATGTTTTCACCCTTTTTTCTCACTGAATTTTACATCCTTCGTTCTCACTGATGCGTTCATACTTCTTCCTATTGACGCTTTCACACTTCTTTGTCACTAATGTTTTTACACTATTTGCCACTGAATTTTAAATACAGGGTGTTTATAAAGTCTCACTACACTTGGTATCTAGGTCAATTTGAAAAAAAATGTTTATGACGTCATCACAATATGTGCTCAATGGTAAGTTCACTTGTTGCGACAGTTTTCTTAATGACTTGTCTGGACTTTTAAGGATTCTGTCTTGGATATCTAAACATATTTCATCATTCACAGCAGGCCTACCAGATCGTGGAGCATCTTCCACATTTCCAGTAGCAATAAACTTATTCAACAAATTTCATTGACAGTGGGAGCACATATTGTGATGACGTCATAAACATTTTTTTTTCAAATTGACCTAGATACCAAGTGTAGTGAGACTTTATAAACACCCTGTAGTGAGACTTTATAAACACCCTGTATTTTGTTCTCATACTTCTTTGCTACGGATGTTTTCACACTTCTTTCTCAGGAATGTTTCACATTTCGTTTGGCTATTTGAAAATTATTGTGAAAATCGTGAAATACTCTTCCGCAGTAAAATCAAAATGATTATAGAAAGTTATACCTGAAGTTATCATAATTTTTTGAAGTTAACATTTGAATATTTTTTTTCCGTTCGCCAGCTTTTACCTCTGACGAAGTCCCTAGAGACTAGGAACTGAATTTTGCGTGTTAATCCATTTTCCCCTTGAAGCCGTGTGCTCAGGGGTCCCTCGCCGCACAAGCAGATAACTCCGACTTCGGAGGTACTCATATTTTTTCCCTCGATGAGTAATTGACGTTTCAAGCCGGGTCTCGCTGCTGAGACCAGGGGTGGTTGCCGCAGAGAGAAATCATAAATAAAGGTCCCAACCGGTGTTGTCGGAATTTGAACCCACAATCTCTCTGTCTCGAGGCCGGCGTCATATTGATGAAATATTTAACATATCCAAGAGACGAATGCTTGAAATGTTTCTTTCTTCAAACTGGGAACTGCTTCTTGCTCTTTTTTCCTATTGTTCTCCCGTTAAATTCGCGTGACTGCTGTGTGTCGTTGGCTTACTGCAAATGCGCAATTATCGAGGTAATAAATAAATAATTAATTAATTAATTTAAAAATTATATTATTAAAAGAAAATGTAATTTAAATAAAAATCCGTCTTCGGCCGGCCCAGATGTGCTGATTTTGCCCAGGCAGGGGTCATATTTCATTAGGACACACACTGCGGAAGCCAACTGAGAGTATTATCTATCTATCTATCTATTGACCTTTCGAGCCGTAGCCGGCCCATAGGGCGTAGACCAAGATACTCCTTCTCCAATATGAATTTTTTGTTCTAGCAGTTTTCTTTTAAAGATATTTTATCAAATCTCGCCATCTGTCTCTGTTCTGTGCAAGCAGTTCTATCTCATTGAGGGAGCCGATTCCTGCTGCTCTTGCCTCTCTCATCAATGTTCTTCTCAGTGTCTCCCTGGGTCTTCCTCTTTTTCTTTTACCTGTTGTTTCCCATACGAGGGCTTGCTTTGCTATTCGATTATTATCTCTTCTCATCACATGTCCAACGTATGACCATCGTCTTTTCTTTATTACTGAAGATATTAGTGGTTGATTGGCGATTTCTCTAATTTCCTCGTTTGTTTTGAATTCGTTCCACGCTATACCAAGTATTTTCCTTAGACATTTATTTTCGATTGCGTTCAACTTTGTTTCTATATCTCTTGTTGTTTTCTATATCTCTTGTTGTTTTCTATATCTCTTGTTGTTTTCTATATCTCTTGTTGTTTTCTATATCTCTTGTTGTTTTCTATATCTCTTGTTGTTTTCTATATCTCTTGTTGTTTTCTATATCTCTTGTTGTTTTCTATATCTCTTGTTGTTTTCTATATCTCTTGTTGTTTTCTATATCTCTTGTTGTTTTCTATATCTCTTGTTGTTTTCTATATCTCTTGTTGTTTTCTATATCTCTTGTTGTTTTCTATATCTCTTGTTGTTTTCTATATCTCTTGTTGTTTTCTATATCTCTTGTTGTTTGAGAGTATTATACAACATACCTTTTCTGGAATCCCCAAGGAAAAAAGACAAAGAGGAAGACCAAAGTATCCTTGGAGAATACAGATGACAACAGAGATGAAGATGATGGGGAAGACATGGAAAGAGCTTAAAAGAATGACAAGAAACAGAACGGCTTGGAAAGTGTTTGTTGAAGACCTATGCTCTATAGGAAGCTGAGAGTGTTTGTTGAAGACCCTTGCTCCATAGGGAGCTGAAAGGTAGAAGAAGAAGAAGGAGCCATTTTGGCCTACTTTTGTCGAGTTTTTAACTGCTAAGTAATCTATCTGACTATTAATATTTATAATTTATGTTTGTATCTTTCTGTACAGTTATTTACAAATTATGTTTGATATTTTTGTACAATTATTTATAAATTATATTTAATCTTTATATACAATTATTTATAAATTATATTTAATCTTTATATACAATTATTTATAAATTATATTTAATCTTTATATACAATTATTTATAAATTATATTTAATCTTTATATACAATTATTTATAAATTATATTTAATCTTTATATACAATTATTTATAAATTATATTTAATCTTTATATACAATTATTTATAAAATTATGTTTTTATCTTTCCGTGCAGTTATTTATAAATTATGTTTTTATCTTTCCGTGCAGTTATTTATAAATTACATCTTTATCATTCCGTTGTGCAGTTATTTATAAATTATTTTTCTTTCTGTTTTCAGTTAGTAATATATTATGTTTATATTTATTTATTTTACTTTATTAATTACATAAATCATGTTTTTTTTATCTTTATGTACAGTAGTTTATAAATTATATTTTACCTTTCTTTGCAGCTGTTAATGTCTTCTGTTGATAAGTTTCTACCAAACCACAACTTTAAATTGTCTTCAATCTTTTCTCTCTGTTTCCTTATGTGTCTTCTTGCCACTAATTTTCAAGTTATCTTTTCCTATCCTATTATGCCTCTCACTTCCGGTGTACATCTTCCATCTGAAATTATTCTCGTTTCTAAGTAGATGAAATCATCACACTACTTCAAAATAGTCTCATCTACTTTTACAGTTAGGTATGAGGGGTTTATTTCCCTTGTTGCTAGGAGAGGATTATTTTCCTTGTTGGTAGGAGAGGTTTATTTCCCTTGTTGGTAGGAGAGGTTTATTTCCCTTGTTGGTAGGAGAGGTTTATTTCCCTTGTTGGTAGGAAATGATTATTTACCTTGTTGGTAGGAGAGGTTTATTTCCCTTGTTGCTAGGAAAGGTTTATTTCCCTTGTTGCTTGGAGAGGTTTATTTCCCTTGTTGCCAGGATAGGTTTATTTCCCTTCTTTTTAGGAGAGGTTTTTTTCCAATCATACTAGGAGAGGTTTATTACCCTTGTTTGCTAGGAGGGCTTTATTTTCTGTGTTACTATGAGAGGTTTATTTCCCTTGTTTGCTAGGAAATGTTTTTTTCCCTTGTTGTAAGGAGAGCTTTTTTTCCTTGTTGCTATGAGAAGTTTATTTCTCTTGTTGCTTTGAGATTTTTTAAATTCATTCTTATTATCCCCAGATTTTACTTAACCGTGTCGTGCGCGGTGCATGATGTGGAAGTTGATAGTATTTTACTTAGAAATGATAGAGATAAAGATACTATCGTAGTTCAAGTGTTAGTCTTTAGAATTTGCCTAGCGTTACTGTAGGCTGAACTTTTTTCATATTTGATCACTATTCCAACAGTCGACACAGTGTTCTTCCTGTTTGCTCTCACTGCTCTATTGAAATGTTGAAAAATGAAAGTGAAAAGGGAGATCACTGTAACAACTATCTAAAACATTGTCATCAATTTCTTAATTTTTTATATTTTTTAAAATATTTTTTTTACTTTTTTCTATTTGGCCGACGACTGCTCACGTCATCGTCCAACCTTAAAAGGGCGTTGAGTGGGTGTAATTTACGATGATGTGTTGTGATTTAGAGTATGCACATTTCAGCACAATCGACTTCATCTCAGCTGTCTTTGTAGTTATCGAGTTATCTTCCCGCTTTGATGCCTGTTCGCTTGATTAAGATAATTAGCCAATCAAGATAATTAAAATCCAAGGTCACCGTGGGTAACTGGAAGGATCAAAGGTAAATGGGAGGGGCGAGCCCCCTGAGGAGGGACCAGGATAATTAGATGGGGCCGAGCGTAACTGGAGGGGACCAGGGTGACTGGAGGGGACCGAGGGTAATTGGAGGGGGGCCGAGGGTAATTGGAGGGGACCAAGCGTAGCTGGAGAGGTCGACGGTAACTGGAGGGATTGAGTGTAACTGGAGGGGGTCTATTGT